>CM024619.1:33228987-33723984 GCA_014182575.1 Eucalyptus decipiens | reverse complement strand
GAAATAGGACTTACATATTAGAGGCCTATCATATCATTAAATGTCGAGGACATTCAATAAGGACTTTGTGTATACAAAACATAACGGTCGCTTAATTTCTTCAGCTCAGAGTCCTGCAAGAGGAAAATGCTCGTCTCCTGAAAACAGTAAGGTCTTTCCGTAATTGTACTCGTACATACTTACTTTTGAAGATGCGTAGCTTAGCAATTCACAACACTGCACTGATCATGATAGACATATATTTTCCATCATTCCAAGGTCAAGTTCCAAGAGATGCACAGCGTCAATATTAGGCCCGGAGCTTTTGTAGAACGTTCCTTTAATCCCGACCAAAGGTACGTCATCCTCATACATCACGACGATTGGTTTTCCCAAACGTGAGTATTTTGATCATCCAACATCCCTCGACTGCTCACAAAATGGTTCGCATAGACAGTTCTCGATTGATTCTGCACAAATCTACATCTAAAACTAAGTAATAGTTGTCTATGCCTATGCATGCTTTTAAACCATGAAAGAGTAATCCATTGAACAGCTGTCAAATTGCAGGGTTCCTGAGGATGGGTCTTCCTCCATGGTAGATGGCCGACACTGAAGCAATGGCGAGGTGGGCAGGCGCTAAAACAGGCGGTGATTTTTCCTGATTGCATGGGTTGGCAAGGTGTATCAAAGCTAGGACTGCTTTTGTTGGTATGTTGTGAACGTGCGTGAGAGATGTGATATGGACTCGACAGAAGTCCAGAAGTAGAAGCAATACATGTGTATCGTGAATAGCTTGGGGATGGATTGTGAGATATGGACTTCATCCCCTGGTAATGGATGATCGTAATGTTTGAACTTTCTCTCTGTGATTTTGCATAGGAAAATGAATTCATTCTATTGTTTCCGCCGCCACGTCCCCCATTTCGGGGGGATTCCTTCATTTCCCTGTACCACGCCCGGGTATTTCACCGGGGAAGGCGTCGCGGGGATCCGGGTGGGATCCTACCTACGCCCCCTTTCGGGGGTTTTGGTTGTGGCGGAGAACCCCATGGATCTTTTTATTTTATCGAGGAGGTTTTCCACCCTCCTCTACTCAGGTGTTAACCTGTCATGGGTTCCAGGGAGCCTTTTATGGACCTGCTCAGGTCCAAACTTTCTCTCTGTGATTTTGCATAGGGAAATGAATTCATTCTATTGTTTTGTACCGAAAACAATTCCCCCATGCTGGTTCAATAAGCATTTGATAAGTGTCAAACAATTGTTGATAAAGAAAATGACCGATAATTACTGGGGAGTAACTTGTTCATAACTTAATAACACTTTTCTAAGATACCAATTTGTTTTTTCATGATTTGCATCTTGACTATTTTCAAGCCAACGTTAACACTTTTCTGAGATACCAATTTGTTTTTTCATGATTGCATCTTGACTGTTTTTATGCCAACCGACCTACTTTTATTTTTAGAACTTACAATGTCATCACCTGCCTAAATTAGAGCAATTGACCAGTTCTTGTTAGATTAAATTATCAACTGATTTTAGGTTGTCAACTCACATAGTTGCTTTTTCAACGTTATTTAATCTTTTAATTTCCAATTGTTCCAATTGAGTATTAATTTTTACTTAGCAACTTCTTACATTTTACTAGCTTTTTTTAGAGATTATCAACCTAAATTTGAGTCTCACTAATCTTCTCTCCGTTAAATACCATCTACTATGGGGTTACCAACTTTGATTTATATATATTTATTGGGGGGGCTAATTTGTCCACTTTTCTTACCCTTTTCAAAAAATGCATTTCGCAGAATAATTGATGTATTGGACATGATAGAGCTTTTAATTTGCTTAATGGATCAAGGTTCTTCAAATCCTTTCTAGTGATTTATTTATAAGCTTTAATTATTGAGTGTTAAATTCTTGCTTGCACACCTGCATCGTGATCTTACATCTGTTAGTGGTTTAGGATTAATATTGGTCAAGCTTACTTGAAACATATTTTTTTGGAATGAAGCGAAAATATACCAAAAGGGCATTAAAGTAATCAAGTCCTCGTATCTATGATGTCTTTGGCTCGCAAAAATAAAATGTTCTTCCACATTTTATTAAGGTTTCTTATCAACCCATAATAAATTAGTGACAACTCCTGAATGAATTAAATTGCATATTTAATTAATTAAATCAAAACCCTAAAGTTATAAGGTTTGAGAGAGTTCACGCTAAATGTATGCTTAGTAATCTATTAACTTTTCATTGGCAGTTCACCTCTTATAAGATCGTGATACACTCCTATACCAAACGCATGTATATATGTCATTGTTCAATCTAATTATGTATTCATGTGCTGTGTGTTAGAAGTCGTTGCGTTACCTATTAGGTGAAATTATCTTTGACGTTTTTCATGGTGACCATCGGCGAGGAAACGGCTTGAAGTCGTTGGCCTGAATGTTGATCTATAGTAGCGTTTGAAATGGTATGTTCTTCTACGCAATATCTGCGCATTTCTATAACTCGATGGAAGTGAATGTTGAGCTGCTGGTGATTGACGGTGGCGGACGAATGTGGTAGCCGACGCTGGTGTTCCGGTGATGGATGGTGGTGACTGTCGAGCATAGGTTGTTAATGGCTTAACACTTGAAAAATTGATCGTTGATGGAGGTTGGGTATCGTATTATAATGCATAATGAGAAAAAAAAAAAAAAAACATGAATGCGCTTGGTCTACAGGTGAAGAGACAAAGTGAAGAGACAAAAAAGGGAAAAATTTAAAATATAAGCAAGGAAATTTTTCAAACAAAGGTCAAAAGTGGAAGTTGTTTTAAATAAGAGCATGAAATTGCTATATCAATCTTAAAGAATGGCTCAATCTCATCAGCTGGTCGATGACATTTTCACACTTTATCATTATTTTATTTTTTTCCTTTTTTTTCGTTTTCGTTTTTCTATTTTTTTGTCCTTTTCGTTGATGGCTGATCTCAAGCGATGGCTAGTCACTGGCAGTACTCGAAGAGGGCGGGCCGAGGCCACCTTGGAAAGCCAGGAGCAATGGCCAGCCTTGCGTAGGCAACACTCTTTGACCACAGGTTAGGTTGACCCTTGCCAAATCTGGGCAACAATCACATTGCCCTCAACCAACAAGGACTTGGGCAAGGCAACCCTTGCCAATGGTTGGTGAGGACTTCTTGTTAACTTCATCGACTGAAAATGCTAATGTAGTTTTTTTTGATATTTTATCTTTCCCAAGTGGCGTTAAGGTTAATTAAAACACTAAGATGAGAGCGTTTTGATACGAAACCTAATTTTTACACACAATATTAATACATTCGATCGAATAGAATTATTTTGCCATATGTAGACTAATACCAATTCAACCCATTTCATGAACAAAACTGTGACCAATTAATCAATCACCAAAACTAGTTACAAATAACAACTTGTTGTTGAATCGAAACATATAAATGTTGACTAATTTAGCTAACATTAAACTCGGTAAAATGAAATGATTAGGTAGAAGAACGGGACCTATTCTAGGACATATAATGTATTATAGACATATGATCATTACGCTTCAATTGGGTTATTCTATTTTACCTCTTAGAAAGAACAGAAATTAATTCAAAATACTTAACATTAATAGCATGGCAATGCATTTATACAAAATTTCTATCCCGGGCACGTGCAATGAAGCCATAGACAGTCAAGTGAAATCCAAGCCCGTTGCCTGTGACCATTGGCCATTACCAACGCCGTCCCATTGCTAGTTTTCTAGACCTAGGTGAGGGTCGCCCTCACCCAGCTCGCCAGCGATCCCGCAGGCCATGGCTGACGCCTCACCGGCGATGGGGCGGCGGCCACTGGCGGGAGGATCTACCATTGTGAACCACACGACGATATTCCGTTTTCTTTGGATCCACCATCGTGGGCCCAACAAGAGCCCAGAACACGACACTCGGCCCAGTATATCTAAAAGCCCAAATCCATTTCCTTCTCTCTCTCTCGCTCGCCGGCTCTCGCTCTGCATCCGCAGCCGAGCCTCGCTTCTCTCTCTACAGAGCACAGTCCAACGCCCTCCTCTCTCTCTCTCTCTCTCTCCTCCGATCGGAATGGCCACCTTAGCTCGCATTTCCAGACGAGCCCTAGCCACCGCGGTCTCCAACCACGGCCCCCGCGCCCTCCGCCGCCGCGCCTTCTCCGCCGAGGCGGCGACGGCGGCGGCGGCGGCGAAGACGATCGCGCCGTCGCCGGATCGGGTGAAATGGGACTACCGAGGCCAGAGGAAGATCATCCCACTGGGGCAGTGGCTCCCCAAGGTCGCCGTCGACGCCTACGTGGCCCCGAATGTCGTCCTCGCCGGTCAGGTCACGGTCGGCGACGGGGCGTCCGTCTGGAGCGGGTCGGTCCTCCGGGGCGACCTCAACAAGATCACCGTCGGGTTCTGTGCCAATGTCCAGGAGAGATGCGTCGTTCACGCCGCCTGGTCTTCTCCAACAGGTTAGGGTATTTCTCTTTTGAAGACTTGTGAAGAGCGTTGATTGTGATTTTTGGGCGTTAGGGTTCTGGAATCGGTGTTATCTCTCCGTAATTTTCCAGCAAGTTATTTTCTTTATTGCTCCACTTGCTTGATTTCGCCAGGAAGAATGTGTGTGGAGAAATGTTCTTTAAGAAGTGCTTTAGGAAGTCATTAGCTATTGAAGAGGGAAATTGCTTGTCGCGAGGATGCTAAGGGGCCGTGGAGTTTGTTAGTATCCGCAGCTGAATTTTTTCTACTTATAGAGGATTGATGATATTACTGGGGAGGCAACTGTCGCAAGTTGATTAACTTGTGATTTAGAGCTCACGAGGTGTGGATGTCTGTTTCTTTGATAAGGTGGGCATGTAACTTCTCAAATTATGCTGAAGTTAGTTTGATCGATAGCAAAAGCTCGTATTAATGTTGGACTAATTTGCCAGTTGATCCTGTAGGGAATTGTAATTGATCTGCTCGAATATGGGGGTCAATGGGTTGCTAATCTTAATTTGTTAATTTCTGCACTGTCTGAATTTGTTGGCCTTCAATGATCTTTTTGGTTTATCATAGCATTTGATCTGGACTGTGCAGCGTCATTAATTGCGTTGTTTAGATGCTGAAAGGAAATGCTGCATGAAACCATGTCATTGTTTCTTCTTTCTTCTATTTATCCCTTTGATTTTTATTTTTGCTGAATTGTTCTTTAACAGATCGTAACTATACTGAGACAACTATTATGTAGTGTGAACTTTGAGGTTCAAACAATGAACTGGGTATTAATATAACAATTTGGTGATCATTGGGATTATTTCCCCATGGAAAATTGTTCATTACATTTGATATATTATGTGGTGGATATTTTGAAGAGGGAGAGAGATGAGGTCCATCACGTTCTTGCATTCCAATCAATTTTTCTTTTTCCGAGAAAAGAAAAAAGAAGCTAAAAGAAATGGAAGCTGAGGGTTTGGTGTAAGTTAATCGGGGCAGAGCAGAGTGAAATCAGTGGCTCTGAAACACCTGTGGGTTTTCTACAGGGTGCCCGCAACTCCAAGCCCTACACATAAAAAATTGATGGCATCATAGTACGGGTTTTGTGCTTAATCAATGATGTTGCTGGAAATTGGAGCCTTTTCAGGATCCTCTGAAAGCTTCACTTTCCTCTCCTCTCATTGTTCTTCTCTTCACAAACCCGCCTCCAAACGCCATTACATTTTTTATTCCTGTTAAAAAAAAAAATTCTGCCTATCTGTCTGTGTGTCTTTCCATTCACATTCATATATCTTTTTAAAAGATATATTATAAGGTCAAAATTCTCGTAAATAAATTTAGCAGGCTTGCGGTTTCAAACGCTTCAGTTTTATTCCTTCCCCAAATGGAAAAGTCTCCGTAGTGGAGAGTTATGTTTTGTCTATTTGTTCGAGTTGTTAATCTAATCAATTTTCTCGTTTGCCTTGCAGTAGACTCTAAGGTATGTGGACTGATAAGTTCGAACATATTTATACTGAGCAGTACTTTTATGAGTCTTGATTCTTGATTGACACACCATCCTTTTTCTGTTCCCATTCTTATTCTTCGTGTGCATGCTTTAGACTTTCTTATTAGTCAAGCTTTTAAGTTAGAGCTTGTTTCAATTAGAAAAAAAGGTTAGAGCTTGTTGCTGAGATGAGCTCAGTTTTTAATGTTTCTGTTCATAGAATGAATAAGAGATGGAAGGTAATTAAGATATGATATTTCGGTGAAGGATAAGAATCTTGTAGAAAAGATTGTTGTCAATGTACGCCAACAAAATGTAGTTTTGGCTCTACTATGCACCTACCGGCAGTTGTCTACTATATTAAGACTTAGTAACAATTCTGAAGGACTGCAGAATTCTTCTCCTTGTTTGTGTTTTGTGCTATCAATTTATGTAACCAGCAACTTTTCTCATTTCTGCCAGGTTTGCCAGCAGAGACAACTATTGAGAGGTTCGTGACCATTGGTGCATACAGCCTCTTGCGGTCATGCACGATTGAGCCTGAGTGCATTATTGGTCAGCACTCCATTCTTATGGAAGGTTCCTTGGTGGAGACCCACTCAATTCTTGAAGCTGGGTCGGTGGTCCCCAGGAAGGAGAATTCCAACTGGTGAACTTTGGGCTGGAAATCCTGCAAGGTTTGTCCGGACACTCACTCATGAAGAGACATTAGAAATCCCTAAACTTGCCGTTGCAATAAACGATCTGAGTAAGAGCCACTTCTCAGAGTTTCTCCCTTATTCAACTGTGTATTTGGAGGTTGAGAAGTTCAAGAAATCCTCGGGGATTTCCATATAATAACCACCGTTAACTTTGACTCGAGTTTTATGTTGGGCATCCCATACAAGGAAATAAGCTGCTCTAAGACATGTAAAGCTTGCCTTTCGAGCTCCATGCAGATTTTTATTGGCTTGTCACTGCTTCACAAGATTGTTTGCAAACTCGGTCGCTTGATGAGAGACTGCATGTGTTTTTCGGGACTTCAAGTTTGTATGGGTTCACCATTTTCTTCCTGGTATGTAGACCAAGAATTTTTGTATTTCTCAGTTGAAATTTAGTATTGAATGGTTCTTCTGCACCTTACAAAGCAGACTTCGACCTCACGAATCTCTCTGTTATAAATTATCATCCGTGACTGCTCCTGAAAGGTCACAGCTCAGAACATACTCGTTCGGACTATGGAAGGTTGGTTGGTGAAGATTCCTGATGCTAAAGCTAACTCTATTATTGCATTGGATTGTGGCGGCCAATCAAGTTTCAGCTAACCCATTAGATTAGATTAAAGATTAGATTAGATGTATTGGTATTTCGTGGAGGGCCTTCCGCAATTACCTGGTCGGTACGTGCTCCCCAGTGGTTGTACCCAATCGGAACTGCCTTTTCCGTAAGCGAGAGCCATTCGGATTCCACTACGAACGTATGCGGTCTCCTACATCTCCCAGAACTCTTCGTGATTCGAGTCTTGACTTGTGAGTGGCTACGGCAGAGAGAGGAAGGAAGCTAAATAACAAGATACAATGATGGGAAGATTACAGGAGTTTTGCAGATCTTTTGGGGGCAAATTGGCAAGACCCGAGGTGCATCTTTTTCTCACGCCAATTTGGGAGCAAATCTCCATCGTCCTATTTCCTTTTGGTTGGACAGAGTCCTATGAGCTGACTCCTTTTCCTGCCAAGGTGGGCGAAAGCGACCGCCAGGGTGGAAATAAATAATTAAATCCCGTCTTCTTGTGGAAAGTCTTCGGGCATCTAAATTTGCGAATCGAAATTTCGGTACCGGCAGAATTTTGTTTTATGGGGTTACTTGCAAACTTTCGATTTCTTTTTCTTGACGTGATCGATCTCCTTCACTTTCCAACAACTCTCCTTGGCACGCTCCTGAAATGCGATCCAACCTTTAGTGATTATCGGCGGGGGACATTGCGAACTTAATAATAGCCGGTCCTCGTCAGAGAAAAAAAAAAAGAGGCCTGAAACCTAGATCATAACCATCATCTCAAGCTTACGAGTGGATTTAGTAATTTGATTTAAGTAGGCTCCAAATATGCTTGAGCTCCCAAAGCGATTGTCCGGTCGACAATGTAAAAGAGAATGTCCATGGAGGCAGGCCGCGCCTCGTGATTTATTACGTGAGACAAATCGAACTGGTCGGTCCGCGCGATTCAATAACCGCTTACATCTATGATGAGCTGATGGCTCTCCTCCCACCACGTGAAATGCGTTGGGGAAAAGATCGGACCTTGAGTGGCCGGGGAGGGATTAATTCGTCAAAATAATTTCGTGGGCGCGAGAATGATAGTGAAGATTTGGTGAAGGAACCTTTTTTTTTTTTGTGCGAGCTTGTTGCCCCACCTTATCGACCACTGAGAGGAGTTTCCCAGGAGCAAATTATGGAAATTATTTTAATCCTCCTTTTCTTTGCTGAGGTCTTCCCAATGAATCAAGCAACGATTTTGACGTCCCAACCATTCACATTTCGTGCAGGCCGGAGGAGGAAGGAAGGGGGCCTTCTCTCTTATATAAACCGTCCTCGGTTTCTGTTGTAGACATATGTATTATATCTATACACCTCAACTTCATCGATAAAACTGCAGCCATCGGAGATTGTTGAATAGGCTCGCGGCGAGCCCCGTGTTTGGTGCATCAATCTGATCCTGGCGGTGCAGGTAAGTCGAGGTTCGTGACGATGTTGGAATGGCTCAATCATATCAAATCTCCCAAGTGTCGAAATGGGTCCTTTAATCTGATTGAGCCGTGCCAATATCTTCACTTATTTTGCTTCTTTTCCTGAAATCATCCGCCGTCTCGCTTGTCATGCGAACCTTGGTCGAGCATGCTTGTTTTGCTTTTCTTCTTTCATTTTGTTAAGGCTGAGGATGATTCCTAGTGATCTCTCTGGTTCCCGTTATTGAGTTTGTTTCCACTGCAGCGTTCATAATGCGGAACCGCTCGTGTAAATTACAGTAGAACAATTTGCTCAATCATGAAGCCATCTGGTCTTATGAAACCATAGCCATGTAGTTTTAGATATCGCCAGTTGTGAGATTGGCAACATTGACTTTAGGTGGGTCGACAATCAACGATCGCTTGAAGAGGGTGAATGCTAAATCCCCTAGTACCATGCTTAATCTAAGTACAGCATCTGGAAGTCGTGCATAGCTAAAAACATTATCGGAGGAAGGCAGATTTCAGCTCACAGAGCCACGAGATAATGATACAAATAGATTCGGGGAAGCAACTAGATGAGCGATTCTTTCTATCTTTTCCTTTACATAGCAGATTCTGATATTATAAGAGTTAGCAGTGGGAACCCATCTCAACTCTCTTCCCAGAAAAGCCAAAACTACACGTAACGATGGGAGGTCAATAATGAAGACGAAAATCGTGTGATCATGAACATTGAATACTTAGAAGATTCTACAGGAAAACGAGGATAATGGATTGAAGGTCAAAGGGCTAACCTGAATGCACTGGACCGACTAAATGTAGGAGGAATCATTGTGTTATTGCAATATAGAGGTATAACAGCATTTAGAGTTTGTTGTTTCCTCTCATTTTAACTAATGAGTCGCTGCTTAGGATGAAAAGCCCATAATGCCGTACTTATCTTTCTTTAGTATCAGTTAAATCATATCCAAGTGATGAAGCATTTGAGATATGGGATTAACTGGGTAAACAAACAAGACTCCAAATGGGAGTCCTTTTGACTTTGCTCAAGTATAACATGAATCGTCCTTGATGGAGAAAGAGCGCAATCACCAAATCAAAACGGGAGGGCGATGTAGTTAATACTCTGAATTAGAAGAGTTCACCAAAACACAGTTTACATACGAGAAAGAATACCACGATAATCTCTACATGAGAATGAATATGCAGTAATTATGCATCAGGAAATTCGGGAGTGAGCTTATAGCTTACTAGTCCCAGTGAAAGGGAATTACTTGAGAGGCTTCATTCCTTTGCCGTCCTTCAGATCCTAAGTGGAACAATCCCTGGGAATTGGTATTCCTTCCGCTGCCACTGGAAATGCGAACAGAGTCCAAGGGCTCTAAGCTGTGATTACCGCGGTGGGAGTTTTGGTGCGCCAGATGGCTGAAATTAGTTCCTGAAGTCTGCATCTGTGGTGATGACAGAAGAGAGAGCACAGTCCGATTCGCTGACTAGCCGGTCATAGAACATATTGCAGGCCAAGCCCACCACTATCAGACGAAACAATTGTCCTAGGGAGCTGCTGACATACAGAAGATTGGGCAGACATTTGGTTGCTCAACACGGGATTATTCCCTTGCAAGAATTTAATTTGTTTGCCTCCCCCATATATGCTAGAGGATGACCCATATAGGTGTTGGTGGCGGGCATATAGAGCAGCTTCCGGTTCAGGATTGACAACTCCGGCCCATGTTGGGTTGCCAACAGCAGTAGTGGGATATACCTGTGAGTTAGATAGCGGTCCTAATTGGGGACCTGAAAAAGATTGTATGAAGAGTCAGAGAAGCATAATAACCGACACAAATAGTCATGCTAGTATGAGGAGTCATTTACAGACTTCTCCTGCACTTATAAAGTGATCAATAGGACCAATCTGTCTGCTCATGGTAAGCTATCATTGGCACATGGAAATTTGTAATAGAGAAGCCAGACCATCTAAGCAAGAGGCTAAAATTGCCAAGAATTGAAGATCTAGAATTAAGTTATTTCTGTTGGAATGTATGAGTATTCAACCAGCCATCATATAACAGATGGAAGAAGACATCAGGAATACACAATTAGTCACCGGTTCTAATAACTAAGCTCATTCCTATGCAAATTGAGCTCCCTCAGAACCACTATTCTTAACACGATCGAACACAGAGCATTCCCAAGTTCTTCAGACTGGATATCTCCTGTGGGCAGGACTAATAGGGGGAAACATACAGGTAAACAATAAAGTAGAAAGAGATGGTCATTCCACTCCAGAAAATAAATCCCCTTGCAGATGCAATTTCTGCATGTATGGATCTTATGCCAGCTCTAATCAGAACTTAGTATTTATGAAATTGTCCTTGAGCCTGCCACGTGCGGGTATTACACATGGTACATTGGAGCTAAGAAAAAGCACTACAAGCGGATCCTCACCTCGAAAACTGGATAAGATGTCTGCTGACCGACTTAGCGGATCCGGCTGAGGTTTTCTTCGCCTTCTGTTATGTCCATCAAGGCGCTTCCTGCAACTCCTTTTGCCCTCATCAAATTCCTCCAGTGAATGGAACCTACAAGACCAGATATTGTTTAAAACATAATATTAGCCAACATTGTCGACTCCCGTTCCTGTTGTTAGGAGCAGTTTCCATTTAAACAATCCACTTCAGACCGTGAATATTGTTAACAATGACGAAACAAAACAGTGGGTTTGAAGAATACGTTGAAGCATTGGTAACGATTTGAGACAATCAAAAAGCATGGTCAGTACCTGCTGCATTGCTGACAAAACCTTTGCTTTCTACCATTAATCGTCACCTCGGGAGTCTTGGAGTGAACTTCGCAGACCTTGTGGCGCCTATGGTACTCTCTACAGTTACTAAGGTCCGCATTGCAACCGTCAACAAGGCAATGAACTGCCTGACCCCCATTGCTGGCCGATCGAGCCCTCTTCGACGACCCTGATGGAGACGACGCCATCTTTGAGACACCAGAGTCCTTCCACATATTTACCGGTTCGTTCACTGTGTTACTCATTTGACCCAGCTTCAAATCAACCGAAAATTCTCCTTTTGCACTAGGAATCCCGTAGCTGTTCGGCCCATCAGCTCCATGGCTGCCTGGCAGGGTTTCTTGGCCAAATTCAGTCAAATCCCAAGGAGCTTTCAGATTCCAATCCATTAAGCCTTCCACCACTTCAATTAAATGAGATTGTAGGCAAAGCGACTCAGAGACCTTTCCTCACCCGGGACGACCGAGCTTCTCTCCTTTTGCAAGATTGAATTCTTTTTTTTCCTCAACTGCATCAAACAGGAGCAAAAACTAAACAAAACAGTATCATCTAGCCAAATCAAGCACTCGAGATTTTCGTCTTTCTAAATTGCTGACGAACATAAAGCAGAAAAATTTCCAGTCGGCTGCTGGGGCAAGGAAAAATCTTTCGTGAGCTAGAAAGGAGACATTAAAGAAAGAGTTGCACAATGGGCAGCTCAAGGAGGAGTAATCATTACCTCCAGTAGCTCTTTGTGATGTCTAAGTTCATGGAAAGCGTAAAAGAAAAAAGGACATCACAAGAACCGTTGGCAATAACTACAGGTCTACAAGAACAGTACAATAATGCTGCAGATACGTTTCCCTGGACAATCGGAAGATCAGAGGAGAACGTACTAGGAAGAGATCAACGAACACATTTTAAAAAAAAAAAAAAAAAAAAAAGACTTTCCAGGAAGAAGAAAGAAAGTAAATTTAACAAAACAACCTTGACTAAAAAGTCCATGAACTACAAGAGCGAGGAGTGCAAAAGAGTAGAGTAGTTGCGCACAGGAAGTCCAGTCCAGGATTAGAAAAGAAAGAGACGGAGCCCTTCTCTCTAACCATCCATTCCCGGCATAGATTCCACAAAGACCAGCACAATAAAGAATCAACCCGGAAAAGAAAGTAAAAACCCAACCCAAGAAAACCCAAGAGTGGAAAAAGGTGAAAAAAAGAAAACGGGAAAAAACAGGAGCTTTTTAAGGAAGAGTCACACCCACCCACCTGTTTGCTGCTAACAGAAAGCCATCCCAGCCCTCCACTTGAAGGGTTGCTCCGGGTTGCGCAGAAAGAGAAAGGGGGGATGATGGGAGTGAGTTGTCTTGAGTGATGTGGAGAGAAATCATTGAAGGAGAAGTTGGAGGAGCCAAAAAGAGGGGGCAGGGGGTCAGGGGGCAGAGGGCTTGATTTGGCTCTCCCTAGTCCACTTCAGTTGTTTTAATATTGTTATCTTGCATTCCATATGTAGGGTTTTTTGGTGCTTGGAAATGTGGCTCTTTTGCCTGGTGGGCTAAGGAAAGCGGATAGGAAGGGGACAAAACCCCCACTGTTTTGTACCCTCTCCCAACGCTCTCTCTTAAAGAGAGGCCATCAGTGAGAGGAAAGAGATTGGCAAGGAGCCAAAAGAGAAAAGGGGGGTGAAAGGGAAAGAGGGAAACAAAAGGTGTGCAGCGGATGATGGACGATGGGTTTTGACAAAGCATGTGGCTGTGGCGTTGTGTTTCACATTTTATGGCATGTCTTCCTTTCGGTGTTCCTTTGCTTCAATCCCTTTCATCCGCTCCCTACTCATGCGTGTGAGTCCGATACATCACAAGTTTGGATTTTGATGAAATCCGTAATAGGACCGGCAAAATCTAAATGCAAGGATCCACTGAACATTGTGTCGAGGGACTGGGCACTCTAATTTTGGTTTTAACCTTACTTGCAACCCTTTATGTGACTGTCCATTTCTTTAATTTTTCCTCGCTAGTTTGGTCCTAGGTAAAGATGCTCGAACCATACCGTGACATAAAAAAGAAGCACTTTTATGTGTTTGGATTGCCGTGAGTGCCTTAATTTCAGATTCATTCCCAAATGATCTATTTTATCAGGAGAATCACCGATTCCTTCCCGATTTAGCTACATATAATGATTATTTTTGTTGCTTCGTCAAGTTTAGGGCCTTCCTCTTTCCTATTTCAGTTTCGTTCCCTTCATTTTTTCTACTATTTTCACAAATTAAGTATATGCCAGCGGAAAAGTAGATGTACGGTGCGATCAATCTTGACAATACAATGTTGGTACTTTGATCCATTCTGTATCAAGTTGTGCCCTGAGCGAAATAATTCGCCACAGTTTATATAAACATCAGTCGCTTTGGAGTTAGTTCCATGGTTGGCCAAAGGAAAGAATGTCTTTGCTCTTGCTTAACCTCTTCATCCATTGATTCGGTACCTAAGGGTGAGTAGGCTGGTTGGTTAGTGGTCCCCCAAGGCCTACGGTTGCTTAATGCAAAACCAGACATTCTCATTTTCCTGGCAAATCTCACTTTAATCTATTAATTTTTTTCTCTTTCTATTATAAGTATGCTTCCAAAGTAATCAAACCGGATCATCAAAAAGTGCGTTTCTGAGTTTAGGCACGCTTGCATTTTTAATGAAGAGAAGAGACCCCAGGTCCATCCTTCCATGCCACAGTCTTCTCTGTTCATCAAAGCATGGTAATGAAATTAATCAACATAAATTATAACTAAGAGGGGATGA
This sequence comes from Eucalyptus decipiens, assembly GCA_014182575.1. NCBI lineage: Eukaryota > Viridiplantae > Streptophyta > Magnoliopsida > Myrtales > Myrtaceae > Eucalyptus > Eucalyptus decipiens. Next base: position 33,709,753 of record CM024619.1, on the reverse strand, counting down.
GACAACAAAGTTAATCTCGCCGACTTATCGGTAACCCACGTTTGGTGACTACTTAGCCTGGACCTTTAGAGGAGTGATTCATATAAATGGGATGTTCTTACTAATGTAACCGATAGAGTCGATTAAAAGGATGTAAAGATTGTGTTGCTCTAATTGATTTCTTATCACATTCACTACGTGTTCTCCTCTATGCAGTTCGCGAGGCACGATTAATTTGTGTAATACGATAATAGCATATGGGGAGCGAGCAAGATACCATTTTTTTTTAACTTCGCTCGCAATGTGTTTGGAAAAAGAATTAAAATCTTAGGGAAAAAAAGAACTTGTCATAATTTTACAAGTAGGGGGAACGTATTACGATAATTGTCTCTTATTGCCGTGCGAGAGCTAAAGAAATTACTAAATAATCAAGAGCATAGACCCTCCTCTTACGTAATTGCAACGTTGGAAAAATCGAATCAACCGATTCCACCGCATATCTCTACAAATCGATTTTTTAGCTTGGTCCAACTTGATCAAGTCGAGCATTCAGAAATCTGGCGCAATCTTCGGGACTATGATGCGGTGTGGCAGCACTGCATACATTTAGGTCTCACATAAGTGGAATTCATGTCACATTAAGTTGTGATTAGGGATTATTTTGTGAGAGAACTGAGGATTTGTGGAGGGTTGATGATAGAAACAAAGTTAATGCAAGCCCAACCACCAAAACTAGGGGAGGGGGAGGTAGGCAATGAAGATTGTTGTTGAGCCTGTCAGTAGGTCCCCAGCATTATATGACTTCGATGCTCTCTTTCCCTGACTTTGATTGCTCTCGTTCGACGCCACGTGTCCCCTCGTAAAACTTCTCAGGAAATTCCCACGTATGAAGCTGTCGGCAAACTATTCAACACCCGGTTTCCTGTCTCTCGGTCCTTTTCCCCCCACTCCTCCAAAATTTCTGCCTTTTTAAGCTCGAGCGGTTCCTTTTCCCAAAATCAGACCAATCATTCGGAATTTCTTGCCTCCAAACGTTAATTTTTATTTCTCGGAAAACCGACGTGGGCTTTGGGTCGCGGAAAATTAGGACTTGATTAGAGAATCTACTCCCCTTTTTCGTGCTTGCTTTTATGTGGAAAAGTTACGCCAATCTCAGTGGGTTAGAGCTAGAGTCGTGGGCCTAAATAGGGAACTGGTCTGCACATGAAAAGGTAAGAAATCAAGCATTCGGACCATGCACATGAATCCCTCTATTCATTTAGATTTCGTTTGTTTAATAAAAAAATAAATAATTTAAAAATATTTTTCTCAATAAAATTCTTTTCATTGTGCAAACATAATAAATTGTTATTGATAATAATTTTTTTTTTCATTAACTCTTATTTCAAGTGATATGAACAATCCATGTTAAGCAAATGTTTTCAAAATGATCCCTTTACGCGAAATAGACGTCACTTTAACTAGCGAAATCAACAAAAGAGAGGGGAAATCGAACAAAGTCACGCGGGGAGCTAGTAATGGCCGTGAATTTTCCACGTCATGGGAGCTCGTGTGACAGTCCCAACTCCAAAAGGATGGCGGGCAAGGCAACACGGCATCTCTCCTTTCCACTCTTCTTTTTTCCACCACGTGCGGAATGACTCTCGGCGCACTCCCAAGAAAAAAATCAATCGAGCGTGCCCCTCCCCCCACCAGAGCCAATGATCGGAAAAGGAAAGCAAAAACGAGAGGTCTCATCCCATCGCACGGCTGAAGCGGGATTTATTCTTTTCTTTGGAAGCTTTCCTCAAGAACCGATTCTCCTCCTTCCGCAACTGGACGTGATTCCTGTCTTAATAACACAATAACACCCTTTTTACCAAAATTAATCTCCATTTCCAAGGAGTCGATCGGACCCCACTTAGATTTCACCTCAGCACTTTCATTTCTCGGGAAAAAAACGGAACATTTTTTTGGACAATGCCAAACCGCGGCCGCCGCGGGAAGAAACCCGGGATCAAAGCGCCGCCGCCGCCACTGGTCAGAGAGGATGCCCTCCGATTCAAAGTCACCGTTTAAAACACGGTCCTTCTCTGGTGGACGGTTCGTGGTGCAAATTCAAGATCGATCCCCCTTTTTCCATGGTAAAATAGCTCGCCTTCTTTCGGGACAATTTGGGCCGTCGTTACTCGGAATGCCCAAAGGGGCATGCCCCGAGTGCCAGGCCCAGGCCCAAAAACCGAACTTTCTCTGGTCAATGACAATGGCGGGTTCCGATATTCGCTCCGAGCGGGTGAGAAGGAGAATCTTCAAAAAGGAAGGAGAGGTAGTCCGCTGGTGCGGACTGCGAAACTGTGAACTCGAAGCCAAGTCGAGACTCGAAGATCCTTCGATTCGCTTCGCGTTTGGAAATTGGGATTCCGTGCAGCATCAGTGTGAGCTTCTAGGGTTTCATTTCCGGCGGAAACGCTGCTGTTCCTCTTCTTCTGTTTCTGGTCGCGTGAAATGCTGAGGTTGTTGTATGCGCACGTTCGAACTTCGCACTTAGAAATGGCGTTTTTGCCGCATTTTTTCTAGGTTACGGCCGGGAGATGGACGGGGAGGAGTTGACGCAGCAGGAAACCGAACTCTACGATCGTCAAATTAGGGTTTGGGGCGTTGATGCCCAGAGGAGGTTCTCTTCTCTTTTTTGCCCCCCTTTTTTACTGCTCTTGAGATCTCGAATTTTTTAATTTCCGTTGCCGTTTCTATGGTTCTGCTTGCGGGGCTTTTTTGAGGTCGATGACGGTGAAGAAAGTTGCCGTCTTTTTTGGTTCATTGTTGATATCTCTGTTAAGATGTGTAATATTAGAGGTGATCGAGGTTATTCTCCTATTTTCAGGTTGAGCAAAGCCAATGTTCTTGTCTGTGGAATGACTGGAACTGTTGCCGAGGTAAAATCTTTGCATTTTCTATTCAATTAAGCAGCTGTTGTTTGTTATTCGCCGTGTCTTGTCGAAACTTGTATCTTTGTCAAGACGATCTTTTTCCAGGTGTGTTACTTTGTGTTAACTGTCTATGGTTTTTTGGGGGGCAGTTTTGCAAGAACATTGTGCTAGCAGGAGTCGGGAGTGTGACCCTGGTGGATGATGGGGTAGTCACTGAAGCGGCATTGTCTGCCAATTTTCTGATTCCTCCTGACGAGAGCGTGTCTAAGGGCAGGACTCTTGCCGAGCTCTGTTGTGATTCTCTCCTAGAGTTTAATTCTATGGTCCGTGTATCGGTTGAAAAGGTTGACTCTTACTAGACAGTTGCTTGTAGGCTTCCTTTTCCTGTATTCATGCTGTGCTGAGTTCTGAATAGCTGAATGGTGCTCTATGGTTTCTCTATTTGGATACATCACTAGGTGATATATCGAGCTTTGGTGAAGATTTCTTCTCTAAGTTTGATGTGGTTGTCATTAGTTCATGCTCACTGGCTACTAAGGTAAGAAGCTCTGCCCATTCGAACTTGAATCCTCTTGAAAGAATTTGAAAGCTTGGTTCATCAAGTATCAATAGGCAATTGTTGTTCTTGTTTAAAAGCCTCTTGTATTTTGTATATTGCAGAAACTGATTAACGAGAAATGTCGGAGATTGTTGAGGCGCGTGGCATTTTACACTGTAGATTGCAGAGACTCATGCGGAGAAATTTTTGTCGATCTCCAAAATTACAAATACACAAAGGTTGCAACTCACCCCTATATTGATCATGCTATACATTAGCAAAGTATATGGAATGGCTGTGCAATTCACCAAAAGCCTTACAAATTTTCACTTGAGTCCACATGGTACAGTTTTAAATGATTAAATGTAGTTGGCCTTATTTAGTGAATTTGCAATATCAGCTAGTGGCAGGGTACGCAATGAACATCGATATTTGTTTGGTAAGATGTCAAGCAGTACATTTTCTAATTTGTTTGGAGATTATACAGGGTTGGTTATTATGCATGATAGGGTGGAACAGGTGCACTTATGACCTTGTAACTTTGTGGAATTTGGTCTTAGCAGCATGAAGTATTGCCTGTGTTAATCCTCTTCTTGTTATTGCTAGCCTTGTATGTGAATTGCTTCAGTGGCATGCCTGAGACACACTTATCAGACAATGAGATTTTTGCACTAAACTTTGCAGATATGAGTTGCTTTGCTATATTCAATAATATTGATCATCAGAAATATTGATATCGTCACTTTGTTTTCTTCTCCTGGATGGCAGAAAAAAGTCGATGAAGCTGTTGAATTCGAACTAAAGTATCCTAGTTTTGAGGTATGACTGAATCATCCTAATCAGATGAATTGATGCTTGTCTCACTCTATTTATTTAGAAAATGTTATGGTAATGATACCTATAGTAGTTAAAAGGAAAAGAAATAAACAATGATTGAACAAGAAATGCTTGTGAAAGCCTTTTCAGACTACTAATCGTGGATGATCTGTTACATATTGAACTGTGCTATCACTGGGTGTGATTTTGAAGTTATAAACAAGCTTTGAGAAATGTATGCAAACGTTGAGCTGTTCTTTTCCCCCTTTATCACACAGGAAGCAATTACAACACCTTGGAGAAGGCTACCCAGGAGAATGGCGAGGCTCTATTTTGCCATGAGAGGTACATTGAGGTTATACAAATTGCATTTAATCTGATTTTTCCTTGGGAACTAATGTATTTTGTTATTGGCCAGATGTGTAAAATGGTTTCTTTTGTTTACTGAGCCTAGTTGTCGTTCTTATCAATTGGCAGATGTTTTTACATTTCTCTTTCGTTGAGTACTAATACCCTTGTGTGTGTTGTCATATAAGCTCCTGTAGTCAGCGATTCCTGTGCATTTATTCAGTTTAGAAATTAACTAATGTGCCACCTCTCTGTGCTGGCTACCTTATATTTCCTTTTATCATTTAAATGAAGAATGAATACTGTAAGTCAATTGTTATTTAATACTGCCAACTCTGTCTTCTTTCCCTATTTTTGCAGTCATCGAAAAGTTTGAAGAGGCAGAAGGGCGTAAGCCTGGCGATACTTCGATTCTTGATCTTCCTGGTGTTATGAAGAAGAGACAGGAACTTTGCGAGGAAGAGGTGTGTTATACGGAAGCTGCATGTGCCATATGATTTTTTCGCAAGGTTCTCTCTCATAAGTTTGATATGATAATTTTGTGTGGCTCTCCCTCATTACTTTGTGACCATGCAGTCATTTAATGAATCTCAAATTCCGGATTCTCTACTAGAAAGATTGGTGGTCGGTACGAGAGAATTTCCACCAGTTTGTGCAGTCATTGGGGGGATTCTCGGACAGGTGCTATTCCTGTTAAATTTATTGCATTCTGTTGCTATCTTAATGTGTGAGTGATTTCCTTATGCCCTTTCAACATATTCTGCCAATGCAACCATTTTAGGAGGTGATAAAAGCGATATCTGGGAAGGGAGATCCTCTTAAGAACTTTTTCTTCTTTGATGCTTTTGACGGCAAAGGGATAATAGAAGACATATCAAATCCAGATGCTGCAAGCTGACCCAGCCTACATGAAAGGCTCTCTGGTTACTTTTTTCTCCTTTCTTTGTTAGTGCTAGGAGTAGAGTTGGAATCTGAGGGCTATTATCAACTGTAACTGCCATTCCACCTAGAGAATTTGGAACTGCAATGACTGCTGTGAGGGCTATTTGACAATGTTGTTAGCCTATTTTTGGTCAACTAACCTTGGATTGCTGATGAAGGTAGTGACAAAGCATCACCTTCATCTGTGATATAAGGAACCTGCCATATGTTTGAATTCGATTAGTAAACCCAGGGCGTCGTCTTGGTCTTTTACTGTTCGAGATAACCGGAAACTTGAGAAGCAGTGCGGAATGTGGCAATCATTATTGATTCATCAATGTGACTGTGGAGGGCCGTGCTGGAATTGCTGTAGACGAAGGCAAAAGCAGTTATTTGGAACGTAAGGCCGTGGGTGAATTCTCAAAAGGATGGACATCATTTGAAGAAGTCTGTCGGTAGGGTTGCCTAAAGCCTCATCGTGCAGGAGGAGCTGAATGACGATGACCGTGTTACCCGCGCTGTGGGTCTAGATCATGATTCTGGAAATTTGTTGGTGGGGGATGCCGGGCCAGCAACCAATTTTTCCACCAAAGATTGAAACTTTAATAAAGCAAAACGGGGGGTAGTCACTTTAACATCCTTAGCAGGACAATTGAAAAGGGAAAAATGGAATTTTACGGGAGATGAATAATCATGAAAGTTTCCTTTCGACTTTATGCTGTCGGTAAGTTTAAACGTCCAATGCCACGCGTTCGCCAAAAATTTAGTTTAAGGGTAAGGCAAAACATGTTTCAAGAAAATATGGAAGAGTTTTTTTTTTTTTGGTTAAGAGAAAATATGGAAGAGTTGAAACGTTCAAAGACTTAAGTTGACCAGATGATAGCTCGATCGAGCGGGCCGTCGCCTAGAATAATCGCTTGCGCGCAGATTGAGATTCTCAAGCATTTGGTTTTAGTTTAGATTTACAAGATCGTAATTTATCGCCTCAAATGTCAAGGGGCGATCTCAGCATGGATGATTCAGAAGATAAACTGAAGTCAGTTATGTAGTCGACAAGTCCTTCAGATTGTGCATGAGGATTTTAAAAGCCGAGCATGGATCAGTTAGTTTTATGCCCCTCCTATAACGTCGTTCCTCCACATCCCACGTTCGAAAAAAGATCCCTTTTCTTCACTGTCACAACTCATCATCATCCAGAACAACTAATAAAGCAGAGAGACAGACCCCACAAAACCTTGCATGCTTCGAGTGCAGAACCAAAAGGAAAGTGCCGACACCCAACTGTACCTCAAGTTCCAGAAGTTTGAATCAAGAGCGGAATCCTATGAACCATACGACCTTCGAAATGCTAATATAACCCCGGTCGAAGTCATTCGGCTCTTGAGGAGCAACTCTCCACGAGTCCTCATGGCCTCACTTCAGCACGGATTTCGTAGGTTACCACCGCCCTGGAAGGGAATGGCAAGGCGCTACGACTCAGCTGCGGAAGAGACGGTGAGAGAGAGACGAGCTGCCATCGAGAGCGGCAGGTTGAAGGGAAGGAGATTGTTCGACGTGCCGGACTCAGGAGATGGAGAAGCGGAGACATGCAGTGGGTGGAGTGGTGTAACTGATGGTGACGACGACGACGACGATGATGAAGATGACTGCTGTGATCAGATCAAGACAAGTGAGGAAGTGGTGGCAGTGGAGGATGGTGGTCGCTGCTTGTCGTCATCGTCATCGTCTTCTTCTCTAGGCACAAGGGAAATAGAGAAGAAGAGAAAGATGGCAAGGGGGTTGATGGCGGGCGGGAGATGGATCGGGATGGTTTCGGTACTGCTCGTGGTTGCCGTGGTCGCCATGAGAAGCTGTGCAACTGGCCATGGAGGCGACGGCTATATGAATCTCGTCCCTACTTGACAGTTAGCTTCTCCTTTCCATAAGTCTCCAGCTTTGCTGTTTATGCTATAGTTCCTTTTGTGTATTGCATGCTGATGAAATCATAGTCACTGCCATACTTGCTGGGTTGCTTCTATTCTGGGTTTGTGGTCACCCTTGATTCGCTTCTCATTTTTCTCGTTTGCTCCCGCTTATTTAACTATCCAATCACAGTTCATCAGATCACTTGGTAGATCAGATTTATAAAAATAATGTTAGATGCACATGTGGTACTATATGATGGAGTCAATTCGATTCACAATGGAAGCGCATTCCATCTTCAATTCCAGACGAGGAGGGAAGTTCATGAAAACGGCAAACGGCCGTACGCTGCTCAATTGACGGCCCAATTCGGCAAAAGTCTTCAATTCGAACTCCATATTACTAGATGGAATAGAATGGACCATCTTCAACTTCGACTTCAAGCACCCAATTGAAATTAGGGCCATCTGCATCTGGAAAGCAGCTACAAAAAGCCCATCAAGAAGCCCAGCCCGTATAGTGCTCGGGTAAGCAAGACCCATATTCAACTCGGCGGCCTTCGAAAAGGATCACGAGAAAGGACGATGGGGAACGTACTCCCCAGCTGCACATGACCCGACAGCATCCTCGGATTTGGATTAAACTTTGCGGAGATTAAGGTTCATTCCAAAACATAAAACGTACGTAAACGCAGATAATCAGCCGCACCTGCTCTGCTTCTGTTTATATTCCCTGATCACGCACTTAAAAACTGTTAAAACAACGGGTGTGTCCCCTATTCCTCGCACTATTCTCCATCTTCATTTATCTTGTAAGTAGCTTTTCACTGATAGGCGGGCGAGAACTACTAACGGGTGTTTATATTCCCGTCCGGGCCTTTCTTTTCATGTTGCGACTTTGATGGTGCGTGCATGCTTTGGATCGCATTGTATCGCATCAGCTGCGAACGGGGTTCTTTCTTTCTGCATCAATCTCGCACCCCGTGCTTTTAGGTCTTCTCGTGGGGTACCACGATGTGTCATCGTGAAGCCACAATGATGTTACTGGGAGGGGGTGGGGTCCAGGCTCTTGAACGGAGGAAATCATGGCGTGCATGGCCAATCAATCAAACCGACGTTTACCGTCGTGTGTTGTGCTTTACTGGTGCATAATGTGACGTTTGAGCTGCTTTAAGGTTCCATTATTTGTACGGTCCGATGGGGCTTGTTGCCCTAATCTGGCGTTGCAAGGCATGAGAAAGTTCGTCTTTTGGGTCTAGGATTCTTTTTAATCACGGGTACGACAAGAGAAGGCATCGACACGTTGGGTGCGTGTATCCTCTGGAATATAAGTTGGTCCAGATGGACTTGCGGATGAGTCGTTCATGAGTGAATATTTGTCATCATTATAATATGGATTAAACTTTTTTACCATCATGTCGAGGCCATCTTTGATGAGAACCTAATATTTCTGCACTGTCTTCTGTAGAAGATCAAGAAAAAAGGGGAAAAACGTTTTTACCATTATGTCGTGGCCATCTTTGATGAGGAACCTAATCTTTCTGCACTGGCTTCTGCAAATAGAAAAGAGGAAAGAACATAGTGGTCGGCATTATGTTTTTCTTCTTGTGCAAACCCTAATTTCATCAACCCCCCACCTGGACCATTGCATGTTTCCGTCGAGCCACGCGTGGGGTCTAAATTTGTGATCACCTGAGATCTGCGGTAGCTTTCATTCCTCAAAAGAGCCTCCTTCTCATTTCTTCTCAAGAGTAAAGCTTTTGCTTCCTCGTGATATGTTTGGTGACTGTCCTCGTAGGATGATATTGACAGAGAGAAAAATGACAAGATATGAAAGATAAGACGATAATTTCATATTCGTAACTAACTGTCTTGTGTTTGAATCTTTGATCCTGAATGTTCTCCTTTCTCACTCTTCCTTTCTTATGTGATGGAAATCATTCTTTAGTTTATAAATGTCGTGTTTGTCTATTTCAGATTCGCGTTATCTGTCTTGCTCGCATTTACATGGGGAGAAGTATTAAAAACAGCAAAGTGAAAGGTAGAATAGGTCCTCCTTCAGTGGTTTGAACCTCTAAAATGAAAGGTCCTGTGAAATTACTGCCGACCATTTCAAAAGTTCATGCCATTTGACAACAGCGTGGTTTAATTATCAAATTATTCTAACATGAAATACGTAGTTGCATACATATTGTAGCTAACAATATCTTGTTCGCCTTAATCCGTTGGGATAACATGTAGTGTAAGTCCTATTATAGGAGAAAGTTACGGATGTATCATGAACCGTGATTCTTCCATGCTCTTGTACCTTTGTGAATGGAACTTGGTGTCGCTGGGGACAAGAGTGAGTGATGTAGAGGGATGATATAGCTAGTTCGTGGGAGTGGCATCATGGTGTTTGTGCTAAAATTTTTAAGATAGAATGATTATATCTTTACGAAGTTTTGATGGCAGGATTGGCCTCTCATGCACAAATTGATCAGGAGCTAATATCACTCTCCCGATGAGGTCACGGCATGTTGAAACCAATTGTTGTGCCCAAAATGTTTTGAGTGTCCAATTTGAGGGACTAGATATTTGAGTTAAGCTGGGTGTAGTACGATTTGATACTAGAATGTTATTCGCTATATTGTTCTTTGGAACAACTATAGAGTGAAGCTTGGCTTGGTGTTCTCGACTCATCAAGTGCCACACGAGTTGTTATGTAGCCAAAGAACTGCTAGGTGGTGAAAGATGGTATTAGAGCAGGATCCCTTTGATAGGTGGGTAATTTGAGGAAAACATGTGATCTATCCAATCTTATGAGAGCGAGAGAGCGATTGTTGGGGCCAAGAGGGCTCGGACAACGTGAGGCTCTCGATTAACTTTTACAATGGCAATGGGGTCATAGGAAGGAACCGAAGTGCTCACCGAATAGGGATGACATTCGCAGATCAATTGGTGAACTCAAGAAATGGTTTGTTATCCCATTTACAATAAGGGGAGAACCCTTCATTAGTCTGCTGAGATTAGGATAAGCTTAGTAGGCATAAGGAAGTGCTGTTAAGGAAATGTAGTCGGTTATCGGGGAAGCTATCAATGGAGTGGAGTGGCCTTTTCAATTAGGGGTGAGCAGGTCCAGGGTGGGTAGGGTCTAGACCTGGACCCTGTACCCGACCATGTTATAATCAGTTCTTTTTTTTTGGACCCTGTTCCCAACCCTGTTTGCATTGGACCATGTTCCCGACCCATCCTGTTTTTCTAGTCCGGGAACAGGGTTGACCCTGTTTATATTGGAATCTGTTTTGCATAAAAATTGCTGAATCTTTATATTAACCTTAGAGAAGCAAGTCTAGATGAGTTGTCTGCTGAAACAAAAAAGGCCGGACCAAGCACATCCTTCAACCAAACTCATTGGGAACATGTATAAAATTTGGACCCCCCCCCCCCCTTGAAAAAACAACCAAGTATATAATTCGACCATCTCGCATCCCCAGATCCCATAAGGTACATCAAGTTTCTCATATTCCAGTAATATACAAGCTAGCAATTTAGCCAATTAACTAGTTGTAGGACAATTTTTGGCTGATCACATATCAACCTTGTCCTTGATGCGCTCGATCTTCTTCTCCTTCTTCAGCCTTGCGTTCCACGTGGTACAAAATCTCTGACAAAAACCTAAAATTCATATATAAAGAAAAATCAACAAGAATCCATGATTCAGAATCCTAGCAACCTAAAGTTCATATAAAACAGAAAGCACAAGCAGCAAATGGAGAGCAAGAACGAGATCATATGCCATGATTCAAAATCCTAGCAAACGCCTCACAAAATGCACACAATGCGACGTCCTGCTGCTGGCCAATTAACCCAGCAAGACAAGTCAGTTAATGCATCCAGTAAATATAGCAGTTTAAGACTGTCAGATGCCTGTCGAAATTTACTCTGTAAATGTATGTATTAAATGCTTTCGCATTATCATATGATTTGCTAGACATATGAGTTTCATGAGTGTTCTAACAACTTCGATATCAGGTCTGAATCAACTTATGTAATTGAAATGCCTCTTTGACCAGTACCTGCTGTTAAGATAAAGGCACAAGACATTACAACACTATCGTTTCTCTTACTGTAGTGCAGGGGATAGCCAACTAATGCATGTCAAAATAGCACTATCGTGTGTGCAAATGATGGATGTACTATCCTCAAGACTGTTTCACTTCCTATTTCCAGTAACGCCCATGAACTTGCAATTAGCTCACTTCATCTCTGTGACCCGAAAAAGAAAAAAAGACAAATCAGCACACATCACCAGCTGAATTGCCTTCCAACTCCCTAAGCTTAACATATAGGCAATGAACACTCGCACTCACGAATCTCCTTTTCCCAAAACAGAAAAACATATGAAACCTTGGAAGATTAGCCAACCACTAAATTCACCAGAAAAATCAACTAGAAAAGGGATCAAATTCAGCAATATAGATCATATCATGGGGTAAGCAGAACTAATTAGCCGGCAGCTCACGACGAAGAGTAAAAATCGTGCTTACCAGCGACGGCGTCGGTGCGGGGGACGGGGACTTGCCGAACAGCTCGGCGGGGAGGAGGATGCTGTCGACGGTGAAGATCGTGACGGGGGTGGAGTTGAGCACCGTGCTGGCCACCCGTGAGGAGTCGACCCCGGTGTCGAGCGCGACGGAGTCGCCGGTGGTCTTCACGATGAAATCGTACTTCCCGGCGCCGTTCGTGGCGAGGGTGCTGATCGGGGCGTTGCTCGTCTTCAGGGACGCGATCGGGGTGTAGTGCACCACCGCGTGGTACAGCAGGAGCGACACAAGCTCACGTCGAGCGCGAACACTGTCAAGCCCTTGTCCAGCGCCGACTGGTGCGTTTTGATGACGCCGCTCGAGACGAGGAGGCCTGCGAACGTCTTGCACCCAACCTTCTCGAGCCATCACGTTCGTGTCCGAGGCCGACGGCATCGGGGTGGCAAGGATGGCGGGACCGGGTGGGCAAGCGGAAGCGGCGTCGGCGGCGCTAGCCGCTCGGATGGATCGGCGGAGGTGAGAGGCTAAGAGCGACAAGCGTCGAGTGTGAGAGTAAAGATAGAAAGAAACGACTAGGGTTTTCAGTTTTGGTCTTTTGGACTTTTGGGGCCCAAAAACCTGTTCTCAAACCAGTTCTCGAACCAGTCCGGTCAATCCGGTTCCCGGGTGGGTATTCCCTCGGAACCGGTTCCCGGACCGATTCAAACAGGGTCTGAACTTTGGGAACCGGTTCCCGGATCGGTTTCAACCGGAACCGGTTCCCGACCCTGTTTTCCGGGTGGGCCGAACTGGGAATCGGGAACCGGGTTGACCCGGTCCGGTTGCACACCCCTATTTTCTATTGGGCGAGCGGTGCAATTCGTGTAAGTCCTAGGGAGTGGATGTTGATGGTTGAGAAACACAAGGAAGCAATAGAGGCCGTTGTGGAAATGAATGGGGAAGAATGTCACGAACCGTGATTCTCCCGTACTCTCGTACGTCACGAACCGTGATTCTCCCGTACTCTCGTACCCTTCTGAGTGGAGCTTGGTGTTATTGGAGAGAAGAGTGAATAATGTAGCTGGGATAATATAATTGGTTCATGGAAGTAATGTTAGGGCGTTTGTGCTAGGAGTTTTAGAATAAGAACATTTTATTTCTACATACCTCTAAAAGCGAGGTTGGTCTCCCCTATACAAACTAGTTGGGAGCTAATACCACTCTTCTAATGAGATCATGATAGGCTGAAACTAGTTGTTGTGCTTAGAATGTTCTACGTGTCTTGCTTAAAGGACTAGATGTTCGAGTTAAGTTGGGTGTGATATGATTCAATATGATAATACTATTTACTATATTGTTCTCTGGACCAATTATAAATCGAAGGCTGACCTAGTTTTTCAATTCACCATGTGCTACGCGGGCTATTCCTTGGCTAAAGAATTGCTGGCCCGTGACGAATGCATTGATTGCACGACCCGCTTATAATGTAAACCGGCGCCTTCATGTATCAGCGGCATACGATATGATTGCATGAGAATAACTTCTCTGTGTAATAATAGACTAGAAAGGCAATCACAGGACGTGAAAATGGGAAAATAGCTCACGTGCCCATCTTTGACGCTTCGCCAGATGCCATGATGCTGGGGACGGACTGAGACTCCTCATCGCGAGGGGGAACGCGTCTGGGGAAAACCCACTTCACATGCCAAGCCAGATCAGAGGGGAACAAAGGCCAAATTATCAGGGTCGATGAAGAGCACGATCAGCAAGACAAAAGAGGAATTCGGATAAGGTGGAGAAACGCTCTTGGATCAGAGACGCCCACCCAGTTCCTTGCTGCCCTCGATTGTCTCGATAAACACGGACATGGTGATCTTATGGAGAGGACCCAATGATTCGAGTAGGGTTTTGGACCATGAGAAAAAGATGCACCGACAGAGCTTGCAGGCTCCATGCACTCCAAAGTAGGGAGAAGGCCGTCTCGAGTCGGTCGGCCATGCAGCAGGCTTTTATGTGGCTCTCCGTTGGCGTTAGGGTTTACCTCCAATCAAAACAGGGCCGTGATTTGACGATTCTGCTGAAAATGCTCCTTCGCTTCCCATGCACCACCTTCCATCACTAAAAATGTCGTTTTCGTTCCCTAATCTTTGTCCCCATTTTTGGACCACACTTCTACTGCTGGATAGAACCAAAAGAAAATACTTATGGGCCTGAAGGTTCAAGACGATTCATAGCGCATAAACAAACTCATGCTACCATAAACTTTTTGCCGCTAAATTTGGGGGAAATTGTCCAAAAAATCACAATCTACTGCACTCTTACCAATTCAACCTTAAAACTTTAAATTTTAACAATTGAATTTTAAATATTTTCATGTTTTATCAATTGAATCGGTCCAATCAATTTTGGCCTTAAATTGCATAGCACGATTGGCGCTAACACTGGCATTGAATTTTTTTTTAGCCTTAAACTAAATGAACTCAATTGACAAAAAGCAAAAAGTTTTACAACTCAATTAACAAAAAAGCGAAAAAGTTTAGGATTGAATTGATAAAGTATAATGGGTTTAGAACTTTTTGAACAAATTTTCTTTAAATTTGTATTTTAGCCGATATGATCACGTCGCGATTGTGCCTTACTAAAGATATACATGAAGGAGCATAAGCAGATAATCTTTCTTTCTACACGTATGGTGCCGGTCGGTCTCATGATCCAGAAAAGAAAAGGCAAGGATTAGCAATCATATATTATTCTTAATGATCAGATCGGTGATGAATAAGTAAAGAAAAAAGAAGGGTTGGTCTTATCCAAGTTCCTAATGTTCCACTGTAGCTGCGTAAAGGGCTCTAAATTATATAAGCCTTTCGAACAATCTCAGAGATCGTTGCAATCGTATATCTCATCCTCAATCCTCCCGACAATTAAGAAAATTATTCAACCCAAAATCAAATCAGGTCATATCACCAACGTCACCCCACCCCCTCACAAAACCATATCCTTATACGTGAATCTGACCCAACAACGTCCTTTTTCGTATGATCCCACTTTGCACCGTTTTCGTGACATATCGCATCTACAAATTTTACCCGATGTGAACTGAGACGTCGGCAACTTGCCCTTTCTATCATCGTTTCTCGGAAAATGACACGAATAATTTCCTAGCGATCTCGAATTTTAAACAAGTTCTTAAAATGCTTTATATCAACTCTCGTTTGGACTTTGAGATCCCTAAGATATAAAACACTAGGAGGGTATTTTTTTCTCCTAGGACGCCACTTGCCTAGTCTGTTACTGTATTTCGAAATGTTGGTAAATGCACTTGAAGTTGGATCCTCTTCCCTTTTCGTCGGGATGGAATACGGGGTGGAAATGAAAATGATTGATCTTCCTCTCGATCTCTCTAACGCTTTCATTCTAGAGAGATCGTGAAATGTCGAGAGCTTAGGGATGCCCCAGTTGCCTATGCCGTGGCCGAGTCTAGACGATTTGTTTCCCATCGTGATAGGAATTGTTTGATGACGACCTGTGTGGCTATTTTCGATGTGTGACTAAGATGATAGATTGAAAGCTGCGCACGTTTTCTAGCTCCTAAGCTGAGGTCCAGTTGGCTCAAAGCTTGAATTGCAAAACTAGCTGAATAATGAATGTCCTATGGTCTGTGGTGTCTACGTAGCTCGAATGATAGGAATTATAGTTCATCTAAGAATCAAACACGTCTGGTGGCGCATTGGAACCAAATCTATCATAACTAAAAGTCATTGTTCCCAGCAAATAATTTGTTAAGAAAATATCCTTCATGTATCAATGTTTTTCGCCTCATAGAAGATTGCCAGATGTTCATGCACTAATCTAGGATCGACTTGCAAGAGTATGTGAACCTTTTTTCTTGATGAGTTTTGCTCATTCATTTTCACCAACACGTACCCTCTCCAGATATTGACGTCCATTCCTTTGATTTCAAGTTTTGATTCAAGTGTATTTCTATTGATAACCAGACAAAAGTAGGTAACACTTATCTTTTTGCGTGAAAAAAAGATGGGATCGCATTTAAAAGCAGATGGCATACCTTCTCTGGAAAGGGAAAAGAAGGCAAGTGAAGATCATCATCGGAGATACGTAGAGAACATGGTCGAAATTGACAAGTGATTACAATGTTTTAGCATTTGTAACGCGGTGGGTCGAATTATTGAACAGTTCCAACAAACTAACCATGGCGGTTCGAAAGTTTTGATGGAATTTAACTAATACAATTGCAGTAGGCAGTTTAATTACAATTCACTTATTGAAAACCAGGATGATATTATTTTGATTGCATCGTACTTAAGGAAATCTGAAGCAATAATTGCTATTGCTATATTGCAGAGCTAGGGCAATTAATTGTCATTCATAAACCGAAAATAAAAAACAATTGCATTTTGCTCTGAATTTTCGTAAATAGGGAAACCCTACAGAAAATGCGAAATGGTTGCTCTTCATGTGATAGAAACTTATGGCATGCATTATGAGTAGTGTAGATGAGACCTATTTCCGCGATTGTCGCTAGAATGTGATAAAGCAAGGAAAATTATAAATGGGCCATACAACTATTATATGTCGTTTTTTTCCGGAACAGATGGATGTGTTTATTGCCGAAATGCTCTTCTCGCCCTCCCACGAATTATGAATGTTACACATGTGTAATTGAGGTCGCATCCATCCCATATACAAAGCAAATGCATCTACGCTTTTCAATTTCAACTTTGTACGCAGTTTCATGGTCGCCCACTGGGAAAATAATTAATGCGAAATAATGGTCGGACCAATATCTAACTTTTTTGGGGGGGAATGAATGATGCCAAATAATCTTAATTGCCCCGAAGAAAAATTACCGATATCCTAACGCAGCAAAAACCCCAAGGCAGCGGTTTCGTAGTCCCCCCGTTTTAAATGTCCGTTTTGTCTTTGACCCGGTCAAATCTGTGGATTTTCATTTCCCATGAGCATGAAGTCGAAACAACTCGAAGTCTCTCTCCAATTGCTGCTTAAAAAATGATAATTAGATTATACCCTTCGGAACTTAGATTCTCCAAATCCCGAATCCCATGAAACTAGCCGCTTAATTTAACCACAGGCCCACAATTAACTAGTGGGGTTGACCGTGGAGTCCTCGAAGGTCAAGAAGAATCGAGCGTGAAATCTCGGCCGTTGATTGAGAAGGCGAGTAACCGGGAGATGCAGTGACGGTCGAGTCTTTTTTTTTTATTAATTTCTAGCCAGCTGACGGGTGATTTATCACGTAGCTTAGAAATGGGTACATTATAATTCCTAAGGTAGACCTTTTGAACGTGTGTAATTATTAGTTTGAAATGCGAAGGCAATTTTTCCATCCAACGGATCCCACTAATTTCTAGAGGTTGCAGTAATAGGCACGAATTTTACTTCGGAAGCTGCTTTGAATCTCGGGCAGATGACGACCCAGGGGGATGTAACCTCCGGGCACCATGTCTCAAGCGCATTCACCCTGCGGTGCACGTGCCCCTTATATAAAGCCACGTAATCGGGCGGAATGGCGAGCCGGATGCTGATGTTGGTGGTGTTCGTGGTGCTGGTGATGGTGGTGGGACTTGGGAGCGAGATCTGATGGTCCTGAGCAATTTCTGGTAGCCACTGCAGCAACACCCAGAAGAGAGAGAGAGAGAGACTCAAATCTTATCTCCACCCTAACCCCAAGTGTCTCCGTACCCTTCTTCTTCTTCAAGTCTTTTCTTCTGTACCAGAGTTAAACAGAACAGCCCCAATGGGAGAGGTCTTCTTCTTCGCTTTCAAAGCTCTGCCTTCGCTTTGCTGTTTGTGGGTTTTGTGCGCTGATTCCTTTTTGGTCTGTGTGGGTTTGTGCAGGAGGAGAAGAAGCCAAAGGCTCAGGAGGAGGCCAAGAAGCCGGAGGAAGCGAAACCGGAGAAGAAGCCCGAGAAAGCCGCCGATGAAGAGAAGAAGGGAGAGAAGAAGGCGGAGGAATCCAAGGACCCGCCTCCTCCTCCGCCTGAGATAGTGCTCAAAGTGTACATGCATTGCGAGGGCTGTGCTCGCAAGGTCCGCCGGAGCCTCAGCGGCTTCGATGGTCAGTCCTCTGAAGCTGCCGAATCTGTGATTTCGACCTGTGCTCTGCTTCTGAGATTCGAATGTTTCCTTCTTTCCGTTCGACTATTTTAAGGGGGTGGGGTCTTTTTGGTTTTGATTGATCTTTCTGTAGGAGTGGAAGAGGTGACGACGGACTGCAGGACGCACAAGGTGGTGGTGAAGGGAGAGAAAGCAGATCCGCTCAAAGTGTTGGAGAGAGTGCAGAAGAAGAGCCACCGACAAGTGGAGCTTCTCTCCCCTATTCCGCAGCCACCTGCTCCAGAAGAGAAGAAGCCTGAGGAGAAAGAAGCCCCCAAGCCCGAGGAGAAGAAAGAAGAGGTCCGTCTCTTTCTCTTGCGTCAAAGGATTCAGCTTTCTGCGACTTTGGGGTGTCTTCGCTTTCGCTTTTCATTTGATTTTCTTTCTTTCTTGTTCCCTGTTCTTGCCATCGTTCTTTTCCTGATTCTGTTTTTCTGGGCACAAAATGTTGCTCAGCCGCCGCAGGTGATCATGGTGGTGCTCAGCGTTCACATGCATTGCGAGGCCTGTTCTCAGGCAATCAAGAAACGCATCCTCAGGATGAAAGGTGTGAACTTTTCCACCTCCGACGTCATTTTTTGTCATGCTGTCGTCTGCGTATTTGACGACTTCGTAATTTGATCGTTGAAAAAGAAAGAGAACGCTCCTTTCTTTTCTAAATAAAAGTTCTACGCTTTACTTTGAATCTCTGTAGAAAAGGAGTTCGCTCTTTTTTTTATATCTATTTCGAAGATCGATCAGAATCCTATTATATTTTCAGATTCAAGGGAAGACCCGTTTGATTGGATTGAATAATGCGTCTCTTATTCAAATTAGCTTCCCCTTATGACCGAATCCATGTAATTTAATATCTCGACAAGAAATTCCTCCAGTCAACTCTGTATCGACCCTTCTCTGCACTCGTCAATCCAAAAGCCCGATCCTGACCATAACAAAACGGGTCCTGGTCGTTTCAGGGGTGGAATCTGCTGAGCCAGATCTGAAGAGCTCGCAGGTGACGGTGAAGGGGGTTTTCGAGCCACCGAAGCTGGTGGAGTACGTGCACAGGAGGACGGGGAAGCACGCGGTGATAGTGAAGCAAGAGCCAGAGAAGAAAGAGGAAGAGAAGCCCAAAGACGCCAAGGAAGAGAAGAAGGCGGAGGAAGGAGGAGGGGACAAGAAGAGCGAGGGAGAGGGCAAAGACAAGAAGGAAGGCGACGCCGCCGCCGAGCCCAAGGCGGAGGCCGCCGAAGAGGGCAAGGTGGTGGAGATGAAGAAGCAAGAGTACTATTACCATCCACACTTGTACTCTGCCCCGAGATATATGCCCATGCCCATGGATTTCTACGCACCTCCGCCTCAGCCTCTGCCCCAGCCTCCGCCGCCATACTACTACAATCAACCTCTAATGGCTGCACCGTACAATCCCTACGCTCCTCAGACCTACCCTCCCCCTCCTCAGATCTTCAGCGATGAGAACCCTAATGCCTGTTCCGTCATGTAAAAACTGGGACACCCCGAGGGTAGAAATGGGAAATGAACCTCCCCCCCCCCACCTTGTCCTGGTCCATGCTCTGCATGTGCCCTGTCCCCTGTCCTGTGTTTAAAGGCATAAAATCTACAGATTAAGCTGTAGAGTTTTGTTGTACTCTCTTCTTTTGTACTACCCTTTTCCCTTTCTGCCCCCCCCCTCTCTCTCTCTCTCTATATATTATAAAAGAGAAGTTAAATGTCATGTTAACATAGAAAAATGATAGCACCATGACATGATATACAGAATTCTGAACCTTTTTGGGACTCGGTTAATCCTTAATGCATTCCGGGCTTCTGTTTTAGGATGGTTGATGTATTGTTTAAGTGTCGAGATTCCTAGGCGGGTCTTCACTCGTCACGCACTCTGTTTGGATCGGGGCAAAGTGGGTTTTGGGTGGTTGCTTGAGCGAGGGAAATGAGTGAAACATGGACCTCAAGGTCCCCAACGCAACACATGTTTCGCCACTCACCAGTTCTGGTTTGGTGTGCGTGTGGTGAGTGGTGGATAGATGCACAGTACATGTGCCCACCGAGATCACGTTGGCAGGAATTTTTTTTTATTTTTTATTTTAAAAAAGTCATTTCGATAGTCGTTCGTCAATCGTTCGGTTGAGATGAAACTTAGAACGTAAAAAGATGTCGGCCACTTTATCGCTCGTTGAGATATGCCCGGCCTGTTTTAGGGATGGGAGATGAGACAAATCAGGTGGTGGGAGGTCAAAAATTATTGGTGGGGTAACTGTTGGAGGATTGAGATGTTAAAGCAATGGATGAAATGTAATCGTGTCCTCGTGTACTTTTTCGCATTTAGAAACTATTTGTTAGCGGACCCAAAGAAAAAAAGAAACTATTTGGTACAGACGCGGCGTACCAACTTGCAATAGCTTTACAAACGCCTTCTGAGAAGCCGTGTCCTCTAAAGTCTAATTGCAATGTAGTTTTGTAAGTCAGTGCCTTGCTACGTATATGAGTTGAACATCATTTCGCCACACACTTACATCTGTAACCATAGCTTCAGCCACAACAGATATCAAATGCATTTTCATTCTTTCTGGCAATGCTCTCCGCTTTACCAATATGAGATGTTTCCAAGGAGACTTTCTTCATCGGTCTCCACGTCGTGAAATTCACCATCTTTAAGCACCCATATCGGTAAAGCATAATCCGATTTCGCTGGGGTCATCTTATAACAACGGAGCTATTCCTCTTTGCCTCGGTCTTTCATGCCCGTGACCTAAATTCCACTTTATGCCCGGCCTACTGTTCATAAAACAGGGTACTGTGTCGAGAGATCCTGAAAGCACAAAAGACACATAAATGCGTCTGCCACATGCATCATATCAGGATAAATGCGATAAAGATATGGAGGGGGGTAATGCAATAGAAAAGAGGAGTGAGAGAGGCCTTTTCCTTTCTACAGGGCAATAATGGAGGAGTGCCAATTACAACTGCGAATGCTCAGAAGGCCTGCACTGGCCATCTTATACGGTTTGGGGCAAGCAAGGTGACGTAGTGATGACTCTGTACTGGCTCGTTTCAGGATCGAATGCCAAAGATTTGTTCCGGGGGTCAGTGCTGGTGAAAGACATGGCCACCGTGGTTAGGTGAAGGCAGTAACTTCTCGGTTTTGCAGTAGCTATAATAGGGTGGTGAGTGAAAGCTCGCGCGCTTTTTGTGTCCAAAAGTCCAATTAGGTCCTCATCGAGCTGGGGTGGGGAGGGGTGGGGAGAGATTCTCGACTGCCATAAATGAGATAAAAGCTCCCGTCGCACATGCAACTCGCCTTTTCCTCGAAGTATTTGTACATTGATTGCGGCTTTGTCGAGTGCCTGTCGCAACAGTCCTCGTACGCCCCCTTCATGCCTCGTTTACCCAATTCGCGTATCTGATGAAAAGATCGAGGGGTCCATCGTGGATCGCTCGGCCATTTCCTGAGAGATTCGCCCCGTCTGTTTTCATTTTCTTCCCTTCCCCTCGTTTCAGCTTCGGCCGTGTTTAACTTTTCTGTCGAAATCCATCAGTAAGCTTAAGATCGATATTTGATTGTTTGCATATATGTATTTGTCAATGTTTTGTCCCCTCTATAAGTGAAGCTTTGATGGTCTCGACACTCGACATAAGATCATCCTCCTGACTCTACCAAATGTCCATGCTCAGAGACGTTGTTAAGAAGGGGTGATTGGCATACATGTTACGGAACATAGTTGCCAGCATCATATGACACGACATATCGCAAGTCCTAATCATGACGGTATGCTCGTACTGTACATGTTAAGGTTTTGGGTTATGTCCAAGCTACTTTGTTGACCTTTTGGATTCGATGAACGTACGAAGATGAGTGTCCAGGGAAGATTGTATAAAGAATGACGTGCTAGAGGCCATTGAAGATGAAAAGGTGGACGAAAACCATACTTCGTGGTTATCCTTATCCCAAGATGGAGCGAAAATACACACAAAAAGATAATGGGTGACAAAACTGCTGATTCGATAAGTCAGATGAAAATGAAATGGAAGATGATGTAGAGCGTTGGCTAGGGCGAGAGGTACCGATGTCAATTCAGCTATGACTTGGAATTTAGAATTTATGCTATGAAATCAATTCCCAACTTTTTAAAACCTAAAATTGAGTCTGCATATTTTAGAGTATGGAATCTATGCTGTCACAAATTTTAAGATTAATTTAAGAGTTTACCAAAGTTTTACTTATACTTTTAATTGAATAATTGTTGTGAATCATTATTTATTATGATCATTATTTGAAGTTATAATCTATTAACCAGAACTCATATTTGGGTACACGAAGAATGTAAAATTTTAACAAAGTCTTATTCACGGATTTATCAAAAATTGAAGTTCAAATTAATGATTCCGGATTACATGCGTATTATCGGATGCAATAAAATACCGCGAAATTGTAAGATGACTTGTTATAGGTTCTAGCATGTTGAAACGATTTCCCTTAATTTCGAAACGAACCTAAAACTTGTCTATCCGAATAAGTTCTCTAATTTTTTTCGAACCTAAAATCTATATTGTATGCCTTGAAATCTCAAACAGGACCCATTGCCATCAATCCGATTTTCCGGTTCCCTATGTTATCATAAAATCATGTTCACTCCTAGTACTGGCCATTTTGTGGAAAGATGAAGCAAGGCCAGGCCTTTCTCTTGTTTTCATCAAAACCTTGCGTCACCTCCCCCCCACCCTCGTTTTGGTTTCTCCACGTATTTTCTCGCTTTTGTCCTCTCTCTGAAAAAGAGTTTTAAAACTTCCATACAACCGTCATCGTCACCATCATCATCGTCCTGTACAAGGTTAACCATGAGAACTGGAGAATGAGCATGATATCATGTTGAAGCGGCGAATGCAAAGCGACAAGCGAAGGGTGGCGTTGTCGTTCCAACCAAGAAAGCAGAGAGGGGTCGCATTCTGCTCCTAATTCTCAATCCTACCCGACGCCACGATCCATTACAGACCAAACGGAGGAGGGGACCCATTGGCAGGTTTCGCCTCCTCGGCCCTGGACCACCTAATCTCTTTTTGCAAAAAATAATGCCAGTCCATTCTCGAATCTTAGGTCTCCCCCCCATACTCATCGTGGCGAAAAAACAAAGGTTTCTTTTTTACCAGAAGGGGTAACTAAGCAGCTGGTGGATGTGCTCGATAATATAATAAAAGATTTGGTTTCTAACTTTTTTTTCTGGTAAAGAAGATTTGGTTTCTAACTTTTGATTGCTCAATATAAAAGAAAACGAAGTATGAGTTGGACAATATGTATTTTCTTGATTTGATCTATTAATGAATATGGTTAATATTAACAAGAAAATTTTACACTTTACCCACTGTGATACAAATATCACGAATTTTCTTATCACTAAAAACAACTGTTTATCGCGACACAAAAACCTCAAATTCTTCTTCTTCTTTTTTATGACCTTAGAACCATCATAAGCCAATAGCCGGCAGCGCAAATTATAAGGAGAACACTAAAGACGGGGCCCACCTCTTCGCAAGACTCCACTTAAGTCGTGCAATGAGGGCGCGGAGATTTGAACCCCTTCCCTCCCGGATGAGGGGATAAGGTTGCGCATCCACCACAAGATGGGTTTAGATTCTTTTTTGTGTCATAAAAAATTTCGAATTTATAATGTCATAAATATATCATTTGTGAAATTTAAATAGAGGGTATATATATTAGGTTTTTTTCGTGATATAGATAAAAGTTTAAATATTTATGTTACAATAGGAAAAGTTTTTTTTTTTTGGGTGTTTGCCCTAAAGAATATTACCAAAATTAAAGATTTTATTGGCGTTTAATGTAAGGGAAGAAAATTAAAAGAATTGGGAAAGGGGCAAATCCCAAAAAGGGGTGGCCAAAGTTATCGTAATCACACACAACGAGGAGTCTCGAAAACGTTGAGACCGAACTCCAAAGCAAAACTCCAACCCCCTTTTCTTAAAGCTTTTAGATTTTGCCAATCCAAACCATCCACCTCCTGCCTTCTCACTCTTCTCCTTCGTTTTTTTTTAAATTATCTTTGTATCAGAATAGCAAATATTCTCTGAATTGGACCACTTCAAATTCCGGGGCCCTTCTCCCTTCGACCTCTTAAGGCGCGATCCGTCACTAACGAAACGAAAAAAAATTCACATTTACGGCACGTGCCGACGCGGGCACCGTTTGCGACTCTGTAGGAGGAGAGTGTGATTAGGGTGAGGTTTCAAAATTAGAAGAAATCGGCTTGGGTGAATCTATAGTATAGAGTAAATTAGGAGCGAGTATGATTTAAAGATAAAATTTGAAACATGAAATTGGAACCTGTCCAATTCCACGTTTCAAGGTTTGCATGATAAGCTTCAGTTTTCAAAATTGGGGCAATCTATTTCGATGAATAAAATCTAGGTTCCAGATTGTTGGAACTTGTAACTTAGTATCTGAAATAATCTTTTATAATTTTTTTAGTTTATAACTTCACGCGACCTACAGTATTTCATGACGTTCAATGATAAATATATAATATGAATCACTAGTTTGAAATTTCATTTTATGATCGAAACTTTTATTTTGTTAATATTTCATATTTTTCGCATATCGAAATATAAGTTATAACCAGGTAAATTTTAGTAACTAATTATGATCATTAAAAGTAATAATTCACATCGATCCTTCAATTGACAATATAAATAGAATCTAAATAGATTTTGAAATATGTGATGAGCTAGGTTTTATGTTTTGAGAAATGTAAAGTAAATTTGAAATTCTAAAAAATGGTAAAATTCATTTTAACGGATATAGCTCGCCCTTATATGAAGCCAGCCCAGGAGTTGGCAGTTCCGGCGCTGCGGCTGTGGCCCCTCGAGCGGGAGAAAAGCCGCGCCGTGAGACCCACCTTGGCTCTGTTACGACGGGAATTGTAAAGTACGAAATTATTCAATTTTCACCTGAGCAGAGGAGAGAGAGGAGTGGGGCCGCCACCCCACTAAAATTCGACTGACAAGGCTTTCACGGCTCCACTTTGGATTTCACCTCGGGGTGGATGATGGCGAGAACCCCCAAAAAGCGGAGAAGGAAAGGCTGATCTCCCCTCGCCCACTCTCTTTTCACTCGCCCCCACTTACGACGGTGATGATGAGGCGGTTGTTGGCTATGAACGCTTTCAGGGAATTAGCTTTGCTTGGCTCTAGCTCGTTTTTTCATGTTGTCTCCCCTCCTTTGTTTTAATTTCATCTTCTCATTTCTAGGAGGAAAAGGAAACTAATTAATATCATGAGAACCACTCGTGATTGCGCCTTACTAGCTCATCGTCGAAGGAAGAGGTCCGAATCTTCGGGCACTAACACGACTTAAGTGGGGGTCCCGGGGTAGGTTACTGGGCCAGCTCCCCTGAGATATTGATGCTTGGTGCGGGGTGCACCGCGTACTTTACAGGCCGTGGGCTGCCCGGTGGGCCAGTGAATTCTCGATTCCATAAAAATAATAATATCATGAGATTTATATTTATAATCAATTTACTAAAAAAAAAAAATTTAATCACGAAACACTCCAAATTGATATACTTTTAACAAATATATTTATAATAAATTTACTATCTTTTAATTTATATTAAAATTTATTATTAAATCGCTAAATTAGATAACACGAGACGGTTGACCGATATACCAATTTAAAATTTTACTCTCCGCTTATCCCAATTAGATCATTCTTTTTGTATTAATCAAATTTAACGAATGATATTTAATTTAGAGTTTTTTTTAAAAAAATATTATAAATATATCAATTTATAGATTTTTGTGATTATTTAGAGTAAATTTATTATGGATATACAAGTTTGAGATTTTTGTGGTTAAAAAACAAGTTTACGATAAATTTGTTATAAATATATTAGTTTGAAATTTTTCGTTATATTAATTCAAAAAAATAAATAAATAGCATCCCTCGCTCTCGTGATGAGAAGCGTAACCCTTCTTCTCAAATATGCTTTTTTAGAATTCGTGAAGTTTATGTAGGTAGAATGGGTTTGAGTTTATTGTGTCAGGGTCAGCTTTGCGCCGTTTGATATTCGACGTCTCTCGACGCACTTAGACGAGTTTTGATTCTTCGAGATTCTCTCGATTTACTGATTAACCTTTTGATTTACTTATAACTTAATCAGACACAATAATTGTACCGGATTCTGAAGAATGCATGTGGGGAAGTGGCGGAATACGAAAACAGGTACTGCGGCCCATTTTACCGTGCCTCAATGCACTTTTCTTTATGGGGGGTAAAAAGTCATGAGAATGGGGAGTAGTGCAAGTGGAACTGTTTAGGAATATGGTTAAGTGGTGAGGACTAACCTCGAGTAACATATTACTAGACTTGTCAAAAGGACGTGTTGGGTCAAGTCAAAAAAGTTGGACTCAAGTTAACTCAATTAATTTATTTTTATGCATTATAAATTTAACGGTTCATGATCAATTCAAATATATATAACTTAACCGACCTACCCAATAGAAAAACATATTTAAACTAAGGTGAAATATAGAATGAGTGAGTGCGATATCAAGTGAGGACAATCGAGATTGAGTCGTAGAGGTAGATCAAAATAGGTTGAGAACTCATTTAATATCCACATTAAGGTCATTCATTGAATATAATTTTAATTCAGATAACAACATAATTTGTCAAATATGAGTTAAGAAATGGATTGGTGAGCCGATTCATTTTGATAGGTCTACATATTACACTTTACATTTTCTTTTTTCAAGGATATTACACTTACATTAGAAATTGGATCTTTAATGTGTCCAGAGAGTTGGTGAATTTTATAAATGGCCCATTCTGCGATTTTACCTTGATTGTGAAATGATAGGCGGGCGAAACGGTCCCCGCCCCCCAAGATTTTGCTTGAGGGGTCGAGCCCACGTGCTTGGCCTCCATCGTATTTATCATATTTCGTTTACGTACAATCCCCATTTCCGACGTCGTACTCTTCGCGCACGAATCACGACAAAGGGCCAATGAAGGTGGCGAACGGTCCATGAGGTAAAGAGGAAGGGAGATTATGAGGATCTACCTACAAGTACTTTGCTCTTTCATTACTCCTTCGCATTCTCCGGTCCAAAAGACACTGCGAGCGCGACGCGTTGCCTAGAGATACAGACCTGGCAACGTACGACTCGTTGAACGTTCGCCTCGGAGCTACGTCGCTCTCGCCGAGGGCGGAGCTCTTATCGATGTCGGAATGGTTTTGAGGCAGCAGCAGGGGGAGGGGGGCATGTTCTTGGACTTTTAACGTGACGTGAAGGATAAAAAAAATGGTGGTGCTGAGTCAATGCCGAGTGGATTCTTGGGGGAGTTTTGCGGGGGGGTTGCTGCTGGTGGGGCGTCACGTGGTGAGTCTGGTGACACTGATTACGAATTTTGTCAGGCCTACCGAGCTCCGCCATCCTAATTTTCAGCATCTTTGTACCCGCCCGCCTTACTGTGCATTAAAGTATATGTTGTGTAATGCATTGCGCCGTCGCTGTCTCGATTGCGCGATGCGAGTCATGATAAGAATGAATGGAAATGGAGGACTTTGGATTTGGATTTGGCTTTTGGTCCCTCACCAGTTGTCCCCGGGAGCTTAGAACCCTCGACTGGGGCTGCTGCGGAGACGCTCCTCTCGACTGTGGGGACATGCGCAGAGGAATCGACACCCGGCATTGTGCAAGTCCGGTCCTTGTCCAAGTTCACGCGGGGCTGAGCTGACGATGGGATAGAGCTGATGAATCGCTGCGTACGAACCAATGACTGAGGGAGACAAATGAGGGAGTGGCACAATTGATGGATTAGACAAGCCGATAAGGGGATGATCAAAAATCGATGTGTGCGCACCTAGTACAGCGCACTGAAATTAATGGGTGCGAAGAAATTACATATATGTAGGGAGTTAGGCAAGCTGATCAAGGGACGATCAATGACCGATGTGGCGACATAGTGAAACTCATAGATGCAGAGAAATCACGTACATGTAAATAGCATTTAAATGATAGTGTAATGTATTATTAAAAATGAGAGGGATGACAATACCGACCATATCTATTCATATTCAAAATGATTTATTTTAGGACAAATACCAAAAACTCTAAATTTGTCCACTATAACACAAATGCTCCAAACTTTTTTAAGACCAAAACCTATATATCTATACCCTCTATTATAGTTCAATCCTAGGTGTATGTGTGACACTTACATAAGTTTTGAGTTTCATAAAAAGAATTTATTTGTGCCACAATTAGTAAGTTTATGATTTTTAATAACAAGAAAAAAAGTTTGAGATATTTAATGTTGGGTATAGTTTGTTTTTTTATTTATTTTATATTAACACTTTAGTTTATAATTCAGATGGTGGAGAAATGAAAAGGTATTTTGCAGATCTAGGTAATTGTTATCGATGAGTCTTTATAAGAACCACTCTATTAGAATGTGACAAGTATGATGCTACATCATTACATAGAAGATAACAAAGGCGAAAAGACTTTAGTTTATAATTTAGTTGGCGAAAAAATGAAAAGGTATTTTGTAGATCTAGGTAATTGTTATCGATGAGTCTTTATAATAATCACTTTAGTAGAATGTGACAAGTATGATGCTACATCATTACAGAAGATAACAAAGGTGATAAGACTGCGCACGAGGCTTAATACACATTTCTTTTCGCTCCCCTTTTCAATTATTTTTTGAATTTGTCGACAACCGCTACTGTGGGAGAGAGAAGAGTTATGTACATTCTCTCTCAAATCATTTCGAGTCACATGGGATCTCAAGCTACGGTCGAGAATGGGAATGAGAATGACGGGTTGAGATTTAGGTGGGCGGGGCTTGATCGATTCCGTATGCCAATGATCATCCTTTTATACTCTACCTTCCCTAGTTCCCTTCTTTTCATCCCTCTCGTTTTTTTTTATAGGCACCAAATCGCTGGCTTCCCCTCATGAAAAAGGGGGAATTCCCTATTTTCCCTGCCATTAGTCTTTGACGGGATTTTCTGGTCAAAGTCCCTTCCAAACTATTGTTGACAATTATTATCATTGCATGTTAGCGGATGGATCGTAGGACGTGAAGGAGACGCCCACATGGAGTGTTTTGTCGACCGAGAATGCATGAGATTGGAAGGCAATCACGTGGTTGGTTCCATGCCTAGGCCCTCGCGAAACAGTACGACCGAAAAGATGTACGCAAGACAAAAGTACTCCTATGTAGATCTCTTTAGGGTCTTTGATTCTTTTTTCTTTTTCAGCCTCTTCGTGTGGCGGACATTTGTGCCTCTCCTCGTTCTCTGGTCGGGCCCTAGGGGCAGGTGGCCCACGGAATTAACGCGGACCATCCGAAATGGGTCGGCACTCGACAGCTCCTATGAATCTAAAAGATCTACAAAAGGGGTTGACCTGATGACGTGGAACCGGGCCGGTACTTTTGTCATCTTGTACTGGGCCGATTTCTATGTTTGATTTGTCTTAAAATGACCCTTCTGGGCTAGTCTGCGATGGGCTCCGTCCTTCAGCATCTGCGACCAAAGGGCTTAACGAAAAGCCTATCGACTTCTTACCTTTTGTTTGAAGAATATTTGGCGCTGACCATGACAAAGATAGAACCTACAGCCTACAGCTCATGTCTCGTGTACTATGAAATCGTGATTTACAATTCTGTAGAAATCAGTTGATAACCAAAAGATGAATTATTCGAGAGTGGCAGCGAACCTCTAGAGCGTAGGAACCAAATAAGTGTTGCCTAAGGTGTAAGAATAATTACGGCCCACATGATGTTATTTATTAATGGTTTAATAAATATATAAGCGCTAATATATATTGGCTATGAGAAATTACGATCTAATAAAATGGTATAATTTTCAGTGAGAAGTTACTGCTCTTCTGAAAATGTGTGTGTGAAAGTTAAAATGCGCTTTAATGAAAGGCGCCTCTTAATAGCATGTATAAATAAGAGTCGGCTCTTCTCTCTACAAACAACTTGAAAAAGAACGTTGTATTCTATCCTCCATTAAATATAATACGTTAAAAAAGCATGGGTTGAGAGAGAGAAATTAGATTTCTTCATCTTTTCAGTTTTTCCTGCAACAAAGATTTTCAAAGATTTTGCTATGGATAAATGTATATCTTCATCTCTTTTATCCTGAAAATCATGAAGATCAAAGATTCTATGTTTTTGAATTTTCTGCATTTCAGAATTACATTATTGCTTACACGAGGGTGGAGACTTGAGGAAAGAGCAAAGGCAGGGAGAGAGACAGGGGGAAGGCTTGAGAGCTGAGGAAAGAACAAAGGCATAGCTGTTGCCTGTCCGAGAAGATGACGATGCATCTTGCATGTGCTCATTCACTTTCGTGGGCTACTTTCGTTCGCGCGATCAAGGCAGAATCCGATACCAATCTCTCTCGCTATATACGCATCACCATATCACCCCATCTTTTGTCCTCCAGTCCCGACTTTCTTGACCACGAAATCGGCCTGTTCAGGTTCATCAAAACAGAGAAACGAAAGCAGAGAGAGTGAGAGAGAGAGAGATTGAGAGTGAACAATGGGTCAGTTGTGGACATCGTACAAAAGCTTGCGTGCACTCGCAGGGTAATCTCGCGCCTCACTTGAGTTGATCCACATTGATTATTTACAGATTTTCTTCTTGTTTTCTAAAGTAACTGTATCTGACACTTACTTTCTTCCTTGTGTTTTTTCTTGACATCGATGGGAAAAATTCATTCAGACCAATACTCATGCTATTGTATCCTTTGTAAGCAAGTCCCTCTCTACACTATTCAATTATTTCATGATTCTTTTATATAAAGAACACAATAGAATCAATAAGACTACTTAGTATAAAGTAATTAATACTAAGTACGTTATTATGGATTCAAAAATTTATTCATGAAGAAGTAAGACAAATTATCAAATAGACAATTATGAAAATAAGGTCATGTTCAGTTGTGTAGACATTTTTTTGGCCCGACTAGGCCTAGAAATTCTAGGATCAATGTTTAGAGAATTGATGTATATCGAACTAAATCATGGTCAACATGAAGGAAGATTACCTAGAAATCTCCAAATTTCAAGATAGCTCAATGCCTAGCGCTTGAGTGCATTTTGAGTCTCGAAATCACCATGTTTCTTCCTAGTCTAATGTTTAATTAGGTTCTTCAACTTTTTTATGACTTTCTAGAGTGCCTAGTGAATGATCATGTTCTTCAACTTAAATATTTTGTGCTTAGGCTTCTTCGGCACACGTCTAATGAACAGATTTTACCACATCCTCTACGAATCAAAGTCGTAAACGATCTATTTTGATAGACAAAGCATGAAACTAATGACTACTTACAAACGTACGTGGGTGTGGAAAACGCCTTTTCAGACAAGCATCGGTAATGGCCATAGAGAGCAGACCGATGAACGTGGCAGAAAATGAGCAGTGGCTCGCTTACTGGATCCTGTACTCGTTCCTCACCCTCATGGAGATGCTACTCCAACCCCTCTTGCAGTGGTACCTCTTCATTCTCTTTCTGCATCATTGGATTTATTACATTTCCGGTGCTGCGATCACCGATATTGTAAGGGCTAATTGATGATGCCTGTGTCTGGTATTTGCATGCTCACCTCACTGTTTAGGATACCGATATGGTACGACGCGAAGCTACTGTTCGTGCTGTGGCTGGTCGCTCCCAATTATAAAGGGGCGGCTTTTCTTTACGACAAGATCGTGAGAGGGCATCTCCTGAAGAAACTCGGACACTACACAGACCGTTACAAGTCGTTCTGATGCTATTTCTTCTACTGACACATTTCTCTCCCTCTTTGCTCCATAGTTATTAATGGTGTACTTCCTAATGATTTGGCAAGAAACTTATCAAATAAAAAGGGTTTGGCTTTGATATACTGAAGACCAATATCGATTATCAGATAAAGTTGACATTTGCAGAACTCCTCCAGTACATTTTTCCTTTTTACTTCATCGTTGATCGTATGCTTGGGGATTTGCTCGTTTTTAATTGGAACGAGAATTCAACCAAATCAAATAAGGTGTTGATTTGGTCGAAATACTCCATCAACAATTATAGAATTATTAATTACAAACATCTTATGACTGCTAGTCGACCGAAGTAATAAGTCCAATCATTGAAGCAGGATGAATACCATTTTTTTTTAAGAGGATCACGTCCATCCGTAGTTGGGGTTCTCTAATCATGTCTCTAATTGGTTGAAAATACATAATGACTTGTTATATTAGTTAAGTTTGTAGGCGAACAATATTCATGACGTAACCCACCAATCGTGTACCTGATTGGAGAAACTACAACCTGATAGGAGCTCAAAGAGAAAGGCATATTTGAACTCCTTCATTGTTTGTTGGCCAAAGAGTACATTATATCTCATGCAAATATTTATAAGAAATTGTGAAAATACGTGCTTATAACACATTCTACTCACTAGATGATATCTTTTTCATCACTCAAATTTCATATATGTAGATACTACCCCCTTTATATTGGAGATCAATCACCAATGCCCAAACGCGTTTACTTGCTATTTTCACCATCTCATGGATACCGCAAGATGCTTGAGATTGTCTCCATCTCAAACTCGAGATGGCCACCCTCTTAGACCTAGATCCAATATTGTGGTGTCGCCCCCATTACCCGGTTGTTTAGCCGCGCATAAATAATTAAGAGAGAGTAAATTAGTCTTTCAAGAAAACACAAGCTCATGCCGTGGAACAGGGGGAAGCAGAGCCAAGGTCGACCCTCGCTCCTTCGACAATGATGATTATCTTTCTCAAGACCCTATTATCTTCCTTCAAATTATGATTCCCTCTTTTCAACTCAGAATTGACTTTGTAAGCTCTTTTCAGTTCATGAATTGTCTCGTCAAATGCATCTTGGAAATTCACACTGGTAGGTATAGAATTAGTAAATTTAAATTGCTCCCCTTAGCTTCCCCACCGTGGACCATCAAACATGCATTTGCAACTTGGGCTTCATTCTCACTTGATCAACTTTCAATGTCACTGTACGTGGACATTAGGGCCTTTTTGCCTTTCATTGATTTGCCGAATTCCGTCTTGCGCAAAGGGCATTTGGACTTCACGTGACCGGTTTGATTATCCTCGAAGCGTGTAAGGTTTCCTCTCTTTTCACCTTTGAATGTTTGTCTATTTCCACTTGAGCGGTCATACGAGTTGTAATTCCTTCTTCTTCATTAACCTTTCCTTTGAAGGAATTTCTTGAATTTGTCAGTAAGCATGGCTACATGTTCTTTGTCCTCCTCATCCGTTGCTTGAAAAATCTTCCTCAATGCCATTATCGACCTTTAAGACGATTTTTTTTTTCTTTTTTTTGGTCGGAAACATCACATATATTAAGATCTCAGCATAGCAGTTACATTAAGTTCAGAATACACAAGATCCTGCAAAAAGGGAGGGGCTGAAGAACCCAATTCGGAGGGAGTAAGGAGGCCCGATGGGCCTTCGCAACTCGGTCCGCAATAGCATTAGCTTTCTCTAATAGCATTAGCTTTCTCTAGGGCAGTGTACTAGTTGGAAATTAGGGCACCGACTGAGCAACGCCAAAGTTTCTTCGAGGAGTGATCTGAGTGCCCACAGTCGTCGGGCAGGATCTCGAACAGCTTCCACAAGGATTAAACAGTCAGATTCCACCACGATCTTGTCCATCTCTCGTCCTCTCTGAAGCAGAAAATGCAGGGTGACCTTTAAGACGATTGACTTGTTCATTTTTCTGACCAGCCTCGTTTTCTCTTTCCACCTCAGAAGAATTTAAAGCGCCAATAAATTGTTCCAAGGTCAAGGTAGTGAGACCACGTCCTACAAGTGTTGCAATCCTTTTAATAATGTTGTCTGTGAAAGGGAGTGACCATCCCCTCCACTAATTGTCCCAATAATACAAGGGCCGCATTGTTAAAATGTAGAGCTAGCTGCGGCATAGAGCTGACTTCCTCCTACGACAAACCTTCTATAGACTTAACTATCCGACTCTCCATAGTCATTTCACATCACACCTTGTACGCACAACGCAATAGATCTCTCCTCAAACTATAAGCGACCTCGAAGGTTTACATCCCCGTCAATCAAACATTTAACCGAGTAAACTGTATCAGTCTTTTTGGAAAAGTAGATTACTAGATTATGGAAGGACTAAAACGCACAACAAAGTCCACTTTCAGATCAACAATGAACTGTTGCGCAACCTCATCCTGTGGTTACTCCACATGTAATTTGAAGGGCTATGAAAGTTCTCTGAATTCCATGCAGTGCAGAGACAGCAGAGAAGACACAGTGAACCAAAACCACAAACTTCACGAAACACAAGCTATCATAAGATTGTGATTCATATGTACATATGCTTTTTCGACTAAGATCACAGAATTCACAGGCATGAGTTGACTTTATATGCTTTTAAACACTTAGTCTTGTCCACATGTTGGATGACATAGGCAATGACCTGGTCTAGCGACTTGTTTCGGTGAGGTCCGGGAATTGGACAGATGGAGGATAAAGGAATGGCTTTAACCCAGTTAGCTCCAATATTTTGAAGCTGAGTGCATTCCTCTCCGAGATCTCAGTTCCGGCCACCAACAGCAGCCAGTTGCACCATTCAAGTACCTCAGGGCAAAACACCTTCCAGTAGAAGGTCGACTTCACCCATGCCGGTTCCGTCAGGTAGTTGTCCCCACGGCATGCCCCTTTCACTATTTCCTCCGCTGCCGCTCCCACCGACCTTATTGGCATCACCCCGATTTGCACCTAAATAATAACATGAATACCCACTTGCATTAACTGTTTTGAGCAGTCAGCACGCATGATAATGACAATGACGGAGTGATTGAACTTGGATTAATCAAATCAAATAATGGAGTAATTGAACTTGGATTAATCAAATCAAATCGATTTCATGAGACAGAGAAGCTCATCCCATGCTAGTTCCGTTTAGGCAAGGTTCTGATAGAAACTGCCCAAATATCTTAGATGATATAAACTCTATGATTGAAAGCGAGAAAACCTTACATCTCTCAGTTGAGGATCCAAAACCATGCGACCTTCTTTGGAAAGGAACTTTCCTTGAGTCATTTCCGATTCAATCAAGCCTGGAGTCACAATGGTTATGGTAATCTCCGATCCCAATTCAGTCCGCAATGTCTCATAGAAGCTTATTAGCGCAGCCTTGCTTGCCTGAGGAGATCCACTAGATTAGAACAATGAAAATCACAACCTTCCTAATGAATTCCCAAATTTCACAGAACTGCTTGAGTTCAGTGTTAAAGAGTTAAGCAACGGATAAGGAGACAGTACCTTTCTTGCTGTCAAAGCAAAAAATTCCAAAACCAAAGTGGCTTTTAAAGCGAACAAGTTATAAGTAATAAGAAAAGGCTATATCATAACAATTATAATTTGACTGATTGAGGAATGCACATGAAGTGATCTTGCCATCCTAATTAGTCAGTGACTTACATTGTAGAAAGACATTCTTGGGGCTGGAAGCCACCCTGCTGCCGAAGCTATCACTACAATCTTTCCTCTGCTTCTCTTCAGATAGGGAAGAGCAAAGTAACTGCTATACACTGAACCCCAGAAATTTATATCCTTCGCAAGTCACACATCAAAGGCATGCTTATCAGATTTAAGTTCCCAATTCCCAATCTTCTTTTTGTCTGAAGAAAAACTTGAGCTATGTAGTGCAGGATCAATGGTTGAAAATGACTTCGCTTTACTGTAATTCAATCAGAAAGGGAGATCAATTGATGGACTTATATCAGATATAACTTATACCATCGCAGGGGCGAGCTTAGTGATGTCAGAGCAGTCTTCAAACATGCACATGGGAGATACCCCAGCATTAGTCACCAGGTGATCCACTGTCTCAACATGAACCAAATGACATCAAATCATTCGCTAGTATCGACTCAATGATCAACATATTATTATCAATGAAAAGATTCTATAAAAAAGTGACATGCTTACAGCGGCCAAAATGGTCAATTGTTCGATCGACAAACCTCTCACAATCTTCGGCCCTAGTCACATCTCCTCGGATGACGACCACGTCAGGAGAGCCCAATTGATAAGCTATGTTGGCCACATCAGTCAAGCGGTTCTCCCTTCTCGCAACCAGTGCCAAGCATGCCCCTCTCTTTGCATACGAGTATGCGAGATGCTTAATCCATGAGATTAAGTCACAGAGCATTAGTAGCAGATGCAAGGCTCAAAATATGCTAAATGTTACTCCTAAAATTGCTATGCTAAGGGATGCAATCATTCTACAAATGGACATTTAACCAAATACCGCATACTCGAAATGGCAATAACAATCCATCACATCACTTAATCACGTCACTTATACCAATACAGAAGCTGATCGTACTATGCATCGTATCTCTCTTGTATTAATGTGCCGAGATGCACAAATTTTTCAAAGGGCTAAGATCCACACGATCTAAGGGTTGGGATGCCTCACACGAGATGTTGGAACAATTACCCCACTCATTTTTCGATGACCTACTAATATATCTTAAGCTTTTTAATATTTTCAATTTTGCCCGAGAGGAATTAAGGAAAAAATACAAGAGAAGCTATTATCCACATTTCCTTAATTTTTGTCCGTAATTAGGAAAAAAATAGATAGTCGTGCGGTTATCAAGAAATGATTTGTTCACATACATATTTTGAATACAAAAGGCCTAAAAGTAACTACTTAGATTAATAAGATTTACAGAAACACGTGATTAATTATTAAGTGTACTCCCACATAAAAAGGGTCCTAGAGAAGAGACGAACCTCGCCGATGCCGGAGGAAGCTCCGGTGATGAGGACGACTTTGCCGGCGACGTCCTCGCTGAAGGCGGAGCGGAAGGCGAAGAGGAGGAGCTTGAGGAAGAGGTAGGGCGGGAGGACGAAGAGGAGGGCGGCGGCGGCGACGGGAGGGAGGCTGCGGTTCAAGTACGCGTGGATCGCATCCGCGACTCGTCCCGTGAAGAAGAGGTATAGGAAGGTGGCCGCGGAGATGATGTCCATCCTTCAGCTTGACTTCGGAAGCGGGAGTGCCTCTGCGGTTTCCTAAGATGAGCGAGCGAAGTTCTGGAAACGTAGCGATTTTGCATGGACTGGATTCGACACGTGGGCTTTGGTCGTCCCCCCCGTCCTCTGTCACAGCCGGAGAACGAGACACGGAGTTGACTTGGGTTAGTACAGAGACGATGACGTCGTAATTTTCAGATTGTCGTTGCTTCTCAAATTTAGCAAATGCGTGGTTTCTTCTGGGGCTAATCGGTTCCGATGCGGTCCAGTGCGATTCCATCTTGAAACGAAATCGGGGACCGGACCAATTGGTCCTAGAACCGGCAATCTGATCTGGTTTTGGTTTAGTCTAACAGAACCAGTCATTTTTTTCCTATTTCTTGATGCTATATGTTATAAAGAAATTTTAAAAAAAAAAATGTTACTTATTTTATTTGAAGAAATAAAAATATACATAATCTATTTGATCTATTCCCCTTTGGAACCGAGAACCGAACTATCGGACATCAATTCCACTTTTAGGAATCAGGAACTAGACTCAACTAACCGGTTCAGTCTAATTTGGGTGATTCTCAATTTAGATGATCCGTTTCCCTAATTTCTTTGTCCCTAACTCATTAAATGAGTGAGTTGAGTTGAATTTGGATCCGGTCAATAATGATCAGACTCAAAGCGACATATTTACAAACAATACAAATTTAACGATCTATATTTGATCAATCCTTTTTTAGCAAATTTTCTTGTTATGCTCTTGTCATTGAAAAATGAATGGCTTATCGAGTTAGTAAGAAAGCTTAGGAGTTAGATTATGGACGAGAGTATGAATATGAGGTGAAAGTCCGGCCTCATCCATAAATCATGGAACGGATTGGGCTTTGAGTTTTTGCTAAGACGAGGGAGCACTATAATCGAGCAAATCCTCCATCAAAGCAAGAGGAACAAAATCTGTCTCGCAATCTAGATCTCGATATGTTGGGCTCGATGAAAACCCATACTAATTCATTTTTATTATTATTTATCTTCCAAATTTACATACTCAGTTGACTTTGTCACTCTTAACGCATTGAGCAATTATTGCACCATCAATTAGTGCATCCACGAATATAAAATTGAAAAAGGGTAACACGTTGAAGGAGTTGTCATTCGATCGAGTTGGTCGAACCAAAAATTTGTGGCAGACGACCATTATGATTGTGTGAAATGGACAATAATTGAGACGCCGGAGTTTTTTTTTTTTTGTCAGTCTTACTCTAGCCCTACTCTACACTCACTCGCAGACTTGTGCCCCGAAGTTGAAGCAGGCCAATCTTCATCACCATCGTCATTATAAAAGATCCAAAGATCGAGAAGCCTAGGCCATCTACTAGATTGGCGAGGATCAAGCCTCATTGGCAATGGACAAGGCCTGACCTTACTAGAAGCTGCAAGGGTGGCATCACCTAAGCCACCCACTATATTGGTGAGGGTCGAGCCTCGCCGACCCTACCTTTGGTAGATGACCTGCTAGA
Source organism: Eucalyptus decipiens (assembly GCA_014182575.1). Classification (NCBI taxonomy): domain Eukaryota; kingdom Viridiplantae; phylum Streptophyta; class Magnoliopsida; order Myrtales; family Myrtaceae; genus Eucalyptus; species Eucalyptus decipiens. Next base: position 33,671,130 of record CM024619.1, on the reverse strand, counting down.
GGAAGAAGGAATGAAAAAAGAAAAAAGAGAGAGAAAGAAAAGAAAAGAAAAATTAAAATATCATTACAAATTGTTCATGTCAATATTGATGGTGCTATATAGGATTGTTGGTATTCAGAAAAAATTACCAAAATAATCTTAAACCCATTGCAATTTCTCCAATTCGATCATAAACCTTTTTTTTTTGCCAATTTAATCCATCCAATCAATTTAGCCGATCGACTGGTGCTAACGTGGATAATATTTTAATTATATTCTATTCTTTCGCCGCCAGCTGGAGGAAGGAGGAAGAAGGAGAAATAAAAAAATAAAAAATAAAAAGAGAGAAAGAAAAATAATAGGAAAAAAATTGAAAAAAAAATATTATTCAAATATTATTAACGTTAGTGTTGACTAATCAAAATTGGCTGGATAGATTGAATTGACATAATTGCAAAACGTTTTAAGTCCCGTCGGCATTCATGTCGACACTGACCAACCAAAATTGACCTGATAAATTGAATTGACGCAAATATAAAAGGTTTAGAAGTTATTAGATAAAAAGAAAATTAATAATTAAATTAAATTATTACAATAAATTTAGAACTTTCTAAAGATAATTTTTTTCCCGTGTCACATCTGAGGTATATTGAAGATCGAAATGTTCATTTTTTTTTTTTTTTTATAATAAAACATTCTTGGGTGGCATCACGGAATCACTTGTCCATGTAAAGATACAAACACGCGGCATGAGATAAGCAGCCATGCTACTGAGCATGAATAGGGAGAAAGAGCGGCGACGTTGACGCTAACCTACCCACGACTCCTTAAATTTGCTTGAAAGAGGCTCGAAGCTCTTCAAAGTCTAAAAGAATGGCCTCAACCCTCTTGTAATAATCGAAGAAAAAAAAAAAAAAAACCCTCTTGTAATAGCCCAGCTGATAGCTAGACAAAACCCCAATGGATCTAATCCACAAGCTCTTCAACCTTTTGCTCCCTTCGCTCGCGATCCTCGCCCTTCTCGCGTGGTTACCCGTTCATGTCGCCTTCGTATTGCTCGGGCTCATCAAGAGATGTTTCGTGCGTGTCGAGGATGACGTTGCCGGAAAAGTCGTGCTTGTCACCGGAGCGGCCTCGGGGATTGGCGAGGTAATTCAGTTCGTGCTCTTATATGCATGGGGACTCGGTTGTTAACTATCGCCGTGTGATTTGATTTTGAACCGTATGTGAATGGCGCTCGCAGCAAATAGCATATGAATATGCGCGCAGAGGGGCGTGCTTGGCTCTGGTGGACATAAGGGAGGAAGGCCTCGGGGTGGTGGCCGAGAAAGCGGGGCTGCTCGGGTCTCCGGACGTGATCACCATCGGAGCGGATGTTTCCAACGACCAGCACTCCCAGCGTTTCGTTCAACACGCGGTGAACCACTTTGGCCAGCGTAAGTTTGCCTTTGCTTTGGCATTTTTCTTTTTCTTTGACCTTATGAGTAGGCTATACGTCAATAGGCAAGGATTAGGACAATCCACACCAGTTAGTAAGAGCGTGCAAAATGGACCGCCCAAATCAGAAACCGCCCAAATTGGATTGAACCGATCGGTTGTGTCCGATTCCCAAAAACGTCCATTTGATTCTGGGTTCCCAAAAGTGGAACAAGTGGACCGGATTCCCCTAGACCGAGTTGGACTTGATCGGATATAAATCCTATCAAGGCAAGTCTTACGGGAATGAATTCAAAATATTTTGTTTTTGCTTAGAAAGTCAAACTTGGAATAGATGTGAACTTTAGTTATACTTTAAAAAAAAAAAAACAGAAGTGACTAGATTTTTTTTTTTTTTTCATAATACAAGGCATCAAATAGTAGGAAAAAAAATAGTGGCCACTTGAATTGGACTAGACCGAATTAGCGATTTAGGGTGTGTTTGTTTTGCGAAAAGTAGTTTTCAGGAAAAAATTTCCTCATTTTTCAACATTTGATTCATTTAGGAAAATGAGTTAATGGAAAATGTTTTCCCATTCAACGGAAAATATTTTCCTTCCAAAGCTTAAATTCAGGAAAACGATTTCTTTTTTGAAAGAACCGGAAAACATTTTCCAAAATGTTTTAAGGTCCATGCTTAATGAAAATTTATTATTAAAAAAAATTCTAATTAAAAATTTTGAATTTTTATTATTATATCTTTTCGTTTCTTTTTTCTTTTTCTCTTTTCTTTCTTTGCCTGTGAACGTGAACCCTAACTCCTCCCCTCTCCTTCTCCTTCGCCGCCTCCCTTTCATCATCACCGCCTCCTCCAACCCTAGCCTCTCCTGTGCTCCCATTGGCTTCGCTCCCTCCTCTTCCTCTTCGTTAGCATCTTCTGCATCTTCATTCTCTAATGGATTCGGCTCCACGCCAGCGACTTTGGCGGCGATGCTCTTCGGCACGTTGTCGTCGGTCGCATCTGGAGGATCGTCACCCTTTGGAATGGGTTAGCCTGCCGCAAGCTCTAGTCCGTCGCTATTCACATCGAGTTCCCCTTCGCCATTGTTTGCCTCGTTGGGGAGCTCTACTGCTTCTTTGTTCAGTGCACCTGCACCTTCTTCTAGTGCAAGCCCAGGTTCAACCTTGTTTGCAACGCGTGTGCTTGCACTTCGAGCATGGTCAAGGCTCGCCGACTTGTGCCTGTGCTTGGAGCTTGGTCGAGCTTTGGTGGACAGAATCGCTGCAGAGGGAGGTGAGGTCGTCAAAAATGGTGGTGATGGCGGTGGACAGGAGGAAGGGGCGATGGGTTAGGTGGTGGAGAGGCGGCTAGGAGAGAAGGGAAAAAAGGAAAAAATAATAATAATAATAAATTTTTATTTTAAAATTTGATTTTTTTAATTTGAGAGACAGCATTTTTCAATGAGGTCCAAACATGAAAGAACGTTTTCAATAATATATACCAAACATAAAAAAAAAAAAAAATAAAAAATAAATAAATTGTATTCTTGAAAAGTATTTTTCAAGAAAATATTTTCCTTAATCATTGAGTTTTTCATGAAATAAATATACTCTTAGTCCGGTTCCCAATAATGCAGGACCAACTGGTCGAGCCGCTAGTTCCCAATTTTGGGAATCAGACCGGCTGAGAATTGGTCACCCTACCAGGTAGTCGAGTTTGATGAGTCTTCTCCAATGGGCTGGGTAGGCCCATAGGGTAGAGAGGAAATCATCAGTAAGTCAATTCCGGCAATTGAAATTTCCAAGCCACCGGATCAAAAAGCAGACCAGCTGCGGGAATGCATTCTCGGTCATGGGCTTAAAGCACGCAGTAAAAGGTCCTAATCACGTCGATCTACGAGATTCAAATATTGTATCATCCATCATGGATTTGAAATTCAATCCAGAAACGGGTCGTCCGGCATCGGGTATTACCTAACCAGACATATGGCCTAGTGATGAAATGAGGATAAGGGTCGGACTCTTCTTTTCGAGTCCATGACTTGCTGATTGAGAATGACACCATAAACCGGGAAGAAATCTTTACCTGATTGTAATATTGCTTCTTAGGGCATGTTTGGCAACTTGTTAAACAATGTTTGTTTATGTTCTTTTGTTCCTGGGAGTAGATTTGGAATAAAAATACATTTGATAAAAATTTTGTTCCTAAGAGCAAATTTATATTTTTTTTGTTTATAGAAGTAGATTTGGAACAGAATCAAGAATAAATAAAAAAAAGTTGATTCTTTGTTCTCAATAACAATTCTAAAATCAAGTAAATCTATTTTTTCTTTTTCCTCTTCTTTCTTCTTGTTCTTCTTCCATTTCCCTTGTTCTTCAAGTGCTACCACCGCTGCCATTGCCGTTTGTCGCCACCGCCGCCCCCCGCCATCCACCGTCGTCTGTCGTCCGCCACCGCCAATTGCTAGTGAGCTCGCCGGAAGCTCGCCAGGCTAGGGTAAGATCCGACAAGCTTGCCAGTGGCCAAGCGAGCCTTGCCCGGGCCTCCCTTGGCCATCGGTGAGCCTCGCCTAGCCAAGGCTTGGTCGACGAGGCACGGCCTCACCAAGGGCTGGCAACGCTCTAGTGAGGTTGTTGGCTCTCGTCTAGCCGATCACCGATCATCTCAAAGCTGGCGACTGGCCACTGGCCACCTTGAAGAAGAAGGGGAGAAAGAAAGGAAAAGAAGAAAAAAGAAAAAAAAGGAAAACAATTTAAAAAAAATGATTTGAAGTAGGAATTGAAATTTTGCTATATATAGAATACATATTTAATTTTGTATTTTAATTTATTATTTAGTATTTATATTTATAGTTTATACTATAGTTTATTATTTACTATTTAATAAAAATTTGATTAGTTAATATTTTTATTACTTAGTATAAATATAATTAATTAATATAATTTCTATGATTTGATAGAATTTTAAAATGGAATAGAATTCCAAATTTGAATTCTTTTGAAATTGAGAATATAATAAAATATAATATAATTTCTTCACTCATAAGAAGACAATTATATTGGTGAGTAGTTCATGAGAATTCAATATTAAATTTACATTCATCTAAGAAGGTAATAGAAAAAGATTTGGAATAAAAATTTTATGCAGTTATCAGACGCATTTCTGTTCTTTTTCTATTTTAGAATAAAAAATTTTGTACAGTTACTAAATGTTTTTTTTTTCTTATAAATTATTCCCGGGGACAGAATAAAAGATAATAATTTTTTATCAGAAATTGTTAAAGAAAGAATAAAATGGTTACCAAACGCGCCCATATTATTTTCATTTCCGATCCTTGTGTTGTGAATGACAGTGTTGATTTGCGGTGGACCATTTGGTAAACAACGCCGGGATCTTGAAACAAGGCCTCTTTGAGGATCTTAGCCACATACCGGACTACACTCGCGTCATGGTATTTCATTATATCCTTCTTCTAATGTATAGGATATGCAAGCGTGCTTGTACAAGCTGTGTTTCATCCTTTTGCTTCTTTCATTTCGTTAGGATGTGAATTTCTGGGGAACGGTCTATGGGACCCATTACGCGATTCCTTACCTTAAAAAGAGCAAAGGGAAGATTGCGGTCATTGCTTCCTTTGGAGGATGGTACCAAGCTCCAGGATTCTGCTTCTACAGTGTAAAGTTCACCCTCTCTTTCCCTCTAAGTTCAACATTCCAAATCATCATTCCTTCAGCTATATAGCTCGTACGATAAATTACCTGAGATTTGTGGGGGGTAGTCCAGGCTAGCAAGGCTGCTGTTATCAGTTTCTACGAGACGTTGAGAACTGAAATTGGGGATTCTGTGGGCGTAACGATAGTAACACCTGGACTTGTGAAGTCAGAAATGACAATGCCTTAGCATTCCCCAAAGGTAAGTATCGGTGACGCGTCCATTGATCTGAGATCATTGGTATCGAGAATTTAGCATGTGTGATGACGAGCTCACGACAGATTCAACTCCTCTTGAATGAACGACAGGTTCAATCAGGATATATATTGCCGGAGTCCGCAGAGAGAGCTGCGAAAGCGATAGTGAGGAGCACGTGCCTTGGGGACCTGTACCTAACGGTGCCATTCTGGATGAGCGTCTTGTATCTCTGGAAGGTCCTATTTCCTCAGGTCACGGAGTGGTGCAATCGCCGGAGTTGCATCACTATGCCAAGGGCTTCAAGAAGCACGAGGGCTTGATCTCGAAGGGTCTCACTGCTGTCCATTCAAACATAAATCTGTCAGACTGTAATTTTTCTGAAGGTTGATTTCGTGTACATGACATGAACACTGAACTTAGAGACAAGGGTTTGTATAACTTCGAATACTTACTCTCGTCAACGTGTTGGACAGCATACGAAATGACCTGGTCTATGAAAGTGTTTCGGTGAGGTCTGGGAAATGAACAGGTGCGACCTTCTTTTGAAAGGAACTTTCCTTGAGTCATCTCCGGTTCAATCAAGCCTGGAGTCGCAATGGTTATGGCTATCTCCGATCTCAATTCTGTCCTCAATGTCTCGTAGAAGATTTGTTACTGCTGCCTTGCTTGCCTGAGGAAATCCACTATACTAGAACCACGAAAATCACAACCTTCCTAATGTATCGCTCAACTTGACAGAGCTATTCGAGTTCAGTGTGAGGAGTATAGCAACCTATAAATGAGACATCACCTTTCTCGCTGTCATAGTAAATAAGTTCCAAAGCCGAATCAATAAACAGTCGGTGGTGATGATTAAAGCATTCGAGCAAACTGAGTGATAAGTTATAGGAAATGGCTATTTCTTAACAATTATAATTCGGCCGACTGAGGAATGCAGATGAAGTGATTTTGCCATCCTCATAAGTTAGTGACTCGCATTGCAGATGGACAGTCTTGGTGCCGGAAGCCACCCAGCTGCCGAAGCTATCGCGACAGTCTCTCCTATTGAATATGAAAAAAGAAAGGGCGTGGCGTGTCATCGGCGGCTATGCTATTGAATATGAAAAAAGAAAGTGGGCTGCGACGTTGACGTTAACTTAACCTCGGCTCCTTAAACTTGCTCGAAAGAGGCACGCGAGCTTGGTCAACAAAAACCCAAAGCCTTCAAAGTTCAACAGAATGGTCTCAACCCTCTTGTAATGCACCAAAACCCAGATGGATCTGATCCACAAGATCTTCAACCTTTTGCTCCCTCCGCTCGCGATCCTCGCGCTTCTCTCGTGGTTACCCCTTCACGTCGTCTTCGTATTCCTCAGGCTCATCAAGAGATGTTTCATGCGTACCGAGGATGACGTCGCTGGAAAAGTCGTGCTCATCACTGGAGCAGCCTCAGGGATTGGCGAGGTTATTTAGTCCGTGCTCTTATATGCATAGAGACTTGGTTATTAACCGTCCCCATGTGATTTGATTTTGAACTGTACATGAATGGCGTTCGCAGCAAATTGCATATGAATATGCGAGGAGAGGGGCGTGCTTGGCTCTGGTGGACATAAGGGAGGAAGGCCTCGGGGTGGTGGCCGAGAAAGCGAGGCTGCTCGGGTCTCCAGACGCAATCACCATCGGAGCGGATGTTTCCGACGACCACCACTCCCAACGTTTCGTTCACCAGACGGTGAACCACTTTGGCCGGCGTAAGTTTCTCTGCTTTTGGTATTTTATTTTTGTTTGACCTTATGAATAGACCATACGTCACAGGCAACCATTTGGACAATCCCCATTAGTTAGTCAAGCTTGGTGAGTCTTATCCAGTGGGCTGGGTCGGCCCTCAGAATAGACAAGAAAACATCAGCTAGTCAATTCCCGCAAATTAAGGGTGGGTTTGGCTGCACCCTATTTCTGTTCCCAGGAACAGAAATTTCTGTTTTTTTGTTCCTGGGAACAAAAAAGGAACAGAAACGCGTTTGGTGCGTTTCTGTTCCTTTTGTTCTTTTGTTCCCAGGAACAAAAAAAAAACAGAAACAAGAAACACAAATTTTGTGTTTCTTGTTTCTGGAAACACTTTGAGAAACACTTTTTTTTTTTCTTATTTTCTTATTCTTTTTCTTTTGGCCGGTCGCGGCCTCGGCCATGGCCGGCGGGCCGAGGCCGGCGACCGGCCGACGAGGGCCGGCGGCCTCGCCGGCCACGGCGAGGCTCGCCGGCCCCCGGCGAGGCCGACGCTCTGTCCCGTAGTTGGGCGAGGCCGGGCTCGCCGTAGTTGGGCGAGGTCGGCTCGCCCGGCATCCGGCGAGCCAAGCTCGGCCTCGCCCGGCGGGTGCGAGCCTCGGCCTCGCCTCGCCGTGGCCCGTTGGGCGAGCGCGCCTCGCCGGATCAAGGCGAGGCCGACCTCACGCCGGCACGGGGCGAGCTCGACCTCGCCCGGATCCGGCGAGGCCGAGCTCGCCCGGCGGCGGCGAGCCTCGGCCTCGCCTTGCGGTGGCCGCAAGGCCGCGCCTCGGCCGCCGCCCGGGCGAGCTCGGCCTCGCCGGATCAAGGCGAGCCGACCCTCGCCGGCCGTCGTCGCCACCCGGCCAAAAGAAGAAAAAAAAATAAAAAAAGAAAAAGAAAAAAAGGAAAAATAAGAAAAAATAGAAAAAATAAAAGAAATAAAAAAATTATCCAAATTTACCAAACATGTTTTCGTTTATTTTTATTTAGAACAAGTTTTACCAAACGCGTTTTTTGTTCAAAAATTGTTAGGAACGAAACACTTTTTTTTATTTCGTTCCCAACAATTTTAAACAAAAAACACAAACAAACGCACCCTAAATTTCCGAGCCGCCGGATCAGAAGCGGACCAGCTGTGGGGGTGCATTCGAAGTAATGTCTTTAAAAGCGTGTAGAAAAATGTCCCAATCACATTGAGATACGAGATTCGAATTCTTATGATGTTTCATGTGGATTTGAAATTCAATTTAGATATAGGGGATCTGGCATAGGACTTTTATTTGACAACTGAGAATGACACCATAATAAAGAAGAAATCATAAGTCGATTGTATTCTTGCTTCTTTTGGTGGGGTCGAGTATCTTTCTGTCGTAAACGATAGTGTTTATTGCAGTGGACCATTTGGTTAACAATGCTGGGATCGCAAAACTCGGCTTCTTTGAGGATCTTAGCCACATATCAGACTATACTCGCATCATGGTATTTCATTATATCCTTCTTCTATTGTATAGGATATGCAAGGATGCTTGCACAAGCTGTAACAAATCCGACTCCTTTGTAGCTATTTTTCTTATCGAAGGCGTTTCATCCTTTCGCTTCTCTTTTTGTTAGGATGTGAATTTCTGGGGAACGGTCTACGGCACAAGTTACGCGATTCCTCATCTTAAAAAGAGCAAAGGGAAGATTGCGGTCATTGCTTCCTGTGCCGGATGGTACCCCGTTCCAAGATTGTGCTTCTACAATGTAAAATTCATCCTTTATTTCCCTCTAAGTTGAACATTCTGAATCATCATTCCTTAAGCTATTATACGAAAAATTACTGGTTGAAATCGTGCTTATGTGATTCGCATGAGATTTGTGGGGTGGTCCAGGCTAGCAAGGCTGCTGTTATTAGTTTCTACGAGACGTTGAGAACTGAAATTGGTGATTCTGTGGGCATAACGATAGTAACACCTGGAGTCATAGAGTCAGAAATGACAATGCCTCGGCATATTCCAAAGGTAAGTATCAGTGCCGCGTCCTTCGATCTGAGATCGTTTGTATCGATAATTTAGCGAGTGTGATACTGAGCTCACGACAAATTCAACTCCTTTGAATGAATGACAGAGTAAATCAAGATCTATCCTGCTGGAGTCCACGGAGAGAGCCGCAAGAGCGATAGTGAGGAGCACGTGCCGTGGGGACATGTACTTGACCGAGCCGTTTTGGATGAGCGTCTTGTATCCATGGAAGGTCCTGTTTCCTCAGGTCACGGAGTGGTGCAATCGCTGGATTTGCATTGCCATGTCAAGGGCCTCGAGAAGCGCAAGAGCTTGATCTTGAAGGGTCACATTGCCTTCCATACAAACATAAACCTGTCGACTGTCATTTTTCTGTAGGGATTTCGTGTGCATGACATGAACACTGAACTCAACGACGAGTTGGCTTTGTATACTTCTCGAACGCTTACTCTTTTCTACGCGTTGGACGGCATAGAAAATGACCTGATCTAGCAATGTGTTTCGGCGAGGTCTGGGAATTGAACATGTTTCGGTGAGTCTGGGAATTGAACTGATGGAGGATAATAGGAATTGCTTGACAAGCTTGACCTCTTGTGTATTTTTGTTTTTATTGGATGGTATATAACAAGCCTCGTCAGAAGATGGAAACCGCATGAATGTTATATGATATAATACGCTTCGATAGTACACGAGAAAACCTTACATGTCTCAGTTGAGGATTCAAAACCGTGCAACCTTCTTTTGAAAGGAACTTTCCTTGAGTCATCTCCGGTTCAATCAAGCCTAGAGTCACAATGGTTATGGCTATCTCCGATCCCAATTCTGTCCTCGATGTCTCGTAGAAGCTTTATTGAGGCTGCCTCGCTTGCCTAGGAAAACCACTATGCTAGAACCATGAAAATCACAACCTTCCTACTGAATCGCCAAATTTGACGGGGCTATTTGAGTTCAATGTGAGGAGTTTAGCAACCTATAAATGAGACATTACCTTTTCCATCGTCATTGTAAATATATTCCAAAGCTAAATCAACAAACAGGCAGTGGCGATGATTGAAGTATGAAAATGTCACCGGTCAACAGTTCATTTCTTTGGCTGTAGAATAGGCCATTTGGCGCCTGGTGAGTAGATAACACGAGAGCAGCCTCCCTTCTATAGTTATTTTAGATAACAATATAGCAAATAGCATTCTCATATTAGATCATACTGCACGCAACTTAACTCAAGTATATAGTCCATCAAGCGAGACAACCGATCACTTTAAGCATAATAACTAGTTTCGACTTACCATGACCTCATCCGAGGAGCGGTGTCAACTCCCAATCAGTTTATACATAAGAGGCCAGCTCATCTTCAAAGATTTAAGATGTATATAATCTTTTTATTCTAAAATTACTATCACCAATCATTCCGACGCTACTTCCGTGGACCAATTATATTTATCCCCTTTGCATCACTCACTCTCCACCTAATAACTTCAAGCTCTACTCACAAGGGTACGCAAGTACAGGAATTTTTCGGACCATAACAAAAGCATTATTAGTGGACGCAAGACTTTATTTTAGGATATGCTGAAACTAGTATTCAACTTGATATGCTAAGTCATGTGACGTAGTATTTCCATACATGGACATTTAACCAAGCGGCCCATACTCAATACGCAATAACTAAGGTAATCATAATATTTGGACAAAATAGGTAATCGTAAGACGCATAGCATCTCTCTTGAATTGATAGGGGTGCAATATACATAAATTGAGAAAATTATCAAAAAATTCCTAATTTTATTGTACTTGATCAATTTAGTCCTAAATTTTTTAATTGTGCTTCCTGAATCCTAAACATTTTTACATTTTGCTATCCATGGCCAATTTTGGACAGAAATCACTGACTTGAATACCAGTCATCCTACGTAGAATGGCTGGTGTTGACTTTGACATTTTAATAATATTTCAATATAATATTTTATTTCTTTTCTTCTGTTTCTTTTTTCTTCTTTTTTTCCCTTCCCTTCTTCCTCCTCTAGCCAATCACCATGCCTCGCCGATGGTTGATGATCAGACTAAGGCAAGGCCCAGCCAAGTTGCCCTTGTCGACCTCTAGCCTGTTGTCGAGGCCTAGCATTAGCTAGAGAAGGAAGAAGGGAAGAAAAAAAAAGAAAGAAATAAAGAAAAGAAAAGAAAATATTATTAAAACATTATTAAAAATATCTCCATTAGCGTCAACCATGCAATATAGGTCGGCCGACGCCTGCATTAGTTATTTCCGGCTAAAATTGGCTGGATGAACTCAATTGGCAAAATGTAAAAATAGTTAAGACTTAATTGTTGCAATCAAAAGATTTATGATTAAATCGACAAATATGTAATTTGTTTAAGACTTCTTAGATAATTTTCCTAATAAAATTTTTATACAAAACTTAACATATCGAAGTATACGACTGTTAAATATTGCACTAAAGCGGCCAATGGAACAACACCAGCCTGCCCCCCTCACTCTCCGTGCCATTGCATCCATGATAAGGACTAATCGAGGAACGAAATTCTTAGACGATGCTTGTGCATATATGCCCCTAGTTACACGTAGGATCCACGGTATCTAACGCGGGGCCGCCTCGCGCCTAAGAAAGATTGGCGATGTGGTGGACAAATAACAATTGCCCCACTCATTTTTTGATGATCAACAAATACATCTTAAGTTTCTTTTTGTATATATTCAATTTGGCCCCCGACAAGAATCCCATGCATACTTCAAGAGAAGCAGTTATTCCCCATTTCCTTACTTTTTGCCCCCATGATTAAGAATCCTAATAGACAATGGCGTTGTTATTAAGAAATTATTAGTTCCCGAACAAATTTCACGTGTCATTGAACACGAGGCCCATTATTTGATATACAAAACGCCTAAAAAGGTTTACTTCGATTGATGAGATTTACAAGAATATATCACTAATTACTAAAGTTTGCCCCCCACTTAGAAAGGGTTCTAGATATCACGAGTTCATTTTTGCATCATAAATGTGGGAAAACTATTAAAAAAATCATAAGCATATTACAATTATGCTAATTTAGTCATAAACTTAATTTTTTTTATCAATTGAGTCATAAACCTTTTGTAATTGTGCTGATTCGGTTCATTCGTCGAAATTTGAGTGAGTGACACTAATGTGGACGCCAGTCGGGCCACCGACGCTGATTTGGATAATTTTTTAATAATATTTAATTTTATTTTGAATTTTTATATTTTTGCTTTTCTTTTCTTTTTTCCTCCTTCCTCCTTCCTCTAGTCGTCGGACTAAGGCGGCCAGCCAGTGGCGAGTTGGGCAAGGGTGAGCTCAACTAGTTGGCCGGAGGAAGAAGGAGGAAGGAGGGAAAAAAATTATAAAAAAATAAATATTATTAGAAAATTATCTACGTTAGCATCGACTCACCTCTATGTCAATGCCAGTCAAGCAAATCTGGTCAAATTGATTGAATTTACATAATTGCAAAATATTTATGACTTGATTGGTTGAAAGAACAAGTTTAAGACTGAATTAATACGATTATAATGTGTTTATGATTTTTCTAGTAAAATTTTGATATAGAAATCATGACATCATAATTTTAAAAAATTTGTCCAATTTTTCAACCAACACAATTAGGTTCCTCAAATTTTAGCAAATGCACAGTGTCGTCTTTGCTAGGCCCATCAAATGAGTTGATCACGTCAAGTTTGAATTTTTCCAAAAATGATAAGACTAAAATTGACCCACTCTAATGCAATGCATATTTAATAACTCATACCCAAAATGAGATTCATTTGTAGTAAAATTTATCCTTAAATCGTTACTATTGAATAATGGGTGGTTCCGTAAATCAGCTCATCGAGTTAGTGATGGAGCTCGGGGGTTGGATTATGGATGGGGAGTGAAGGTGGCATTGAAAATTAGGCTCGAGCCATCTATGGATCATTAAACGTGTTTGAGCTTCTTTTTTTTTTTTTGTTATACATAGACGAGGGATCTTAATGTATTGGGCTTGATTAAAGCCCAATTTATGTTTATCTCGTGACAAATTTTTTTTTTTTTTAAACATCTCTCGTGACAAAGATAAATCCATACTAATTAATCTTCTTTTAATCACCTTCCAACGTTACACACTTCAGTGGACGAGCGGGCTATGAATCTGTTAGACAACAACATACTTGTTGATCTTAATGTATTGATCAATAATTGCATCATCAATCATCACATCGGCGAAAAGAAAATTGAAAACTGGGCAATGCATAGAAAAAGCCGTCATTCAATTGGCTCGGTCGAACAAAAAATCAGTGGCTGACGATCCTTTTGATTGTGTAAAAAGGACAATAATTGACACGCCATAGTTGATGCGCGCCAACTATATAGAATCGCTTCTCCCGTGTCTTGACAAATGCGTTTTTCACTCTTGCTAACTTTCAAGAATAGTGTCCAGAGTAGGAATCACGAGTCTACAAAATAGATGGAGTTAACATCTTCTTAACAACACTCAGATTGTGTTTGGCAGTTGAGATAAAATTCAAGATGTGATCAAATTTATTATATCTTGTATTTAGTGTCTACTCAAGACGAAACAAAAGTTTGATATAAGAAAAATACGGATATGATAAAATTATCTCAGAGAAATTTTGGGATAAAGATGGATAGAGTTTAATATTTATAATAGAAAAATTATTTCATTCGAATGATGATCTTACAGAATTAAAATTATATTTCAATATAAATAATATTTAAATTATAATATCAAATATCAAATATCAAAATAACAAAAAATAACAATTTAGTTATTTAAATTTAATCTTATTTTTATTTATATATACTAATATAAAATTCAACATATATTTATATTTACTACATATTTTAGGTATTTTAGGATTTTTGGCATATTAGTATAGTTTACTATTTAATAAAATTTTGTTAGAGAATAATGGAAGGGGAAGAAATAAATAAAAAATTAATTTAAAAAGAAAAAAATTAAATAGATAAAAATAAAGTAGGCAAGATTGTCACAAGAGATTTTTACATTCTTTGTTTGTAAAATTTTCTATTCATTTATATTAATATGCCATTTATACAAAGTAATATATATATTCGACTCAATTGCTTTAATAACTAAACAGTCAATAAGATATGGCAAAATTCATGAATTTCATATCTTATCTTATCTAATCTTATCGTGATAAAAAATCCAGACGACCAAACGCAATATCAAATTCTCTTGTTATTACTCCAGTTAACTATATCACTTATGGCTGAGTTATTTCAGATTTATATAGCTGCAAAATCACATACTGCACTTGGACTGTGATAAATGTATTGTCTGGAGTGATCTTCGTGTGAGAAGGTGCCAATCGATATGTAGTGCGGCGCTATTTATATGCAGATTTATCAACTATTAGAAACTTCAATAGCCGCCACATCTATATGTAAAAAGTGCCAATCGAGAGGTCTACCTGTTTTGCATCCCTAATTATGCAATAGACTTAGTGAAATACGGCTCACATGCTCGTACAATCATAACTTAGCTTATGTTTTTTTTTTTTTTTTTTTTTTGGGGGTTGTAGCTTATGGTTAAAATATGAACTGTTGCACACTTAAATACATTAATAGAATATTTAAATTAACTCTTGCTATTGTCAAAATTCTTTACGGATGTTACCTAACATGGACGATCATCTCGTGGTAGTTGTCCTCCTTTACCAAATTTCCTCTCCTCCCCATCATGCACAAGATCTGAGAGTGCGCGATGGCCATTGGGAGGTGGTTAGGAAGGATAACAGGCATCGCGTTATGGTTGCTAATAATTGCTATTGCTGCTAAATCTCTCTCTCTCACGCACTCGCATAGTTACAAGTTACAACTCAAATGGTGGCGACTCTCATATTTGACATCCGACAATGGCGTGCTCACTACTAGGGGGCGGTTCCCCTACACTTAAGTCGATCATCCTAAAGGGGTCTTAGACCCACACTATAGTACGAGTGATGTGTGCATTGGTCATCCTGGCTTGAAGAGACTTTTTTTTTTTTTTCATTTGTTTACTTGTTTTTCCTCTGTTGACTTGGTGCTTGCTAGGCATCATCCCAAACTACGTATACAGGACAAATTCTTTTAGTAAATAACGAGTTTCATATGCATCACAATACATAGATCATATTCTTATTAATGTCAAAGTCTAATACGTCCGTGCACCAATTCTTTTCTTTACGCTCGATCCACGTTTACTGATATTCTTAGCAACAACACTAACACTGCACATTGCTGATCAATTAGGTCCTAATTATGGTATGCATACATGAATGAAAACGTGGTTGGCATTCTCCGGGACCGGCCTAGCTCAGCCCTTACGTGCTCTTTGGACGGTCGAGTTTTATCGAAGGATTTTTGCGGCCGGATTCGTCCGAAAAGTAACGTACGAAGAAAGGAAAATAGAGAAGAGGAGGAAGAAGAGGAGGAGGAGGATTTTGAAAATTTGGGAAGAGCGGAGGTGCAAAAGAGAGAGGCGACATAATTAGACATCGAAGCGCGATAAACAGAAGCACGAATTCCAGCTCCCTTTTTTCATTTTGAACCGCGCCCGCCCTCGCCCAAAGTTTCACTCCCTCTCTCCCTCTCTTTTCTCTCTCTCCCTCTCTCCCTTTGCCGATTTCCTCAGATCCCCCCCCCACCTCCTTTCCCTCCCTTCTTCCGCTTCTCGATAAACCTCGCGCGCGCGAATCAGAGCAGGTCGCCCCTCCGCCGATCGCTCCTTCCCTTCGCCCGCCCGTCAGATCAGATCGGATCCGACCTCCTCCTCGTCCTCATTCGCGTCCTCGTTCTCGTTCTCGTTCTCCAACCCCCGCGCCTAAACCCCTCGCTAGGGTTTTTGCGCCCTCTCTTCGTCTCGTCCCTCACCTCTCGCCCATGGCCTCCGGAGCCCTAGCGGAGACCGCGGAGCCCGGCGGGGCCGCCCCCGTCGCTGGCAAGGAGGAGCCCGCCGAGAAGCCGGAGGACGAGCCGGAGGAGCCGGAGCGAGAGAAGGAGCCGGAGATCGCTCCGGAGGCCGAGGCTTCCGACGAGAAAGCGGACGACGAAGAAGACGACGACGGCGACGGCGACGGCGATGGCGACGGCGGCGACGACGACGGCCCGGAGGAGAAAGGGAGCGAGGAGAATGCCAAGGGGAGCTCCGCGGAGGAAGAGGCAAGCGGGCGGAAGAGATCGAGGAGATCGCGCGGCGGGCTGGCGGGGAAGAGGAATCCGGCGACGCCCGGGGTCGAGCGGCCCACGAGGGAGAGGAGATCGGTGGAGCGGTACTCCGCTCCCGCCCTCGCCAGGACGCCCTCGAGCAAGGGGTTCTCCATCGAGAAGGTAGCGGCGGAGCAGCTTCGTCCTCTGCCTTGGATTTTTCAGTCATCTTTTTCTCATTTTTCTAGAGGGCATTCATTTTATTAAAGGCTTGTTGGTGTTTCAGGGTCGCGGAACTCAGCTCAAGGACATTCCGAATGGTACGTTTCCAGCTTTAATTGTTCGCCCGAGTTTTACAGTGCGTCTGCTGGCTCTTGGCCTAGTAATGCTCTCGTGGAGAGTTATTTGTTATCTTGATATGCGGCTTCGACGTCTCGACCTGTGTGAAGGCTGATGTTCCTGCAAGGATGGTCTTGGCATGTTTGTCGCATTTTGCGTGGTGTCTGTGCCTTAAGAATCTGCATGCTAGATGTAGTCTTTATGCCTGGAGAATCTGCATCCTAGGTGTTATCAAGCTTTGTCGTCATGTTTCTATGTTTCTTTTTCTGGTTACTAGTTGCCGAATATTTGCGTTTGAATATTTGCTTATTGTCATATATACGGTTGCTTTGCTTGAAATCCAACCATCTCGTGGGTTGTAATGACGATAATTATCATCTATTGCCTCACCTGAGCTTCTGTTTATGAACTTTTGTGTATTTGATTTTTGTTGAAAGTGTGCAACTAATTGTCCATCAATACGAGTAATCAGGGGATGTGTATCTTCATGAACGTGAACTATCCATCTCAGGATTTCTCTGATTTGAAGTAGCAAAATAGAAATAGAAACTACAATCATTGGCGAAACAAAAATTGGTCAGCATTTAATGCTGCTGAGAGTGATCTCCGAGATGTTGCTGCTGCTTGCCGGCACATTTGTCATTTCTGAACTTGAACTAGCATAAATAGGTGCTTCTACAAGAGAGAATTTTTTTATTAGACTTACAAAACATGCCCGACAGGTCACCATTTCAGTGCTCATTTGGCTTTCTAAATTTTAAGACGTCACTTGTAAGATAGAGAAAAATCTTAGCGTGACTTGCTTGTTTCTGGAGAAGGATTGTTCAAATGAACCAATTGTTTAGGGTTTAATGTTTCATCATTATATAGGTCTAACATTGACAATGATTATCATTCTGAAAGCAGTCAAATGATGTGATATATAGGGACTATTTACTGTTAGGGCAAACCTATTGTGCTTTTAACATGGGCTGTGGTTCATATTCTAAATGAAGTCAAATAGTAGTGATATATAGTGACTGCACTATGAAAGTTTAGGGCAAATGGTGATGATGTAGTCCTCATACTCGCATGTTCCACATGGATGGTTCTGCACTAATATCTTTGTTGACTGAGCAAGTAAATAACATTGTCCAGTGTCGAATTGTTAAGTTGTTTGTATCAAACTTAACAGCTTGCTTAAATTTGAATCGTTTTTTGATTCATATTGTAGTTCGATTTGTTTGGAGGAGAATGCTGCTTTGTAATATCATATGACTGATGAAGTTATTATTCAAACCAGCATTCTAGAAATGCAGAGCAAGTTAAGTTTTTTTTTTTTTTTTTTTTTTTTTTTTTGACAAAGAGCAAGTTAAGTTGGCTTAATAAAGAAATGTGCATGTTGGTTGGGGGGTCTGTTAATCTAGCTTTCTTAATTTGCTCTTTCCGATGATTGATTAGATTGAAAATGTTTTGCTAAAATTTCTAGCAATTGCTTTCTTGGTCTGAAGATATATAGATGTAAATGCAATCCTTTTTTTATTTTGGATGCAAAATTTTTGTAAATGTAGGTATTTTATTTCCTTATTTTTGCTTGTGAGATTCTTGAATTTTCCTTGCTTTTATTTGTTTTTGTTATCTTGTTGTGACTGCTCTTCAACCTCGTAGACAACACTGTTTAAATTTTATTTCTTTCTGTTTAAAACAGCCTCACCCTTTTTTTGTGATATTTTTTTAACATTTCAGTTGCATTCAAGTTATCGAAGAGAAAGCCTGATGACAACCTGCAAATACTTCACGCAGTACTTTTCGGAAAAAAAGCTAAGGTGACCTTCCAATTTAATTATATTGGCTAGATTTCTTTCATGCCATTTTTTTGGGGTATGTAGTTATACGGAGAGGCTTAAAGACTTGCCCTAGCCTAGTCTAGTGGCTGTTTACTAGAATCACATAAATTATGAAGTTACCAGTTTGCACAGATAGTTTTGCTTTTTCAATTGATTGACAAAGCAGCTGCTTAGATCAGTCCACAAATAGGTTTATTTCTATTTTATTTATTTATTCATATCTCAATAAGTTAACACACTTGTGTTTGAGAATCAATTTAATAGCCAAATCATATTATTGGCTGTTTCACTACGATTGAATTATGTACTGCTTGAGGATATTGCTTGCAAACTTTTGCTCCCTGTGGGTTCATATCATGCTTCATCAGCTTGCAGTCCAAATTAGTGAATTACATACTTTGTGAAGATTTAAAAGCCAAATAGAGTATCCATCGTTTCTTAGTTCTTATTCCCTCATAAACCTTGGATTTATCAAATTGCAATGTAGCTTTTGTATGATCGGGGTGTCTGAGATGACTTTTGTTTTAGCAACTACAGAGAAAGCTATGACAATTTTGAGAAGGCTGTTGTATGATTGGGGTATCTGAGATTAATTTGTTTCAGCAACTTTGCCAGAAATCTGCATTGTTGAGTTAGAAATGTTGAACCGTGTACTGCACTATCCTTTAGCTCCAGATTGGGACTGCACTCTATTCTGCTGTTATTTCTCATGCATTCAGCAATTAAAATTGTCCAACCAGTTCTTGAAGTCATTCTTCTAAGGCAATCAGATGACTGACATCTCCCTAGGGTATCTTAGGGCCTACTTGGTTTGAGTTCTCCAAATTTGTCTTTTCATTTTAAATTGGGAATGAAAACATGCCAATGCAGCACTCCTTTTTTCAAATTTTAAGTGAAAATGTGAACGCACCTTTTTGGTGTTTCCACACCTTTTCAATCTGAAATCAAAATACGGTTTTTATTTTTGACTGAAGCCTTCTACTTCTATTTGTGTTGCCAACATATCAAGTTTTTCACACGATACATTTTCTTCAAGTCGATCTCGGATTTCTTCAGCCAAGTCAGAAAGAAAAGGTAGAGAAAATGGTCCATCTCTTGAAATAAAAAAATGAGAAACCATGAGAGGGAAAGAGGGAAGACAATCTCAGTTTCATGAGGTGGAAGGGGCGATGTCTGCTTGAGGGGATTAACTTGAGCTTTTACATAGTGAGAGGGATGATGTGATGACTTCCAACTACTCTCTCAAGTTGGTGAAATCTTGGCTTCAAAAAAACAAAAGCATTTTTACAAACTAAAAGGGCCCTTAGTTTTCCCTATACATGCGATCAATCAGGTTCTCTTGAGGAGAACTAGATGAATTGAACATTTTGTGTTAGTTGTGGTTTGTTGTATTTCAAACAGTTGAGGTTTTGGGAGGAGGAGCCGATTAAAATAGCTGTGAAAGAACATATACTTATATGGAAATTATGATACTTGTTTTAATAGTTCTGTAGTGTATTTGCTGTAGGTACTAGACTAGGTGGTAGAAGGGGCGCACATGTAGGTCACAAGTGTATTTCCGAATGGTTTGTGAGACCAATGTTTTTTTTCATCTTGATCGAGTTCTGGACAATTTTTCTTTGTTGAGTGTACTGCTATTTGGTTACATTCTTATCATAATTACTGTATATTTGTGAAAGTTGACAGCACCTTTAAATGTTGTCTCTGTCTGTCACTTGACATCATACATGTTGTATTATATGCAGGTGCACAGCTTGAAGAGAAACATAGGCCAGTTTTCTGGCTATGTGTGGACTGAGAATCAGGTATATCCCTTTTCAGAGCCTTCTGGTTTGTAGTCTTTTGCATCTACATATATCAAATTGTCTTGGCTTGTTTAGTGATCCCAGGAGATAGGATTATTTTGGAGATTTTCTCTGTGTATGCATTTTAATATTTGGGAAGATGTTATGAGTTTACATTTGAAGGAGTGTGGATGCTCCCTTCCAATTCTTCATTTTTTCTCTAGCAGGAAAAACAGAGAAGTAAAGTGAAGGAAAAACTCGACAAATGTGTCAAAGATAAGTTGATTGACTTCTGTGATGTGCTCAACATTCCAATAAATAAGGCTGCTGTGAAGAAGGTATGTGATGATACAAATGATTTTTGTTCCCAGCTTCCTGTTTGAAATGCATTTATCCTTCTATATTGGATTGGGCATTTTCCAGGAGGAGCTTTCTGCAAAGTTGTTGGAATTTCTGGAATCACCGCATTCTACTACTGATGTTTTGCTTGCTGATAAGGAACAGGTACTAGTATTATGCAGTGTTGATTTTGTGTCTATCTTTTGTATTTATTTTTTCTTGATGAGGATTTATATTGGGCTAATGTTAATTGAGAAGGGCCAAAAGCGTAAGAGGAAGATCACACCAAGCAAACCTTTAGTCCCCGGAGAAGCATCTAGTACAATGACAGAAAAGGTTTCTTTTTCTCTCTTTTGCTGGTATTCAATATGAAGACCATGCTTGATCTGCCTTCTTTACAAAGTGCCAGTATTTTATTATTATTTTTATGTCACTATTTTTCGTTCCTTTTGTTTCCAAGTCACTGTGTGATTGCTTGAGATGATACTCAGCTTAGTGATGTTACTGATGTTGTTTATCTGTTTAGCCATCCTCAGTTTAAGGAAAGACCGATTTGGCTGGAATTTGTCTATTCATTTCACCTAACACCTATGATTCCTGATCTAATTTTCATTTTTCAACGGTGTTATTATGTCCATATAAGAACTGGTAGGGACATCGGCATAAATCGCCTGGTTTAGGGAGAGACAAAAAATATCAGAGTTAAAGAGCATTTGGTTCTATTCTAGTTCAGTAATTCCACTTTTTGTGTTGCAATGTTTAGTATTGCCTATTTGTCTCGTCTTGTCCTCTCAAAAAGAGACCTAGAAAACACTGGTGATGTAACTACAACAGTGGCCGGAGAAAAATAATGTGCCAGCAGGATGTTTTCCTATCACAGAGCATTAAACATATAAAGGTCATCCCATTTGGGATTGATTTCATTGTTGTTGGTGCTTTAAGCATTTTATTTTGTCTAGTACCAGCCTCTTACCATTTGTCTCCTTTGATACTTGGAAAGCACTTGTAATTTTAGTTTCTGTGTATCATTTTCTGTAGAGACAAAAACAAGCACCTGACTCTGTGAAGAAGTCATCTGAGATTGTTTCAGAAGAGGATGATGATGATGATAAAGGTGACAGT
This sequence comes from Eucalyptus decipiens, assembly GCA_014182575.1. NCBI lineage: Eukaryota > Viridiplantae > Streptophyta > Magnoliopsida > Myrtales > Myrtaceae > Eucalyptus > Eucalyptus decipiens. The sequence goes on along the minus strand of CM024619.1, from coordinate 33,649,485 downwards.
AAGGAAGTCAAGGACAACTCTGATGCAAATAGTGATGATGATATGGTGTCAAAAGAGGAGAGTGGTGATGAGAAGAGCAAGTCAGAGGAAGAGGATACGCAGGAGGAGCCAGCGTTGAAAAGTTCTTCCAGGAAAAAAACAAAGGAGAGCTCAGTGTCCAAAACCAAAGATACTTCAGTCTCTGCCAAGAAGGTCACTCCTACAAAATCTGCCAAGAAATCATCCACCTCAGCCTCAAAGAAGAGTTCCGTAGATGGGGTTGGTAATAAAAAACCACTTTCTAAGTCAGAAGGATCCAAGTCGAAGAAACAAAAGGTTGAAAAGAGCAATCAAAATGACCAAAGTGTTTCCTCAAAAGCGAAAACCTTGAGCAAGAAACAGTCCGCCAAACCCTCAACAGAGGCTTCAGTCAAGGATCGAGGTAAGTATGCTTGCCTTTTGTATCCTGGTTCAAGTCATGTAAGATAGATGATCGAAATGTCTGATATATGTGAATAATGCAATCCTTGTCACAGTTATGAGTATCAATCCTTAAGGACTTTTGCTAGTTTTACATGTAGAGAAAAAATGGGAAGATGAGTTTGCTGGTCGTATGATTGATGGAACTATAAATTTGTTACCTAGACTATGTGTCGATAATTAAAGATTTTTTATATTTTGGACATTAAGTAAAGTGATGCTTGCAATTTTTTTTTTTTTAAATTTTTTTTACACAAACTATGTATGGATTCCTGCTCTAAATCTTTGGTCTGCCACTGGAGAAGAATATGCAAAGTTAGCTGGATGTTCTTTCTCATGTGGTTGTACGAACTTCTATATCTTTTTTGGCAATGTTTGTCACTGTCTTGTCACTGTCATTTCTTCTTTTGGTTGAATGTTCTTTGTAAGATTGTATCTTGATTTTCTGCTTAAGTGTATATTGTTATTAAAATTTGTTAAATGGTCTACGTGTGTGCATTGTAATGGGCTGCTAAAACATTTTTGTTGGGATTCTTTTGTTTTGTAACAGAACTAAATATTTGTGGTCCATTGTTTACTAGTTTGTTACTGCGTGTTTTATCTGTTCTTCATTTTGTACCCTTTTTAATCAGCTGAGAACTGAATTAACAAATCGTAGTTAATGGTGTCTTTGTTCATATAGTAGGGAAAGGCAAAAGTAGCAAAAAGGCGAAAGCTGAACCAAGCAGAGAAGAGATGCATGCTGTTGTCGTGGATATTCTCAAGAAAGTTGACTTCAATACTGTACGTTTAGTTTCTATCTGTTATTCCATTGTTGAAATGTTTCTCTTTTTTATGCTTTCCTAAACCTCATTCATGCATTGTATGATGCAGGCAACCTTATCCGACATTCTCCGGCAACTTGGTATGTTTCTTTTATGCAGAGAAGGCTATATAATCTTTTGTTACGATCTTGACTAACAGTGCGTGCAAACTTCAGGTACCCATTTTGGTGTGGATCTGATGCACAGAAAGGCAGAAATTAAGGATATCATTACTGAGGTCATAAATAATATGACCGATGACGAGGATGAAGGCGATGACGAGGAAGCGGAGGATAAGGCCGATGCCGATGATAATGAATGAGAAGTGAATAGGATCCGATTCTCGAGTTTGATTTAGTTCATCAGAATTACAACAGGCATGGTAATTTCTAGGTAGATTGTAGTTTCTGCGAGCAAACCAGATTGGCCAGTTAGATATTGTGAATTAGTTGGAAGAGATCAGTTTGTACCATATAGCTTCAGACTGGCTTTTCACAGGTAGAGTTGACCTTGCTGCTGATATGGTTTTTGTTAGCTTAATCCCTCCTCCCTTCCCTCTTCCAAGATTTTCCTCCTCAAAGGTGTAAAATGAATTAGCGGACGGGGACTGCCTGTCGAGATTGGTTAACATTGTGAATGAATTTTAGACATCAATAATGAGACAGCATCTTGTAGACTGGACTAACCATGAAGTTATCTTTTCGGTGCCTACTTGTCATTTATATCCCGTGGGGCCCGAACCAGTCTTGACGGTTTACTTTCTGGAGTTGGGTTCTTTCTCTCTCTACATACCTTCAATCGGCGCACACCCATTGTTAAGTCACAGGTTCTGACCAAATATTGATCAGCTTGTCTCATCACGTCCCACTCCTCCAAACATTCAATACATTTATGCGCAATTTCATTTGCAGTCTTAACAGGAGCATGAATGTCACCATTGACGGTGCTAAAAACTGCCTCCGAAAAATCTTAATATTTTTGAGCCATTCTAAAGGATTTCGAATATAATGAACATTTCAATTTTATGCATGATATGTGCTTTTTACCGATGGAAATAATAGAATGGATAAAGAATGTGATGAAACTAGTTTCATGGGTTGATAGTTTCTTTAGCTGCGGATCAACCCGTGTGGTGTCTGATGAATGAAACTCGCTAGTCAGTTTTCCTTAACAATATGGTGAATAGCTTTTTTATAAGAGATTGTATTTCGCCCAGCTTTGTTTGGGTGTTTAGTCCATCAAGCAAGACAGCAGCCCTCTTTAGGCTCAACAACTGATTTCGACTTGTCATGGCCTCATCGGGAAAGCACGGGAGGCCAACTCCGCCTTTAGAGCTCCTAAGTAATATATTCATTCTATCCTAGAATTCTTAGCATCAATTGTCCTGACGCCACTCTCATAGACCGGTTGTGTTCATTCTCTTTACGTCTTTACTCTTCACTCAATGACCCCAAATTTTATTCCCAAGGATTCGCAGGTACAGGAGAATCATAGACTGTGACAAACTCTCCCACTCAATTCTGCAGTGCCCCCGTTGCGGGCTGTTCTGTTGCTTCCCTGTGTTTCCCTAATCATCAATGCCACTCCCTAGGACTTCTATAGATGGCAACGCTTGCCCAACAGAACAGGTCATTCCACTCCATTGCTTGCTTCCCCCAATCAAAGTTGTTTGTGAATCTCCAGTCATTTGTGCTTCTCGACAAGTGTGACACCCCTAGTCAAGTGCACCCCTATGGTAGCACTTTCTTTCGCCTACTAAGCTCCTCCTGATCTCAACAAGCCAACAGAGGGTTCCCTTGGTAGAAACGTGATTGAAAACCTCATCTTAAGATTCGCCAATTGATCCAGGAATGTTATCTCCATTCAGTGAGCAATTCAGTTCATTCCTATGCCCCCATTGCCATCCTAGAAGCTAGACGAGAGCCACACGTTGTCTGAACCCTTTGGCCCTGGCGATCGCTCTCTGCTCTCATAGGATTGGAAAGACCACAAGCTTTTCCCCGGATCACCCACCTATTGGAGGGATCCCCGCTCTGATACTATTTGTCACGGGTCGGTAGATTCCTTGGCCGCGGATTAACTCGCGCAGCACTCGACGAGCAAAACTCGCTAGGCTAGCCTTTCTTTTATAGTTGTTCTAGTGAACAATACGGCAAATAGCTCTTTTATATGAGATCGTACTACGCCCAACTTTACTTGGACGTCTAGTCCATCAAGTGAGACATCAACTCTCTTTAGGTTCGATAACTGGTTTTGGCTTGCCCCAGCGGCATCAGCTCCCGACCAATTTGTGATCAGGAGGCCAATTCTGCCTTCAGAGTTCCTAAGTAATATACTCATTTTATCCTAAAACTTCTAACACCAACCGTCTTGACCCCACTCCCACGGATCGGTTGTATTCATCATCTCTACATCCTCACTTTTCACTCGATAATCTCAAGCTTCATTCCCAAGGGTTCATAGGTACGGGAGAATCACACATCGTGACAAACTCCTCCACTCAATTCGCGTTGTGGGTTGTTTTGTCGCTTCCTTGCATTTCCCTAACCATCAATGCCACTCCCTGGGACTTACATAGATGACAATGCTCACCCAACAGAACATGTCACTCCATTCCATTGCTTGCTTCCCCTAATCAAAGCTGTTTGCAAATCTCTAGTCACTTCTGCTTCCCGACAAGTGTGGCACCCCTAGCCAGCTGCACCCCTATGGCAGCACCTTTTTTTGCCTACTAAACTCCTCCTGATCTTAGAAAGCCAATAAAGATTCACTCCATTCCATTGCTCCCTTCGTGGAAACGTGAACATAGACCTTCTTTTAAGATTCACCCATTGATCTAGGAATGTTATCCCCATTCAGTGAGCAATTTAGTTCCTCTTTATGCCCCCATTGCCATCCTAAAAGTTAGATGAGAGTCGCATGTTGTCTGAACCCTTTGGCCCTAGCGATCACTCTTTGCTCTCATAGGATTGGGAAGACCACAGGCTTTTCCCTAAATCACCCACCTACTGGAGGGATTCCCGCTCTGATACCATTTGTCACGGGTTGGTAGTTTCCTTGGCTGTGGATCAACCCGTGCGGCGCTTGACGAGCGAAACTTGCTAGGCCAACCTTCCTTTTATAGTTGTAATACGACATATAGCTTTTTTATATGAGATCATACCACACCCAGCTTTGCTCGGGCGTATAATCTATCAAGCGAGACAGCAGCCCTCTTTAGGCTCAATAACTGGTTTCGGCCTACCATGGCCTCATTATGAGAGTAGCATCAGCTTTCGACCAGTTTGTGCATGGGAGACCAACTTTGTCTTCAGAGCTCCTAAGTAATATACTCTTTTTATCCTAGAACTCCTAGCACCAACCGTCTTGATGCCACTCTCGTGGATCAGTTGTGTTTATCCTCTTTGCGTCCTCACTCTTCACTTGACAACCCCAAGCTTCACTCCCAAGAGTTCACGTGTACGAGAGAATCACGGACCGTGACACTAGCACCTTGGAGAAAAAATATGGTGAAAATAAGGCCAAGAACAGACTCCACATGTTGAAATATCTTAGAACATGTGACAAATTATGATGAAATTCCAGTATATGACTTCAATGTAAAACGCACACTGGCATGGATGACCTAAGGTTGCTACAGCTAGAGGTAAGCGATTATAAGATTGATTCAGGTTCCACTTAGAATTCACCTGTCAAAATTGGATCTTAAGAATCTACCCTGCATACCTTAGAATTTAGGACTTATCTCATCATGGATTTCAAAATTAGTTCCAAAGTCTATTTAGGTTCTATCTATATCCTCAATTAAACGATTGTAGTGCATTATCAATTTTAATGAACATTAATTGCAATAAAAATTTATTGACCATAACTCATATGAAATATTAACAAAGTAAATGTCTCAGTCATGAATATACCAAAAATGAAAAATCAAACTAGTTGTTCCATATTATGCACTCATCATTGGACGTCGTAGAATATTACAAAATTGCACGAACATGGAATTAAAAAAAATACAAATACTTGCTATGGGTTTAGATTCCAGGTTCTATCCACATGGAATCTATTCGTCGGAATAACCTTTCCAATTTTTTGAATCTGTAAGTTACCTTACATAACTTGGAATCTAGAATTGGATCAATTTCTTGGTTCCTGATTCTACCTAGGAACCATACTCACCTCTAGTTACAACAAATATAGCTCTACAAGTGCTTCCTCAAACAATAAGAGCTCTAATACCAAGATAAAAATAATGAGGAGAATTATGTAAGGGGAAAATTATCAAAAAAGTCATAAACGTTTTTTTTTAAAATTTTTTTGGGCCAATTAAATCCTAAACCTTTTATATTTGTGCTAATTTAGATTATTTGATCGGATTTGGTTGGCTGGCACTAACGCGGATGCTAGCCTTTTTACGTGGTGTTACTGACACTAACAACAATTTTTAATAATATATATATTTTAAGTTTTAATCTCTCTCTCTCTCTCTCTCTCTCTCTTCTCAATCACTTCCTTCTTCCTCTAGCAAGTTAGTGGCGGTGACCAGCCAAAGGTAGGGCTAGCGAGGGAGCTCATCGGTCTTGGGGAAGCTTGGCCATGTTTGTGCCAGTCAAGCCTTGGCGAACCTCTAGCCTGACGGATCTAGCGAGGGTTGAGCCTTGCCAATCCTCGTCCAGCCATTGGCGAGGCTCGACCCTTTGCTAGATCTGTGAGGTCGAAGGTCGAGACCTTGAGTGGCCTCTATCAAGGGCTTGTCGCTAGTGGCTAGGCAAGGCTTGCCCTCACTAGATTTGGCTAGGTTAGGTGTAACATCCAGAATTTTCTATGTTCAGTAATAATATTTAAAATATAAAGATTAGTGTTATTTAGTTTGAAGTCATAAAAGTTGTTAATTTTGCGAGGGGTGGAAGGAAAGATAATTTTTCATTACCCTAGTCATCGGAATTCGATGCGTTAAGCTTAGTGATACATATTGACATGTATATTGGTGGTGTTGAGTAATGGTCATTAATTTATCATCATATTAGTTTTAGTCCTTAAATTACATATTTGACAATTAAACTTTCGAATTTGCTAAATTGGGATTTTTTTAGCATCCGTTATTTTCATCAATATTAGTGAGTTCAAAATATTTTTGTGATTTATCAATACTTGAAATGAACATTGATTTCCTTGTTTATGTATTGATTTACTAGTATTTGATAACCTAACAAAATATTTACTTTGGAAGCCATGCAAGTGAGCCATTTGTCTCTTTTTAATTTATACCATCTTTCTTCATTTCTCCACCAAATATTTTAAGTCACATGTCCTTGGTTCATGACATTGAACTTAGCTTAGTGATGACTTCATGCATTACGTCATCTATTTCAACCCTAGCCGATTAATGTCTTAATGATTCACTCATTTTACTTGGTCAAGAAGCCTTCTCTCAAAATATCTCTCATTTGGCTACTCATATTAGGCCACTTGTACTCTTTGGATTGAAGCACCATTCCCATCAGTGCACTTGAGGCTTTTAACCCAAAGTTATTATCATTTCAACCTTGGTTATTTGATCAAGCTAACCAAAAGTGGCCATGCATGACATTTTAATCACATCTCCGATTCATCCCATGTGTCTTTTAACTCAAGTTTGATTTTCTAAATTCATCCCCCTTGCCCGTATTATTGAATGGAGTCATATGATTATGACACTTATAAGTTTTACTTGAACATCTCTTTAGCTCATAATGCTCTTGATGACTCATTCATGTATTTACTTACCAAAGAAGCTTTGTCTCTCTTTCTCTAATCAAAATATCTCTTTTTAGCCACTCTTATCAAGCCACTTGTAGCTTCTGGATTGGAACATCTATCCCTCTCTTTTACACCTAGTGCTTTCAACTCAAGCTTGTGATTACTTTTAATCTTAGTTACTTATTCTTATCCTTTTTTACTTCATGAAAGTCTTCCGAGACTATCTGCTCTTGATCTTGTGAAGCCATTTCAAGAATCCAAGTTCTAATTAGAGAGCTTTAGCTCATTCTTGCAAAGAAAGAGAAAGTTCCATGTCACTTTCCTTCCCTTCATTTTCCGAATCTATTCAAGCAAATGTGAATGTCCCACGTTTGTGTTTCTTTCTAAGTATTTAACCCCTCACATTTTTTTCTTAAAGATCTAGAGCTTGCTAGTGATGAGGACATGGATTGCCTCAAGAAATTTGGCCTTATTTCATTAATGCTTGGAATGATTATTTATAGCTTATACTTGGCCAAATAAAATGAAGTCATCTCTCACTTTCCTAAATATCTCCTTCTTTGGCTTATGACAACAAGCCACATGTGCCCTAGCAATGATTATAGGGGCCACATGATACCATTCCATTGGAACACTTATCCCTTCATTTATTAAGGCAATTAACACCCAAATTATGGTTAGATTCATCTCATCGCTTTCTTCCTTACCTTGATTGATAGAGGGCTTTTAAAAAGAAATCAAGACCCTACTGCGCTCATCAACTCATTTCTTCAACTTCCGCTTTCAATTCCCGTAAGTAAAAGCAAAGGCCTTGCTTTTGTGTTGTTGAAACTTCTAGTTTCATGTTTTCAAGTGATCACGAGGTGAATTATTGTATTTCCTCTTCATCTTAATAAAGTAGTTTTGTTGCTTACAAAGATTAAGGGTTATTGATTGATATTCTTGATCATATTGCTTTCAAGGTGTTTGAAGCTTTGATTTGCTCAAATAATTTTCAAGGTAAGTAAAAACTTTAGGCGCCAAGTTGTGTTGATCCACTTAGTGTTTTTGACTTGATCGGTTGATATGTGTGAACTTAGGCCCTGTTTGGTAACCATCTAAACATGGCAAAATTCTGATTCTTTGTTTCCGGAATCAATTTGAGAACAGAATTGCGTTTGGTAAAATTTTTGTTCTCGGGAATAAATTTGTTCGCGGGAATAGATAGAGAGTAGAATGAAGAATAAAAAAAAATATGATTCTTGTTCTAGAATTAGAAAAAAGAATCAAACTTAACTATTTTTCTCTTTTCTTCTTCTTCTTCAATTGCGCGCCACCATCCGCCCCCATCCACCACCGTCCGCCGCCGCCGATCGCCGGCAACCGGTTCGGTGAGCTCGTCAGGCTAGGGCGAGGTCCGGCAAGCTTGCTGGAGGCAAGCCTAGCCATCGGCAAGGCTCGCCCAGCCCTGGCGAGGCCCGTGTGGCCACCGGTGAGGCTGGGCAAGCCTCCCGATGCCTAGCCCCACTGGTGGCCAGGCAAGCCTCGCCTAGCCCTGACGAGGCTCGCCCAACCCCGTCGGTGGCTAGGCGGGCCTCGCCCAGCCCCGATGAGGCCGGCTTGGCCACCAGCGAGGCTTGGCCAACGAGGGCCGGCGACGCTCTGGTGAGGTCGCCGGCCTTGTTGTCGGATTGGCGACCGGCCTGAAGACGAAGAAGAAGAATATGAGAAAAAAGAAAAAAAAAGAAAAGAAAAAAAGAAAAGATTATAAAAATTATTTAAAAATTAAAAGAAATTAATTTGGAACGGAATCAATGAGCACGGTACCAAACTCAATTCTATTACAAAATCAGAAATTTTGGACAATTATTAAACGGCTTAAAATGCTTGAAATCAGTTCCCGGGAACAGAAAAAAAAAATCATTTTTGATTAGAACTACTCCCGGGAACAGAATCGTTACCAAACGCGCCCTTAGTGTAAATTTGTCAGATAGGGATGTGAATTCGTTGTAATAGTTTGATTTATTTTGTTGATTTCATACATGGCTAGAACATGTGTGATTGTTTCATTTAAGTGCGGTGACATGCGGTATGTGATTACTAGAGAAAAAAACGTATAAAATCGTGTTGTGAAATGGATGCCAATTGTTGAAATAAGTGTTGGGTTTCATTCTTGATGCACAAAAAATCATGTTGTATTAATGATATGTGCATGACTTCATATGACTGGACATGACATGTAATGTAAATTGTGACTTATAACCTATTTAGTGGTGTGTGACAATGTCCCAGAGGTGGGATGCCTTGCTGTGTAATAGAGATGCCTTGAGGATTGTTTCTGGATACCTCGAGAGTCGATTTCCCCAATTGTGGGAGCTAGATGCCCCGTGGGCAGATGTTTGCCTTAGACTTGAGATGCCTTACTCTGTGATCTAGGACAAAGTACAGCCTAAGTATCAAAACTTAGCATGGAGAGACACTTAAGTGCCAAAAGTTAGGAAAGTGACACTTAACGCTCCGTTCGTTTCGCGGAAAATAACTTCCAGGAAAATATTTTCTGGATTTTCCGGTGTTCGGGTCGGCGGAAAATCACGGTCAACGGAAAACATTTTCCGTTGACCGGAAAATTCCTTCTTTGCAACTTGGAAAATGTTTTCCTCTTTTGAAAAGAGGAAAACATTTTCCAAGCCTCGCCTCTTCTCTTCCTTCGGTTCTTGTTCTCTCTCTCTCTCTTGCTCTCCTTGCTGCGAAGTCGGCTTCGACGACGTCCTTCTCCGAGACCAGCCTCCGCCCTCCCTGGCCGCTCCTGCCCGCCTGCTCCGGCCGGGGCGCCGCCGCCACCGTCGCGCTCCGCTTCCCCGGCGGCTCGAAGCCGCTCGGGAGGATCCAGCTCAAGAGGGAGCTGCGGCGCGCGGGAGGCTCGCGGGGAGATCTGTCACCAGATCCGCGAGCTCGAGGTGCCGAGCCTCGAGCTCGCCGGATTGGCGGCGGAGCTCGCGGCTCGCCGAATCCGGGCGAGCTCGAGCTCTGTCGCGCGATCCGGCGAGCTCGGGTGAGATCGGCCGAGCCTCGAGCTCGCCGGAGTGGCCACCGAGTCTTGGTCGGCGGCCGGGCGGCCGCCATCGTCGAGCCGGAAGGAGGCGGCGGCGGAACGAGGAGGAAGAAGGAGGAGGAAGGAGGCGACGGCGAACGAAGCCACTTGGGAGGAATCGGGAGGAAGAAGGAGGAGGAAGGAGGAAGGAAAATAAATAAATAAATAATAAAAATTTCTATTTTAAAAATATAAATAATTAAAAAATCATTTTTTAAAAAAATATAAATAAATAAAATAAATTTTTTGGTCAATTAAAAATATGAAAATTCAATTTTTGATAATTTTTTTTTCAGGAAAATGTTTGAGCTAACGAACAAAGTGGAAAATATTTTCCACTCAAATTTTAGATTTTGGCCGAACACCGGAAAATAGAGTCATTTTCGGAAAATAACTTTCGGGAAAATGTTTTTTAAACATGATATTTTCCGTGAACGAACGGAGCCTAAGTGTCAAAATTGGAGCAAAATGAATCACTTAAGTGATATTCCGGCCAAATTGTTGACATGACAATTTTCTAGCGAAATAAGTGTAAAACAATGTCGTTTTACATGCCGACATGGCTAGAAAAGAAAATGCAAAAATAATTAATACAAAAATTTTTTAATTTAATTTAAAAGGTAATAATTAATACAAAAATTAAATTTATTTAAAATATTTTTAAAAAAAAAAAAAATTAAAAAACTTAAAATTAAAAAACAAAAAAGGGGGGCTTAGAGGGGGAGGGTCGGTGAGGGTCGTCGGTCGACCGGCGGCGAGGGCCCGTGAGCCCTGCCAACCCTCGCCGGATCTAAGGCAAGGGTCGCGATCCTCGCCCATATCTAGCGAGGGTCGGTGGCCCTCGCCCCCAGATCCGGCGAGGGTTGGCGAGGGTTCACGGGCCCTCGCCCAAGTTCGGCGATGGCTCGCGAGCCCTCGTCGTCGGTTGGCTAGGGGCCGACGACTCTAAGCCGACCCTTCCCCCTCTGTCGTCGGCCCTTCTCGGTGGCGGCGGCGAGGGCCCCCTTGGGTGAGGGCCGGTGAGCCCTTGCCATCGGTCGGCTAGGGCCGACGACCCTAGCCGACCCTCCCCCTCTATCATCGACCCTTCCCGGGCGGCGGTGGCGAGAGTCCCCCTAGGCGAGGGCCCGCGAGCCCTCGCCGTCGATCGGCTAGGGGGTCGGCGACCCTAGCCGACCCTCCCCCTCCGTCACCGGCCCTCGGCCCCTCTCTTTGGCCCCCTCCCCTTTTTAGTTTTTTAATTTTTAAATATTTTAAATAAATTTAGTTTTAAATTAATTTTTATATTAATTATTACTATATCGGAGATAAAACGACGTCGTTTTCGCATTTTCTAGCCACGTCAACGTGCACAATGATGTCGTTTTATACTTACTTTGCCGGAAAATTGCAACGTCAGCAATTTTGCCGAATTTTGGTCGGATTGGCATTTAAGTGATCTATTTTGCTCGATTTTGGCACTTAAGGATGCGTTTGTTTGCGTTTCTGTTTAAAAATTGTTCTAGGAAACAGAAATAGAAAAAAGTGTTTTTGTTCCAGGGAACAATTTTTGAACAAAAAAACGCGTTTGGTAAACTTGTTCCGGGAATAAAAAATAAACAGAAACAAGTTTCGTAAATTTGTATAATTTTTTTATTTCTTTTATTTTTAAATATTTTTATTTTATTTTTTCTATTTTTTTCTTATTTTTCCTTTTTTTTTCTTTTTTCTTTTTTTCTTACAATCTCTCACCTTACATCTAGGGATTTTATTTACTAGGTTTCAGCTCATCCCTTATTTTTCAGATTCGTAGGATGGTTCCTTTGGACATAGTGATGGAGGGGACAAGTTGATATTGGAGGTCATTAATCCTTGAGTTGAATGGTGGTTTGGTTAGTACGACTGTAGTGGTGTCAGGTGACTCTATATATTGTTATGACAATAACTACCGGTGTTTGTATGAAGTTGAAGACATACGTATAACTAAACTCGTGCGATTTTCTTGTGTGATGTTTGGTGACGTATTTTATAGCGCTTTTGTATACTTAATTATGATTATGAGTATAAACAGAAATGACACGTGTGGCATGTGATGTATCTAGGGCGTCACATCAAGCCTTGCCCACGTCCAGCGAGGCTCAACCCTCGCTAGATCCAGCGAGGGTGAACCTTGCAAGCCCAGCCAGTAACCTAGGCGAGGGGCCTCTAGTCAAAGCTCCACTGGCGAGGTCGAGCCTTGCCCAGCCATTGCTAGGCTTCCTCAAGGCCGGTGGGGTGCTTGTTGACCCTGCCTTTGGCCTGTCGTTGGTGGCACTTGACCGGAGGAAGAAGGAAGTGATAAAAAAAGAAAGAAAGAAATATTAAAATATTATTAAAATTATCCATGTTAGCATCGATGGCGCCACGTAGGATAGCTAACATCTGTGTTAGCATTGACCAAATGAACTGAATTAGCACAAATAAAATAGGTTTATGACTCACTTGAGTAAAAAAAAAAAAATTAGGATCAAAATGACATAATTACAATAATTTTTTGATAATTTTCCCATAAGTTTTGTATATTTCTCTGTGTGTTTTGATGAATCATAGGATGGACTCACAAGATATTACAATATCAATTATAATCAATTAAAGATATGCACAATCTTGAGAGATATGGAGAATCAATGAAGATATGAAAAAGATTATGATATCTTTAAATGATCTTAAATAAAATTGATTAAATGAGCGAATTTTGAAGTATAATATTTCACGAACTCCGAGAGTTCAGGGTAACATTATTTGGCAAAAAAAAAAAGTCCAATGTTTTCACCAACTGCAGGTTCGGGGTACATAAAGAAGCTATAGGTGTGTTGCGTGAAGGTTCCGTCATCCATCGCCTCTCTCTTGTATCTTTGCTCTTCCTCTTTCTCCTTTTTCACTTGACAGGTGGTGAATTTCTGTGTCCCTCGTGGGCATCACGTCTTCGCAGATTTTCACCGTCTAAAAAGATGAAGATCACAACCGTTTAGGCTAGCTGGTTAAACGGTTGAGATCTGTTACATTTATCTAACGATGAAAGATTGACAGGTCACTGTGTTTTGCATCGACTATAAATTGACCTGTCAAACCAAAGCAAGGCATAGGCAAGGGTACTAGATCACCATATTAGTTTCCATATATATGATTAGAATATATTTGAGAAACCACTTAAGAAGTTCGGGAATCCTGAATGAAATGAAATGAAATTCAATTTCAAGCTAGTGAATATTGAGTAGAATTTATTATATCAAACTTGTCTTACATATATATATTTCGTAAGATTGATACCGTCCATATAATAAGATATTTCCTAATTTGAGTAGGTTACCTAATTTGAATGAATAGTTTCCTAATTCAAATATGTTTTCTAAAAGGAGTTTTGTGTTTTGGATATAAATATCATATTTAAGATGAAATTCTACTCGGTTATTTGACTGGAATAAACAAAAAGAGTGGTAGGTTTTCTTTTTGTGAGTTTTCTAAGTGAGTTTTTGGGAAGAATTGTGAAATACTCATTCATTGTGAGTTTTTTAATTGAGTTTTCTATGGTATACTGTATAATGACGCCTTAAAGGTTTTTGCTTCAGATATAACCTATGATTGGCAAACAGTGAGTTTTTCACTCTTTTGGATTCATAGTGAAATCATTGGTGCTGGTTTTTTTTCGACGGGAAAGTGTTTATTGTTATCATCGATTATTCTGGTAATTTATTTTTCTCGCGTTAGACATAGGCTGCAAAATATATCAGTTCCTGCATTGTTGTCACAACAGTCTGTCGTGTTTATCCGCATAGCACCTACCCATGCAGAGGTCAGGCCATAGTCCACAAGGAGAAACGTAGACTCATGACCTTTCATGTATTTATGGTGGACATTTAATTCGTCAAAAAAATATTCCGAAAGTAACTTTCTCCTGTTCATAAAGTAAATCGTACTACTTATCATCGAGAGATCTTTTTCCCCCAAATTTATTTGAAAAATCGAAATTTTTTTATCCAGGGAAAACAAAACTACTTGTTTTTACAACAAAGATAAGAGTGCAGTATGACAAAATTTTTGAAACAGAAAATAATTTTTTAATTTCTATTTCAAAAATTGAGAAGTTATTTTTTATTCAAATTTATTTTTGGAATAGAAATCTATTTCAAAAATAAAAAATTAAATTACGTTATTAAATGGATTTTTGTTTCAAATCTCTTTAGCGAAACGAAGAAATAAAAATAAAGAAATATTATGTGATCCTGCGAGGAGGTGATGAGTTGGAATCTTGGATGCTTTGCACGTTGGGGTTTTAAGCGCTGCGTTGGAGGTGATGGAATCGCCTGGACGCATGAGGTTTTCCAAGGCATCGGGATGGTGGGTCTTTCCACCTGTACGTACGGGGTTCTCTACAGGTAAAAAAAAAAAATCATGTGCACCCTAAATATAAAATTCAAAAATCGAAATAAAAAATCATGGTCGCTACCGAAATAACTGAGCGCAGTAATAGTATATTTAAAAGAACAAAAGTGGTCTAGGGATGCGAGTGTACTTTTACAAGTTATTTTAAGTACGGATGCTTGCTCAGCAAGGAACCAGGTAAAAAGGAAAGAAGGAAAGAAGGAAAAGAAAAAGAGATCGTACGCACCGCCTGAGACTCGCCGTCAACGCTGACGGAGGAGGCGCCATTTCCGTCTTCTAGTCGGGTCGGCGCACGCGCCTCTTCGGATCCTCCTCGCTTCGACTGTTGGCGGTTGTATCCACGGGCGCTCTCGGAACTTATTACTATTATTATTATTATTATTATGATTATTATTATTTATTTTTTCGGGTTTGATCGTAAACACTCTCGCAGGACTGGACGCGCTCTGGAAATTCCCAATTCCAATTCCGATTCGATCCTTTGGAGAAAGATTTTCGCAGAGATTCTCGATTGTCCTTTCCTTCCCCTCCGCAAGAGTCCCACGCGCCGTCGCGATCGATCCCGGTCGCCGGTGGCCGCCGGATTCGTCGCCTTCGCCGCCCTTCTTCTCCCTCGTGTTCTCCGCCGTGGGTTTCGCCGCCAGGCTGCGGCGGTTGTTTCCTTGATTTCTTTTTTTTTTTTGGTCTCGGAAAGTTATGGACGCTCGAGTGAAGCAAGAGGCGGCGGCGGCGGCGTCGTCTTCGTCCTCGCGTAGAGGCATTGTCTTGGACAAGAAGCCGCCGCCGCCGGCCAACCTGCCGTTCATCGACCTCGACAGCGGCAGCAGCAGCGGCGAGTCCGACGACGACGAAGGCCCCTCCAGGAAGAGGAAGATGGGCGTCGTCATCCCCGAGGGCTTCCTCCAGCCCCTCCCGCCGGCGTCGCCGCCGGTGCCCGGGCCGGCGTCGCCGCCGGCGTTGCGGCAGCTCCCGCAGGCCGGGGCGGCTATTAAGCAGTTCTGGAAGGCTGGGGATTACGAGGGCCGTCCCGGTGGCGGTTGGGATTCCTACTCAGGTGACGTTTCGTTTCGTCTACTTGCCGCAGTTTGTTCGTCTTGTTGCTTCGGTTTTGATGCTAAGCTCGTGGTGGGGAGAGGGTACATTGCATCGTTGCTCCTGTGCTTGGAAATATTTTGAGGAATTATTCAGTCTTGGAATGCATGTCGTTGTCAGTCCTAGGTTGGAGCATCGGTGTCTTGTTTTTTTGTGGTTTCTGGCTAGAAAGGCCACACGTTTCTTTGGGTTCCGTTTCTTTGTGTTACCGGTGCATATTCATATGTCTATTTGATGATTCAGGGGGCATTGATCATGTCAGGGTTCATCCCAAGTTTCTACATTCTAATGCAACCAGTCACAAGTGGGCTCTTGGAGGTAAACTTGCCCATCTTTCAAACATTGATCATCTCCGTCTCTTGAAGTTAAGATGTCTTTAAGCTTATACAAGCTACCTGTGCATCCTTTGCAGCTTTCGCAGAACTTTTGGATAATGCGATGGATGAGGTGTGCGTATTTCCTGTATTTATTTCCAATTATGTTGTGGTTATTTTCGGACTTGCTATATCTTTATTGTCTTTCCTTCCTCTGTCTTGATTCAGGTTTCTAACGGGGCAACATATGTTAAGATAGACATGCTAAAAAATAGGAAAGATGGGAGTAGAATGTTGCTGATTGAAGGTAATTTGCTTTGCTTGTTTCTTTCTGTTTCATTGCATCCTTAGTTTTCCCTTCTGAAATATATGGTTTTGATTGGGATCGTATTTTAAGCTCATGCCATGCACCTTTTGGAGAGTTGTACCCATTGTTGATGGTATTTGGGAAGCATGGTGGCAATCAATGGTAACAAATGCAATTGTGTACCAACTTCTGTAGTGTCAAGACCTTCAAGAAAACTGGGCATCGGAAATAATTGATGTGTACTCAATTTTATTAGATTGCTAATCTTGTACTGTGTGGTATCTACAAGTGGAGTAGAGCCTGGACTGTCGGTATATATTGAATGAGGAGCAATTAGGACATCTCTGTGCATTGATGATATAGAGAAATTTTTATGTCCATGGACATGGGGAGGTTATAACAGTATACATGCAGTAGACTAAGCAACCATCTATGGTCATAGGATGCTGGGGAAGTGATGAGCTGGACAAGAATGTTTTTGCTATTGTGGAAACATCAGGAATGACCATGAAGATGACAGAGACATCATGGATCTAGTCAGTTTAACACAGGTGCTGTTGGAAGTGACTGGGTGTCTGTTTGCACATTCTTTTCCTTCCTTTTCTTCTATTTTCAAACTGGACGAGCTCTTCACTATCCCTGGAGCATAGTGAATAATATAGATAACTACCATATAATCTATACCATAGATCTCAAACTGTTCATTTTGTAGCATTGGGAATTGCTTATTAGACAGCTGTTGGAAGAGCTGTGTGGTCTTTTGAAGTTTTTTTTGTCTTTTTCTTCAGTTTATTATCATAAGTGACGTGATTTTGTTTCTGGGGCATATTTACTTCTAATATGATTCATGCACAGTATATCTGTTTAGAAGTTTATTTGGTGGGAACCTTTTCTATTATTTGTCTAAGAGTAGGTTGTGACCCTTACTCAAATGATGACCTTTTATTGTCCTTTAATTGCAGATAATGGTGGCGGCATGGATCCAGATAGATTGCGGCAGTGCATGTCTCTGGGGTATTCTGCTAAAAGCAAAATGGCAAATACAATTGGACAATGTAAAAATCTTTAGGAAGAACATTTTTATGATTTTTTCAAGTTATTTGCTTGATAGCATGGTGTTATTTCTTTTCCAACTGCAGATGGCAATGGATTTAAAACGAGCACTATGAGGCTTGGGGCAGATGTGATAGTGTTCTCAAGATGTCGTGGAAAAGATGGGAAGAGGTTTGTATTTGATATATTCAATATTTCCAAAAATAATTCTTGCATCATTTAATCTGCTTAACACATATATACTCCCCACACTTCTGGTAGTTCTGTTAAGTAGTCATTGCACAAAATTTCAGATATTTCCAAGAGTGCTGTTATTGTCGAATGGTTCTCAAAACTACCTTTTAACAGTTTGAGCCATTGCCAAATTATCTAGTTTCCTCCGTCCTCAGTTTTTTTTGGATGTTCTCTCAATTATCTGCAACTTTTTTCTCCTGTAATGGTTTTGAATTGTCAACTATCTTTATTCTTTTCCCTAGTGTTTTCAGATATGAACTTTTTTGAGAATTTAGGTACTGCTACAAGCCCTCAGCTTTCCCTGTTACTCACCTGATATATGGTTCTCTTGATGTAGAAGCATGCCTTCCCAATACATCATATTGTTAATGCTCTTGTTAGTGCTATTTTTTAGGACGCATATGGCTTGATATGTCTTGTTTACATTCTACTGACTTACTTTTTCTCTGGTCTGTTCTCCTTTCTGAACTTGATTGCCTTGTTACCTTTGATGTGCATTTTATTCTTGAGAAAATATAGTTCTTTTTTAAAGTAAAATTTGGACTTTTCTCTCAGTGTTACACAGAGCATTGGGATGCTTTCTTATACATTTTTGAGGAGCACGGGGAAGGAAGATATCGTAGTACCCATGGTAATGACATCTCAATCTACTGTTTCTTCTTCTTTTTTTTTTTTGGTCCACAATGTACATCTACCTTTCACTTTTTGGTAATTTTCTTCATACTGGTCTTTGGGCTAGTGTACTAGGCTCAACACTATTTTAATGAAGAGCAGTGCATTTTTTTCTATGGGTCTGATTTATCTTTTCTGTAGTATTTTGACTAATTGTATACATTTGGAAAGATGATACCAAATAATAACTCTTTGGATAAAACACCTAAAAAATATTTATTATTAATCTACTATGGAACAGCTTGATTATGAAAGACGCGGAGGCAGTTGGAACCAGTTGATACGGTCTTCATTTAGCGATTGGAAGAGAAATCTCGAAACAATAATACAGTGGTCTCCCTTTTCCGCTGAGGAGGATCTGTTTCAGCAGGTATTCCCCTTCCCCTTCCTGTGAATTATGCTTTGATGCAATATGTCTCTCTGGCTGCGATTTTTATTTTATTTTACTTATTGTTGGTAACTTAAAGCTTTCTTCATCACAAGATCAAATATTGTGAGCTACAACGATTCTTAATATATTTTAAATTATGTAACTTTGGCACATTCTTTGCTGAATCCTGGCTGACACTGACCTAAAATAAGTGTGTTGTTATTTGATGTAATGTGTTTCTCTTAGTTTTGGCTAGTCAATGAGGGAGTCTTTCTTGAAAGTTTTAGCTGCGTCTCTCATGAATGTTTTACTTGTGCATATTGGGTGGTATACAAGCTATTTTGCTTCTCTGTTTGGGTGTATTGTCTTGATATCTACCAATCACCGTTGGCAGCTTGATCACGTCTTTTACCTTTTGTTTTATTACTTTACTACAGTTTAGTCTGATGGGAGATAATGGTACACGTATAATTATCTACAATCTTTGGGAAGATGATCAAGGATTTCTAGAGCTTGACTTCGATGCAGATCCATACGTGAGTATCTTTCGTTGATGTTTTATAGACTACTAGGTCTTACCACTTTGTGTCTGATGTGCATTTTTTTTACGGGTCTCAGGATATGCAACTTAGAGGGGTCAACAGAGATGAGAAGAACATACAAATGGCAAAAAAGTTTCCCAATTCTAGGCATTTCCTTACTTATAGGCACTCCTTGAGGGTAAGTGGTGGTTGATGCTATGCTATGTTTGTGACTGAAATTAGTCATTTCAAAAATTAGTCTTACTTTAGTTCAGTTGAATGTGTGCTTGGCTTCAACTAAATATGTAATTAGTAAATTGATGTTGTGTCTTAATTGCATTTGCACTTCAAGCAGCATGGATAACCTGATCTTTTGACATTCTTGCAACTATTTAAAATTACATAGATAAATTGCAAATGTGAAGAAGATTTTCTCAGTGTTTATGGGCATTTTACAATAAATTAATCAAACAAGCAAGGAGCTCAAAAGACCCAGTGCCAGTTCCCACTGGGCCAACATTTTCTACTATCTGTAATTTTAGGGTTATATTTTTGAATTATTTAGGACATCCATGTTCTGCCATTCAGCATTGACAAGAGTGTGGTATCCATGTCAAGTCATGATGGAAAATGCGAATGATAGATCTGATTTTCTGTATAGCAGGAATTCCAAAAATTACTTCAACATCTTAGTTTTTATCTCCTGCATGGTACACTAAAAAATTGCATGGATCTGTTTTATGTCCATATTGTACATGTTTTAATCGATAAATCGGTAAGACACTCATTGGTGAAGTTATGTCAGGAGTGCTTACCATACTAGTACCGCTCTGTGGAGCTTAATAAGGCTCTAAAGGTTATTCCTTCCTCTTGTTTACTTGTAAAACTTTATCAAGTGGATTTGGCAGCTTGTGGGCTGCTCTTGGTCCACATGCATGCAGTTGTTGTCTTTAAATTTGTATGCCAACCTCTGGAACTTTGCCAGTGAGGATCATTACAGCCTTTTATTTTCATTTTTGGCTTTTTTTTTTGGGTTTTGATGATTTTTCATTGCAAATTCATTATTTTAGCTTCAAAGAATTCCTTTATTGATGGAATGTCAACTTTCTAAGTGAAAAATCTAGTCACTAGTGAGTTGCAGGCTATATGAAGAGGTGAAGGCATGGCTAGAAAATGCCAAATTTGTTCATTGATGCCAGCCCTTTGTCAGATGTTTGGGGGATTCAGTTTGATTCTGTTGTAATTATGTCCCCTGCATCCTGAATTTATGAGCCACTCGATTTCCACAAGGCGGCAATAACCAGAGCAAATTTATAACATTAGCAGCTGTGCATAGATGTCCACTAATCAATGAATATACTATTTTCTTTCACGAAGAGTGTATGCCTTTTGCTCTTTTCCTCTCAAAGTCTATAAACTTAATTTGTTTGGTAAGAAGTCATGATTACAATGATCCCTGTGTTGTAACTAGCTTCATTATCTCTCTCTCTCTCTCTTGACTGACATTTTTACTTGTTTTATTTTTATTTGAAGAGTTATGCTTCTATTCTCTATCTGAGGATTCCCCCCAGGTTCCGGATGATTCTTCGAGGGAAGGATATTGAGCATCATAATATTGTAAATGATATGATGTTATCTCAAGAAGTTACTTATCGACCACAACCTGGTGCGGATGGAGTTTTAAAAGACACTGTAATGCTTCAGAATAATTTTCTTTTGGCTTTTGTTGATATTCCTAGTACACCTACTTATGTGCAAAGATTGTTGTCAGATGGCTGCTGTTGTTACAATTGGGTTTGTGAAGGATGCAAAGCATCATATCGATGTCCAAGGATTCAACGTATATCACAAGAATCGTCTGATTAAGGTTCGTGTTCTTCTGGTAGAAATGATTATGGCACTGCTTGAACTTCTTTTTGTTGATGATGCTAATTAGAATTTCGTTACCACTTTACTATCTAGATGGCAGTCACAGAAGGTTGGACTAAATAACACCTTGACGCCTTTGTTCATGGTGTTCTTGTCTTATAAGTGGTCAATCATTTCTTTCAGTGGTTCTTTTACTTTGTGTATGTTTGTTTGGACGTTTGAACCTCTTTCTAGGTTTAAGGTTCTCGTGTTACTTGCCTGATGAAGGCCTCCGTATGCATCATTGTCAGAATCTCAGTTATTATTATAAAATTGTGATGTCCAAGATTCCAAATAGCAACATTGAATCTAGTTGCTTGGATCATTTCAGACTGTGATCTTTTTCCTCTTGTATGTTGGCTTCTTTACTCTTTGTGTTGTAGCAATCCCTCTGTTCTATTTATGTTCTCTATTGGGTTAGTTTGGCAGTGAATCATGGTTTCTTGTTAATTCCTTTTTGAATTTTATGAGGATTCTCGAGTCCTCTGATTTCTTCCTTTATATAGATGGAATTGTAAAATGACCTCATCCATTCTTTTTGCAGCCATTTTGGAGGCTTTGGAATCCTGCTGGAAGTTGTGGTCGTGGAGTCATAGGTTTTTCTTTGGCTTTGATATCCAACTTTTTACTATGTGAAATATGTATTTTTAATATGTTTCCACATTGGGCCAGGTGTTCTGGAAGCTAATTTTGTGGAACCAGCTCATGATAAGCAAGGATTTGAGCGAACGACAGTGCTTGCAAGACTTGAGACACGGCTGGTTCAAATGCAGAAGAACTATTGGTAAACATTTCTCCATTCCCATCGTCTTCTCCTCATTAGAGTTACTTGTTACTAATTCCCTTTGCTGATTTTCTAGGAGGACAAACTCTCCTCGAATTGGCTATGCTTCATTAGGCAATATTAGACTCCCTAGTGAATCTGCAGGAGGAGGTAGACATCGCATTTATGTCATTTTCCTTTGTTGTCTCCCTTTCAGCTACAGGATTCATTTAAAATGAATTTCGCTAGATCATATTCATGATTCAAAATTATGATTAGCCTCTTTACACAAATGTTTATCCTGGTAGATGATTCTCCTGAGCCACAAACATCTTCAAAATCAGGAAGGCATACTGCGTCAACCAGTAAGCCGACCGTACAAAGTCCTGACAAATTCTCTTCACTCTCTAAAGATGGAAGGCATACCTCTTCTGGAGGCAAAACAAGGATGAGCCCCCATTTTGAATCAAGGACTTTGAATTTACAAGAATCGTCTTCATCCCCTTCTACAGAGGCTGTCAATGGGGATGATGTGTCACTTCACCAACCTGATTCAAATGGTGGTAACCACAAATCTTCTGTAATGGGCCTCCAGACTTCTTCAATGCTTGCATCCTTGGGTGAGGACTCCGACCTTAATTATGATTCAGGTGGAAAAACCAATGGGTTGAGCACGGCAGCCCCTCTGCAGGTAATTTAGCAATTTACAGTTCTTCGTTTGGATAGTTCTATGCATGTCATTCTGGATGCTGTGAGGTGTCATCTATAATTATTAATGCAGGAGGATTTCGTAGCTTCTTTGGTAACTTATTTGTGCTCAAGTCATTAATTTCGCTTTGAGCCCCTTATAGAAGCTTTTTGGTCATTAGTCAATGTACATAATTTTCCCCTTCTAGAAATAGGAGTGGAAGGTGACTGACAATTAATGTATAATGATTCTTTGGGAGATAGCTTGATGAAGATAAGATATTAATAATCTTCCATTTATGATGATAGCAGAGGAGAGTTATATATGAACAGTCAAGTTTGACATGGTTTGTGCACTTTTGACATGACAAGATGTAAAAGCATGTCAAAAGTAGGCATGTTGTCCTAGCAAAGAGTTGCCCCGGCTGAATGGATTGGGAGGGAAGGACTGAAGTTCAATGGACACGAGGAAACTTAGGAATATTGATGAAAAAGTATGAAAAGTTGTTCAAGAACTTGTGATTTTGGAAACTATTTCTCTGAGAACCATACTGTCTGAAAATTATAAGGAGTCGAGTTTTTACATCTAAACTTCATGAAGATGGTATCTACCTTTGGCTGTCAGTGCTGTGTGAATTCTTGTAAATATTGTTCGTCACAGTTCATGGACAATGCTTATTTACATGCCAATATATCTCTGTTTTGAGTTGAACCAAAGACCCCGGGGGGTGGGGTGTGGGGATGGAGATCAAGATGACCATCCATCCCAGCTTACATACCCTATTCGTCATAGCTGACATGCATATTTATGTAAATGTTAATAGATTAGTGCCTACTTGAGTCTTTGAACCGCAGTCCGGCCCGTGCAACAACCAGTGGGTTTAAAATTGTGTGGAACCCTAACATTGCCAATCAAAAGTTTTCCTAATATATTTATATTGCTTCTTCCAGTTTTAAAGTTTCTTGTGATGCTTGCTTATTTAATCGGTTTGTTTTTCTGGCAGGTAGTAGATATAGAACAGTTGAGAGAAGAGAATCGTCAGTTAAGGGAAAGGTGAATGTGATGTGCTTTACCATCATGCATTGTGCTTGGGTTTTTCCTTGTTTGATTAATTCTCTTCATCTAATTGATTTCCTTCCTGTTGTTGTTTACAGATTAGCACAGCAGGATGGAAAAATTTTGAGTAAGTTGCAGCATGATTTGCAGACTGAGAGAGAGAGGTGCAGAACTCTCGAAAGTCAGGTGAGTACTCTTGCCATTTTATTGCCAAGATGTTATAACTTGCGACGTTCCTTCAATATGGACTCATTACTCTGAAATAGTCTTTAGAGCCTAGGTCTCAAAGTTATCCAAATTAATGTGTTCCTCAAGTCTTCCTTTCAATTCTCAGTGAAGTGTGTCCTGACCACTTTCGTCTCTGTACTACTATATCAGCTCCAAGAAGCCCAACGAAAAATAGAACAATTGAACAGGGAGCAAGAAACTTTAATTGATATTTTTCAAGAGGAAAGGGAACGAAGAGAAGCTGTTGAGCAGAACCTGAGGAAGAAGAAGCAGGTCGACCTTAGCTTCGTTAAAATATCACTGTGCTATAATATTTTCTTGTTCTTGTCGCTGTTGAAATTGGATGGTCTCCTGACCTAATTTTTCTCCCTGTTCATCTACATTTCTTTAGGAGGCTTCTGCTACCATCCAAGATTTGCTGGACAAGGTGAAACTACTGGAAAAGATGAAATCTCCCAATGGAAAATCACAATCTTAGGCATCGGACGTGGGTGGCTAACTGCTTCTTGTTTATAAACTCTGATCTACTCTTTTGTAATTATGGTCAGATTCTGCTAACCCTCTGATTCTAGAGCGCCATTTAGTGTAGGAAGAAGTAGTCCATTTAGGTGGGTGTTGTCACGAATCTATGGTCTCATGATGTGCTCAAGCCACGATGTGCTGACGCGATTCTGCTTATGCTCAGAGTTGGGCCCCCATTTTTTTTGTCACACCCAATTTTTTCTTCTAAGGTAATGGTGCCTTGTTTTCACTTAAAAGGAGACTGTGGAGCACCCATTTAGCGCAACTATCGAATGGCTTGACTATTGGGCTTGCATCGTGCTTGAATGGAGCGAGAGACGGGAATGTCGGTCTATAGTGTTCTGTTACTGGCGGTGGGTGTAGTGTGAGATGATGGGGTGGAGTGCTGTAACAGCGGCTGCGCTTGTCATATGCGCCTGGGAACAACTCTGTTGATTGACATGTGTAGGGTAGGCGAATTTTCCTTGGTCAGTCTTGAAAGGCTCCTTGAGAGGGTCTTTTGTTTGTTTTTCAATTGGGCACCACGCGACGAACGGCATCTGGCTTTAGAAGTCTCAGGAAATGAAGAAGAGCAGAGACCGTTGGATGGTATGATACTCGAAAAATCTGTGGTCTTTCGATCGGTATTAGAATGGCGGCGTTGTTGTACAGTGTTAAGACCTTCCGTTCCAGCCTCTGGCCACTGTGATATGGGATTGCGAGCTTATTGAACCTTTACGATTGTGCTGGAGTTGCTGCGTTCTTAGTTTTATAGGTGGAAGTAAGGTGAGGGAGGACTTGTTTTTCCATATATAGTCGATGAAGGCTAAATTGACTCTAGAGAGAAATCAATCCCCGTTTGATGGGTCTGAGTTATATCTTGTGAAGGCCAAATCATTAAATCGAGCGAGCACATAGGAGCCAAGCCTTGTGTATCCGTCGTAGAGTAGCCGCTCAACTTACTTCAGCATTGCTGGCGGAGTAAAATCGATAATAAAGTAGAAATTAAGTGAATATTCCGTTCTTTTTAAAACATAATTTTTATTTTTGGGTTGCGACTGGTTGGGTTTAATAGAACACGAAACTCCAACCCTCTTGGCTGAAAAAAAAAAATGAAAAGGAACATGTCGCTACGATTTAGCAAGGGAATCCATAATCTTTTTCCCCTTTATTACCCTGCAGATTGATGTTGAGAGGTTGGGATCATTTATTAGTAGATCTGAAAAAAAAAATAAAAAAATGAAAAACCAAATACGAAAATGAATGAATGAATTAGATGAAAGATGAAATTTGAAGGCTTTATTTTTGTATTTAACGAAAAATGAATAATTTGAAAATAATTTTCTGAAAATGACGATTTGTATCGATTACAAAAATAGAGGAAGGAATGAATGAAGGAAGAATATATTTATTATCCGTGAAAATGTTTAAATTACCATTCAACTTTTCGTGAAATAAAGGAATCTTTTTCTAATTTAACACCTGCGTTGAACTTCTATTTTTTTGTTATTCAAACTAGATGAATGATTATATATTCCCCTGTAGCTGTCTAACCCGAGACAACCGAAGCATAAATCATTAAATGAATTAGTTGGGTGTCGTTCCACATCCGATTTATGAAAGCGCACGCCCTCAAGTATGTTGTTAACTAACGAATGCCACGTGCGCCATAATCTAATTTAATGATTGATTACTACACAAAGCAAAGCAAAGCAAGCCAAGCCCTCCCTTCCCATTCTCACTCCCCCTATAACTGAATTCCATAAACCCTAAAAAGGCTTCTTCCGCCAGTCTCCTCCTCCTCCCCCTCCCCTCCCATGGAAGCCATTGCTGCCGCCCTCGTCATTTCTACCTTTGCAGCACAACGAGAGTACGTACATGCCCCTTCCTCTCTCTGCGCTGCGCTCCACCCCATGTTTGCAGCGATTCTCCTCCTCTTCCTCTCTCATTAGTGCCTTCTGTCATGAGTATCATCCTCCTCTCCTGCCGCTTCCGTTCGTCTGTTCCAACAAAACCTCCTTCCCTCCCCCCCTCTCTCTCTCTTTCTCTCTCTATCTCTATCTCTCTCGTACTGCTGTGCTGTCTGTCTCTGTGCCTTTGTCTGCGCGCCTGTCTGTCTGCGGGTGTGCGCTTGCTCGTGGCTTTGTGTGGAGAAAGGAGTCGCAGTTGTGTACTGAGGAGGAGGCGCTGCTTTGTCGACTGCTGCGTTGTCGCGCAGTAAATTGTGGCTGCCCCTCCCGACCCATTTTCTCCGCCTGCTTTTTGGGTATTTTTTCTCTCTCTTTTGTACCTCCGCATTCAATTTTCCCGGAAATGTCCGCGTTCGTTTTCCACGCCTCGCCTGGATTTGTGCATGGAATCCACATTCTTCGCCTCCTCGGCTCTGTCATATATGTTATATACGCGGGTGTGTGTGTGTGTTTTGCCTATATTCGATTCGGTTCTGCTGAGTCGAACTCGCGAGCCTCTGCCCGTGGTTTCCATTTCCATGTATCTTTCCACGAGCTGCGCGGGCGTGTCGCATGTCGCCGTCGATTTACCCGTTTTGAGGTCAAACGCTCGCCCTCCCCCCTGCTTTAGCTTTTTCGGCTCGTGGATCGACGCTGCTCGAGCTGTAATGCTGTATCTGCATTAATGCTCTCTCTCCCATCTCTCCCTCTCCCTCCCCCTCCCGAGCTCTCCCTCTCTCATTGACGGTTGTTGCTTTGACTGATTTGATATCTGATTGGTACATATTCCCCTCGTCCCCCCTCCCTCTCATTCCTAGCTCTTTCTTCTATGCAGGTTCCTGTAGCCGAAGGGTCCTCTCATCACGCCTCGCTCTCTCTCTCCCTCTCCCTCTCTCTCACTACTCTACCTGTGGCTGGCTGTTGATGGTGGTTTAGGGTTCCGAGCCGGACTCACTGTTGCGACGGAGCTGCGCGGACGGTTTTGGGTTGGGTCTTTTTCCTTCTCCCACCAGTGAAGGGAAGCGCTGTGAACTTGGATGTGGCTGCGATATTCGTTTCTTGACCTTGATTCTTGCTGGACAATGGAGAGTTTCTGGAGGCGGCGTCCCGTCGCCATCGCTTTCGCCGTGTTGCTGGCGACGATGGTACTGCTCGCGGTTGCGGTTATTGGAGGTGCGCATGATTGCGTTTTCGGTCCTCACCTTTTCTCAGATTCTTCCCCCTACACTTTTCTTTTCTTTTCTTTTCTGGGCACATTCTTTTGTGTCGATACGATGCATGGGCATGGGGGTTTTACTGCGCGTACGTTTTCTCAATAAAGTATTCGACGATCCCGACAGTGGGTTCGGTTTTCTTTCTCCTTTTCCCTTTTTCTTTGTTTTTTTGTGTGTGTCAATGGCGTCTCTGTGGGACATGGAGGTCCCTCTCTCTCTCTCTCTCTCTCTCTCTCCTCTTGTCGTTTTTCCTTTTGCAGCAGCTAGCCGGTGTGGCGAACTTTTCGTCTTACATGTGCGCCCTTTTTGAGGGATATTCTCCTCGTTCTGTTAAAGATACAACGATGTCTCCATATATTGCAGGAGGTGTGATCGACGGGCACTGGCCATTTCAGTCGAGTCTAATGGCTTCTAAGGGAGACAGGCTGAGGAAATCTGCACTGCACCGGAAGCTACTTCGTCTCGGTAAGCTCCACACACTCCGAATGATCCTCCATTCAAGCTTTTCTGGGTCGTGGGTATTTCTTCTTCTTCGTCCTCCCTTGTGGGTCATAAATTCTGGGAGGGATGGATAGGAGTGGAGGAGACCCAAGTCCTTTCCGGCATCTGCAAATTCTGCGTTTCCACGGAAGTTTGTCTATAGCCTTTCCTGGGGTTTTCTGAGAATGATCAGTCCTTCTGGCATAATTTGCTCGCGATGCGAACGTTGAATGACACCTCCCTCCAAACACAATCGCTGGGAAACGCTGTTCAGCTCAGGGCTCAGACTGGCTCGGTGAATACGGCTCGCCTGTCAGAGGAGGTGCACGTCTGGGGAATTCCTCTCCGCCCCGTTCTAACCTGCGCCGCTTCGTACTCAGGGCACCTCAAAAAAAAAAACCCATTTCTTTATCCTTTTCTTTCTTTTCTTGTTTCGATCAATGTCGCTTCGATGTTCCATCATTAATTGCTTGACTCTCTAGAGACCCCGCCGTGCGCATTACTTAATAATGCCCCGCGCGTCCTAGCATATAATGATTCATGCTCTAGCTGTCTCTCGGCCTCGCCTAGGGATAAAGACGATTTTGAATTTCCAAGGCAATGGAAAGGGAGCTTCAGCTTTGAAGGGTCGTTTTCCTTAAAGCGAAACGCGCCAGAAAAGGAGCGGAAAAGGTCCGACAACTGTACGCCCTCGGCGAAAAAGTCGACAAAGCAGTGATAAATATCCCCACCCTTTGGCTTTTGCTACATTAGAATAATTTCCCTGCGTTTCGTCTCCAAAAAAGGCCATTCTTGTCTGTTCGACGCGGTCCCCCTCGTCCGTTCTCGCCGTAATAACTTTGTCCTGATTTGTGCCCTTTTCGCCTTGCGCAGCATCGGCCATGGAGGAACCGAACCGGATGTGGGGGGAGAGATGTAGCAAGGCGGACATAGTGATCAGCCAAGGGCCGACGTCCCCGCTCCCCAGCGGCATCCCCACCTACACCGTGGAGATCATGAACGCGTGCATGACCGGGTGCGACATCTCCCGCATCCACCTCAGCTGCGGCTGGTTCAGCTCCGCCCGCCTCATCAACCCGCGGGTCTTCAAGCGCCTCCGCTACAACGACTGCCTCGTCAACGACGGCGAGCCCCTGGCCAACGGCGACACCCTCTCCTTCCAATACGCCAACACTTACTCTTACCCTCTCTCCGTCTCTTCCGTCTCGTGCTCTTGAGGGGAAAGGGAAGGGGGGGAAGACGACGACGTCCCGCGTCGACGACAGTTTCGGTGTTCATAGGATACGGCCTTTTAGTTTACTTGCTTTTTGGTTTTGTAACGTTTGTTGGTGCCACTGACTTTGTGGAGCTAGTTGCTTTGCTTGCATGGTGGTTGAGCGGTAAATACTGAATAGGATTCACCTTGTATTTTGGTCCGGGCGTGGAGTAGGCTCTAGGACACGGCAGAACGTGCTGCCGGAGCCTACGATGATCTTTTCTGTTTCGCGACGATACCATTTTGTGGGGGGCGCAGAGTGTAAATAGCTTGAAACAAGAACACGTGATTACAGAATGCTGTCTGGTTTGCTGATGAGGGAGAAAAATGATGATAGTTTTGATGAGCCTTCTTCTACCTTTACCACGTGTTCTTGTTCTGTTCTTGTTCTGTGTGGGCCGCCTGTATGAAATCTTCCATCGCTCGTTGCTCATTGGTGGAAAAAAGTTGCGCCATGCATATAAGCTTTATCGTAGTTGATTAATTGCAATGGTTATAACACAGGATGATGGTAATTCACGACAAACTGGCCAGGGAAAAGGGTTCTATGACCAGTATGTTATTTAGATTGATTTCGAATCATATAGTTTCATTTGCAATGTAGCAGTAATCTGGTATGATGGTGGCGTAATATGCCTTCTGTTTTGTATTTCGGCCTCGCCATGAAACACCAAACAGTGGGCGACGGTACATGACAACGTTCCAAGTTCAATCCCTAAGGGGTCGAATTTATATATATCCCTCGCCATGAATTGCATGAACTGGTCAATGTCTTGTTCGGTCTACGGTCTGCGGGAGGGAACTGGACCTTTCTCCATAGCACTAGGGTGCAATGGGAATGACCGCAAGCGTGATCGCAAACCCAGCCCATGAGAAGCTAAATTCTAAATTGTCTTCATCAGAAAATTTGACCCAAGGTTCTCTTTGGGCTCATCGGCCATTGGCCTTGCGTTTGGGCATAGGCCTACTGGGTTCGTTTGTGTCACCAGTTGGGCACGAAACATGCCGATTGGAAATAAGGCTGAAAACTCGAAACGCAGTATCACAGGCAAGCACAGTTTTGAATTGTGCTCGAAGTCAGCTCTGTATTTCACCTAAATAAAAGACGTATATTGCTACAAACCATCACGTAACAACTAGTTCGCCGGACAATCTGGCGAGTACCTTCATTAGATAACCAGATTCTAGATTCCTCCTTAATCTTCATGTCAAAGTCCATGACTGGGAAGCCAATGGAACTCGTGGGGAGTCGGTAAGAAGCACAACTTTCTTTATTTTCCGAAATAGTTAGTAATGATTTGCCCACAGATAAACAACCACATGACATTCATCACAGCACGAAAGACCGTCTCTCTTTAAAATGAGATAGCATTCATCTTCATCCAGGGCTCCATACATCCGGCATCTCAACTATATCATAAAAATAACACTGAAGAACTGTGAACCGACGGTAGACATATGAACTTATGCTAGCACTACTCATTGACGGCTATCAGATGCGCTTACCATCCAAAACTTGCAGAAGAGATGAATGATACAGCAACATTTAGAGTACATTAACACATGATTTGCCCTATACACTTATACACTTCCGAAAACAATTGAATGGTGGATATTCCCAGCAGCAAAGCAGTGATGTGAATATAAACTATTTTGAGAGGCTACACATATATGTTCTCACAATATGGAGCAAGCGCAGACAACTTTCCTCGGGGAATCATCCAGTTTCTTCTCTGTTTCAAAACAAGTCCACGTGTAAATCGAGATGAAGACTCATCAATAGGCTGATAAAGGAGTTTTCACTACTACTACGAAACTCTCAAAAAGGCCTGAATTCTCCAAGAGAACAAGTCTACGGATTCCGGATTAATAACTGAGTCATAGTCTATGTATAAAAGATATATGCTTGTTCACTGCAAGTAAGATCTAGTTCTTATTTCACAATGACAAAGCAAATGATGAAGTCTAACCAGAAATACTAGACATCACGTAAAAAGTTTCTTCTCAGTTCATCTCCAGACAGGCGAACTTGGTCAATGAAGGAGCTTCTAATCCGCATATGAACCAGATACAGCAAGCAGATAAAATTTATTTGAAGTGACTTAGTTAACAAAGGTCCTTTCTAACTCTGTAAAGCATGCTGATATAAGAATATTGCCAATCAAACCTTCGAAGCTATTAGATGTAACAAAATAGTAAAAAATACCTGCTCTTTTTTTTGCTAAGGATGACTGTACAACAACGTGCATTATAATTCCTCCGCCGCCAACATCACCAAAAGGCATTTTGCACTGAGCAATTGTCTTAGTGTTTTCCAAAACTTTACCGGCACTTATCAGTTTTATTTCACTTGCTGCCTTTGGTATGACCGTCTTGCCTGAGGAACAATGAACAGTACAATCTCAGCGGGAAAAAAACAGTTCTTAATCTACATCAAATTAGCAACACAGAAAACATTCACTGGAGATTAAATCCTTAGCTAGGGTTCATGTTATCTGCTGAGTGGTTGTCCACGTACACAGTTGAAATTCAAAATGCAGCTACAGCTTACAGAAAAATGCCCGATCAAGAATAGATTTGCTAACATGATTTTCCTACATTGTATTGCGAGCAGACAAGGTTGGAGGGATTTCCACATTAAGTGGAATGATGCAGATACAATCATCAATACAGCCAAGGCCAGGCTATCTCTTCGCTCGCTAGGGTTGCAAATGCCCCCCTCAGATATTGTTTTATAACAGAACAAGAAACAAAGAAAAATCAAGACTATATTATGTCACTCTCATCGCCCTTAAATTAATCCAAATTCTGCCTGTCCTCGCCAGGGGACACCTTTTTAAGAAAAATATCTGCCTTACAATTGCTTTCGGAAAAATATATTCAGTGCATTACTCGTTATCCGTATGTAAACATCTTTCCCCTTCCTTACATCTATGTGGCTACATATCATCACAGGCTTAGCCACTAATGTTATAGAGCCACTTCCTGCCCCAACTTCCCAATGGCAGGCGTTTAACAAATGCGATTGCAAGTGGATCTGATTTTTCCTTGCACAAGAATGTCCGCAATCAAACCATCAGGGAAAAAAAAGTTTGGAATCCATAACAGAGATCAAAATAATGGACAAGTCCGAGCACGTGTGTCCGCGTGTTTTGGCACATGGGCTTGCTTGTGATTCTACCTTTTTCTCGTGCCACAGGTGGATTTGTTTCATCATGTCACATTTATCATGCAAACAGCAACGAGAGAGACAAAAACACTCACACAGAGACGATTACAACTCTTCATGATAGCGCCATGAGTCATATACTTGTGGCCACCGGCAGTTGCTATGATGCAATTTCAGATAAGTTTAAATCGAGGTCATCACTAACTTAAGAAAAGGCCCAGTATTAGACATGATCTCAGCTCCTACGCAGTTCCTACATTCCACGAGAAAGCAGCCCTTGAAGTCGGCTTAAAACAAGAAAAAGTCCAAATAGTCTAGGATGCGTGCATGACCTTGCTAAGCTGTTTTAAACTATATCACCAATCTTACAGATCATATCTGAATAAGATGAAGATACCGAATAGTAAGGTCATTCGGCACAAACCACATACTGAAACGAACATAGGAAGGAGAGGTGGAGGAAACCTTTGGGCCAATCGGAGACAACTCTCTGCTTCAACATATCGATGGTGGACGCCGATGAGAACTGGAAGGGACCCATGTCCGATCCATCGAACAATCTGAACTTTACATCCACCAATTCCTCTTCCCGCATTTCCGCCTCCTCCTTCTCGATCACTCCCGCGTGCCCGTCTCTCTGCTTCGTCTCAGTTCAACGAGGGACCTTGTCGGATCATTCCATCTGAATCAGCGAATGGAAGTGGAGTCGATGGATTGAGCAGGCAAGCAGGAAGATGAAAAGTCGGGACTTGATGAACTCGCGGCAAGCGGAAATCAAAGAGACGGCGTGGGAAAGGAAGCGAAGATGGTGTTTGAGTTTAAAGGTATCGATGAGCAAGAAGTAGCTCAAAGAAACATGTCATACCTTGGCAAGTTGGTGAAGCTAACGACCGAAATGCGACTGCCTTTGGTTCGGAAGATGGGTGTCGGTTTGTTGGCGAGTCACCAAACGAGACAGGAAACGAAGACCAAAATACAGATTAGAATAGTGTCGGACGGACAGACGGGACGGAACGCTGGAAACGACGTCGCCTCGGCCCTGTTACTGCAGCTCCCGCTTACCTCAGATGGGATAAAGGAAGTGCCTTTTGCTTTGACGCATCATATTCCTCCCCAACGCCGTCGTTTCTAGCCGGTGGATGGTCGCAGGAAAATGAAGAGGAAGAGAAAGGAAGGAGGAGGGGGAGGAGGGGGAGGAGCGAGCGAGGAGGGGGAGGTCGTGTGGCAGACTCCGTTGAATCCTCCGGAGCGCCAAGATTACATCTTTCGCGAAGGTAATTCTCAAGAGAGTATTTTTCTTTCATGGGACATTGTTGTAGGGATTCTTGCTAGTAGAGGGAGCGAAAAGAAGACTGATCTATTAAGAGAA
Source organism: Eucalyptus decipiens (assembly GCA_014182575.1). Taxonomy (NCBI): domain Eukaryota; kingdom Viridiplantae; phylum Streptophyta; class Magnoliopsida; order Myrtales; family Myrtaceae; genus Eucalyptus; species Eucalyptus decipiens. The sequence continues at coordinate 33,615,870 of CM024619.1, read as the reverse complement.
TGCAGGGAGGCGCTACGTCGCACCCTACCACTTCGAGTTCATCTCTCATGTGAGTCGTCGCTATCTCCTCTTTCTTCTTCTGCAGTGGAGTGGTTCGCATGCTTTACTTGTGATCTAATTTTTATGTGGTCAAGACCCTCGTTAAGCCCTTTTTCGCGTCAACCTTGAGCTCTCAATTTGGCTGGTTTTCTTGTTATGAATTATGATGTATCGTAGGTCAAGAGCCGCTGGGCTGGCAAAACCATTGTGGATTTGTTTGCCCAGGAGTTCAAAGGCAGACCTTATGAGTATTATGTAAGCATTTGCTTCATTGCATAACGAATGTTTAGTTCTGCATGTAACCATGACTTTTAACCATGCCTAGTTATAACCTGTAGGTCAGTGCTGTTGAATGTGGACGGATACAAGTCGAGGGGAGGGTAGTTCCTGTCTCTTACATTGTAAAATCGTCTGAAAAAATAAGCCACTTTGTACACAGGTTGGTTTGGGCTTTACACTTGCTTTCTCTCCTTATCAAATGTTGCTTTTCAAGATTCTGATCTAGCGATGATATATACCTTTGGCTGCATCAGTTTCTTCTGCTTAGGTTCCCTTTCTTTACCTTTGTTGTTTCTTCAGGCTTCTTTATTCTTTCTTCACCCACGAGTTGAGAATTCTAATCTTAATTTACAGTTTTTTCTAGAAGTTTTAGGGTATTCTTTGAATATGCATTAATCTTGATAAGGTTGTAGGCATGAGCCTCCTGTGACAAGCCATGGTGTCTCCATCCTACGGAAAGAACCAGATGTGGTGACTGTTTGTAAGCTGGCATCTATTCCAGTAAGGAACAACACAATTATGTTTTCCCTCATTTCAAATGTACAACAAATTTCGTGTGGATTTTGCATGAGTGCTGTAAAATCACTGATGAGATTCAGAGAGTAATATGGTTACAGAAGCCTTGCTTGGCCTAGCTAGCTCTTTTGGCCTTATAGGATCTATGTTTATAGAAATTTCGACTTGTTTATAGGTGCATCCGTGTGGTCAGTATCGCAAAAACACTGTGGTTGGCATCCTTCAGGCAGAGCATGGGCTGGCACCCTTATTTCGTATCCTAAGTAGCTCTTTCACATGCATATGCATTCTTGGCTCTATCGAAATCAGATTGGGCATATTCTGTTTCCTTGTGATTCTTGATGTCTATCATTAACTCTTTTTCCATCCTCTGACCTATGTCTGGTGTCACATCCACATTATGGATTTCATACGTCCTCCTTGATGTTATAATACAAGCTGTTCACCGACTAGATCGCCTTGTCTCTGGACTCCTTATATTTGCCAGAAACGCATCAAAAGCAGATCTTTTCAGGCAACAGGTGAGGGTTGTATTGAAAAGCGTGCTTTTGGAACCTTTACTAATGTAAATTCCTATTAGCTTCAATACTATGTGGGTGGTCAATTGCCTAAATGGAAGTGGGGCTCTCTTACATTTATGACAGGGGTACTGGTAGTTCTCTGAGCATGCTGCTGTCTTGCGACATCTTGTTCATCATTTGTAATATCGTCACACTGTGTCTTGTACATCTACTTTATGGAGTGACTTAAAGAGGTCATATATTTTCTTTCTGTGATGTGCATTTCCTTTGTATATATCTTAAGCCTGTAGAGTTCTAATCCGTGTGTGGTGACTGTTTTTCCTAATACCAGTAGTGCTACCACGTACCATGTCTGCTGCTGACTTCATTTCTTTGAGTAAAACTTATCTAGAAAATCCTATTATATACTTTTAAGTGTTTATACATCATATTCGTGATGTGGCAAGGTACATATGATACTTGGCCTAAAATTTAAGTTTCAACTGACATTTAACATCTTCAGATTGAAGGTGGTTTGGTGCAGAAACGGTATATTGCAATGGTGGTGGGTGAATTTCCTGAGAATGAGGTATCTCTTGCTTCAATATGTTGATTTTGGAATATGCACTAAAAGTGGATAATTTACGAACTGAAAAATCCTGCAGTACGGTGCTATGAGGGAGTTTAACCCTGAAGAATTGGAATTATGAGATGTTGAAGTAGATGTACTCAATCTAGCAATGTGGTTTCTTTTTTCCAATTCGACTATTTTCTGTTTGTTTGTTGAGTTGTCTTGAGAAGAGGTAATGCCGAAAGGGCAAGTCTGCCCATATTCTTTTTCTCCACGTAGATTTTAGTAATTATAAAACTCCTTTTGAGTGGGAGAGGGTTAGTTGTTAAAAATCAACTGCACATCTTGTGTGACATCTTCAGTTATTATTGATGAAAGATCCAGCCGTGGTTTCCTGTATCATTTTATCAAACCCAAGGAAGATCCACTAATTTATGAGCACAATCAACTAATGCCTTTTCGTTTAGGTCCTCTCTTCAGAAGATCCTGGAGGCTAGTTAGATCGTGTGAGAAAGTTCTAGAGAATGTGGTGTCAGAAATGTGTTCTTATTAGTTCTCATCTGATTTACGTGTTCTGGGGTTTCTTGTTAGCTGGAGGTCAATGTCAACATCAATTACGATGCTCGAGAAGGCAGGAGCACAGCAGAGGTGAGTGTCTGCTTTATTTCAACCTTTTTCTGAGTTTATATTTATGTCAATCACTTTATTACGTGATGTCAAGGAAATGAAACTGAGCATCTGCTTGTTGGAGAAGGGTCTTGAAATTATGGCTTTCTGATAATGCTTTTGAATGAAAATTATGTCATGCCTTCCTTGTGTACTGATTTCTTCTCCTTTCTTTCTTTTTGCTCTCTTTCCTTCGTAAAGGAAGGTTTTTGTGGCTTACCAATATGAATTCATTTTAGGGTGCAATTTTGAATGTTATCAGAGTGCTATAAATGGAAGCTAATGCCCTTTCTTAACATTCTTACAGAGGCATGTAAAAATAACTATATAGTTTTTGTAGATATCCATTATGATGGTCTATCAATACTTTTTAGGAGCATTCATATACTTATGAGCCACTGTGGACTGTTTTCTTGGTGATGCACCACACTGTTTGAAATGGAATTGAAAAGTAATGTGTGATGGTAATCTGAACTAAATTCATCAGAAGTTAAGAGCTCCGAGCTCGTGACAGTGTTGGCTGACGCAAAATCTGTGAGCCTTGGTATATGAATCAGCAGATCTAAATACTGCCAGCCAAAAGCAAGAAGCCGCAGTTTCCCTATTCATTAGCATATATGCTCTCTCACTTTACCAGATCCTTCGAGCAATAGTATGTGATTTGGATTTTATATGGATGAGTCGTCATATAAAGGCTTTTTAATCTCTAAGGAAATTGAAAATGGTGGTAGGATGTCATCTGCCACCCTTCTCCTGGTCCACGTGGCATGGTATGTGGCAATGTATGACTGCTCTTAGAGCTTTCTTTTCCTTCTACATTTAAAATACATCTGCCCTGACTGTTTCATAGTCATGTCTTCATTTCGACCAGTAAATTAGAGCATTGGCAGTGAATGTAATAACGTACTTACTGCCATTAGTCTGGTCAATATCATCTCTTTTTACAGGCAGGTGACCCTACTTGTGATACTGCGCTCTTGAAAGGAAAGGCTGCTTGTACAAAGTTCACAAGGATCAGCACCAATGGAACTCATAGCATTGTTCTCTGTGAACCAGTCACTGGAAGAACTCATCAGGTAAGGCAATACGATGCTAAAGGATGCAAATACCATGTTGAGAGTCTGATGCGTTCTATTTTCTATTCCATAAGCAGCGAACCTTCCTTGGTTGTTTTTCCTTGATGTAGCCAAGTCAGTTGCATGCATAGATGTACCCACACATACAGGAAGGACATTGCATTTACTGTTAACTTCTTGAGTTGTGCGCTTTCTTTTCTGTACTTTGTCTCTCCATAAACCCTGTCTTGCTCATTTTGTAAGATACTTTCAGTTCCTGCTTATTATATACTTCTCTGCATTTGGTTAAGTCAGCCTGTTTTTTATTAACATTTAATTTGTAAGGTTTATTTGATATATACTAGTATTTGCAGCACTTTCTTCTCTCGACCCTGCTCTTTATGTGCAGATACGAGTCCATTTGCAGTTTAGTGGCCATCCAATTGCCAATGACATGCTTTACCTTTTTGAACAAAGGACCTATCGTTCAGCTGAAGGAATGGTTGCTGATAAAGCTGCTGGTTTGTCATCAGAATCCAGTGTTTCTGATATTAGGCAGAATGATAAGGAAGAAGAGCCTTGCATTGAATTTAGTACTGACCCTGTGTGCACGAATTGTCCGAATTTAGCTCCAAAAGGGTGAGTGTTCCTCCTTTTTCCCATCTTGGGTACTTGTCTTTACTCATATTCTGGTTGCACACCCTTGCCCTCGTGTGTACGATGGAGGACCTGAGATTTGATTTGAGTGTCTGCAAAATGCAGATATGATGGGAGTGAGGAGGGATTGTGGCTGCACTGCATACGATATTCTGGACCCGGATGGGTCTATGAGTGCCCATATCCAGATTGGGCATCACTTGGCTAGCCTGAGAACATTCCAAATTTTCATCTCGAGGCTGTTTTCTAAACTTGCTTGAAAAATGGAGCAAATTTACATTGTTAAGTTATTTTAATTGAGTTATTCTTTTATTTTCAGAGGTTTATTTCTTTTTTACTTACATAAGGGTATTATGGTCATATACAATTTGTATTTAATATAAACACAATGGGTGTAGGGTTTCTCTTACTACAGAAATCTACAGCCCCTTCTTTGTTTCTTTCTTTTACATTCTCCTTCTTCTCCTCCTCTCTATTCCTTCTCTCTTATTCTTTCTCTCTTACAATTTGTTGTGGGTTCTCTAATCAGCTTTGTGACATGGTATCAGAGCAACTTCTAGAAGGTGACGGTACTTTCTCTCGGCCACATCATTCTGCTGAGGGGTATAAGTATAACTTGTTTGATGTATAATGCCAAGATTAGAACAAAACAAATAAATTGATTTCTGTGTATATTCTAGAGCATTATCTGTTCGCAAAATTTTAAGGGATGTATTAAACTGATTAGTAACCTCACGATGAAATAATTGAAAAACATGTAAAAATTCAGAGCGGTCATGAAGCATATAGAGCCATGTTAAACGAGAATAATCATCCACAAAAGTAACAAAATACTTAAAACCATTTCTACTAGCAATACGGGAAGGTCCCCAGATGTTCGAATGAACAAGTTCAAGTAAAGTAGATGCACGAGAATCATTACGACTAGGAAAAGAACTACGATGATGTTTCCCAAGTTCACAAGCCTCACACTCAAGAGTAGAAATTGATTTACACTCGGGAATTATTTGTTGTAACTTAAATAAAGATAAATGCCCTAAACGAGAATGCCATAATAGGGGGGGTAATAGAACTAGTAGCTAGATCGTTGGCGTCAGCAGTAGAGACACCATTTAGACAGTAGAGTCCATTATGTTCATGCCCTCCACCAATCATCTTCTTTGTTCGAAGATCCTGAAAAATGCAATGAGATGGGTAAAATTGAACAACTAAGAGTTTTAGTTAATTGACTAACAAATAACAAATTTAAAGAAAGATGAGGAACATGTAAAACATAGGAAAAATTTAGTTCAGTGATTTCCAGATGTGGTTTCCACAAATGTTATTCTGATCATTCTATTTTTGTTCGCAAGAAGGAATCAGGGTGGTCATTCTTGTGGTATATGTGGATGATATAATTATCTCTGGTAGTGATATGACCGGCATTTATGAGGTTAAGTCCTTTCTTTAGCAGCAATTTCGGATTAAAGACTTGGGAACTCTTAGATATTTTCTGGGTATTGAAGTTTTACGAAGTAAAAAAGATATTAATCTGTCTCAGCGAAAGTATGTTTTTGATATTTTGTTTGAGACATGTACACTAGCTTCCAAGCCAGTTGATACTTCTATGGATCCAAATCAAAAGTTTGGAATTGATGATGGAAATGAAATTGAAGACAAGCATCAATATCAACGTCTAGTTGGGAAACTAATTTATCTTACTATTACACGTCCCGATATTTCTTTTGCTGTTGGTGTGGTGAGTCAATTTATGGAGTCACCTCAGAAGGCTCATTGGGATGTTGTATGTCACATTCTTCGATATCTTAAAAGCTCTCTTGGTAAGGGACTAATTTATAAATCTAATGGTTCTTCCACTCTGGTTGGCTATTCTGATGTTGATTGGGCTGGGTCAACATATGATCGACGGTCTACAACTGGGTATTGCACCTTTATTGGTGGTAATTTGGTTACTTGGAGAAGCAAGAAACAGACTACCATTGTCAGGTCTAGTGTAGAGGCTAGGGGTGAGCGGTTCCGGGTTCCGGTTCGGTTCCGTCCGGAACCTGGAACCTACCCTGCACAGTACGGGTTCCTCAATTTTGGAACCGGAACCTACCGTCAGAACCAAGAACACGGAACCTACCCCATTACGGGTTAAATGGTCGGTTCCAGGTTCCCATAGGTTCTTTTTTTTTTTTTTTTTTCATTTTATGATTTGAAAAGCTCTTTTCAAACAATTGAAAGTTAGGCTCACAAAGTAGTAATAATCTCAGCCTCCTCATCAAATATATGGAGCTAAAGAGTATAAACGAAAGAAAGAGGAAATCAAGATAATGTTCCCTAGTATTACCCTCAAACTACTTCCCTAACGCATGTCGCCTGAGGGCTCTAAGGGTTCCACTATTCCCTTGGAAGAAGCTGATATCCCGAGATTGAGATCAAGACCATGGTCACCATCTGCATCAATTGCATCAGAATACTTCATCAGCCTTGTAGAGAAACTCCGATGTATTTCTTTTCATAAAAATGAAATAGTTTCATAGTTTGCCAAAGGCTTCTTATTTACAACAAAGAATGTGATTACAGATGCTATTTCCATTGTTGGCTTTTGCAATCATCTCTCCGTCGTACGTACTAGGTTCAAAGTTGGTCACAGCCTCTCTTCCGTTGCATTTGATAGCTGCCTTGTCATACGCCCTGATTTCAAATAAGCAAAAGCTATAAGTGAGGGATCCAGCATATTAAGGCTGAGTACTCATAAAATTGAATTCTCTATGCGATCACAGGTTGCTCATAACACCTTGCTGCCTCTACTTCACTATCTAATAGGCTTGAGGTATATATACCTGCACAAATGCATTGCAAGATACTAAGATACAATTCTCCAAAGTTCGCTTTCCAGAACATTTAGTGCTAACTGGCTTGTATATAAACATAAAAGCTTGCCTCAGTTCACGGGCAGAAAATCTTTATAAAGGGAACAGGTTTTAAAGGGAAAAGGCTTTTAGTTTTTTACTTTTTGCCAAGGAATTGAGCCATTCTAGCTTCCCAACGCCCGCACTTGTGTAGTGTCACCCCTCGATATTTCGAACTTCCCCTAGAAAAGCCAGTGCTCTGTCAACGAAGTACGTGTACAAATTCTTCATTTGAAAGATTCTTCATTTGCCAATCTCAACCAAGAAAGAGTCTAAGCCAATCTAGAATGCAAACCAACATGGTGCAATGGCGGAAGTTTAAATCACGCAAAACATCTTACCTGTTTAAAATCATCCTCATAATCACTCAAATTGAAATTTATGTCTGCATCAAGCCCTTTGAATTTTATTGCAGCTCGATCATAGGCTGAGTCCACAAAAACTCAATTATGTTATCTTCTAGATGAATGGAACCTTCTAAAGCTACAAAGCTTAATGAGACATGGCGATGTCTTACCTAGCTGCAGCATCCTGAGAAAAGACTATGCATACCCAAATACACTTGTTTTCCACAGTCCATGTATCAAAAATAAGAGAATAAATCCATAGTCAATAAGTCAAGGGCGAGCACGCGGTGACGGCGGCGCGACGGCGACGAAGACACGAGTCTCACGGCACCAACGGCGGCACGGACGGCGCGGCGAAGACGGCGGCGGTCGCGGCTTAACCCACGGCCAAGGGGAGAAGTGCTCGATTCTGGCGGAGGTGGTGGCGGTTCCGAGCAACGACGGCCCGGACGGACGAGCAAGCAGTGGCATGAGGTGGTGACGGTGGCTTGGGGACGGCGGCGGTGGCTCACGGCAGCGAGGGGCGGTGCGACAGCTCGTCGGGCTCAACGGCGAGACGGCTTGTCGGACGAGGGTGGGTGGTGGTGGTTTGGTGGCCAAGAGGTGGTGGTGAGTAGAGCGTGGGGCGGCGGTGAGGTGGTGGGTGAAGCAAAGCAGCCAGCAAGAGGAAGGAAGGAAGGAAGAAGAAGAAGAAGAAGAAGAAGAAGGTGGGGGGTTTCGGCCGAGAGAGAAGGGGAAAGAGAAGAGAGAGAGAGAGAGAAAGAAAAGAAAAAAAGTTGGGGGCAGGAAGTGACGTGAGGAGAAAAATGGGGAGAAAAGAAAGAGAGAGAGAGAGAGAGAGAGAGAGAGAGAGAGAGAAAAAGAGGGGGAAAGGGAAATCACGTGGGGAAATGCTAGGGTTTTTTTTTTTTTTAAAATCTTAACAGGTTCCGGTTCTTCCGGTTCCCGAAAAAAGGGAACCGGGAATCGAACCGGACCCTCCGGTTCGGTTCTCCGGTTCCCGGTTCTATCCGGGAACCGTGCTCACCCCTAGTAGAGGCTGAATATCGTGCTATGGCACATACTATGGCCGAATTGTTGTGGTTGAAACATCTTCTCCAGGAGCTTGGATTTTCTATTAATCAACCTATTGATATCATGTATGATAATCAAGCAGCTATTTACATTGCTAGGAATCCTATTTTTCAAGAGCGAACTAAGCATATAGAAGTTGACCGTCACTTTGTTCGTGATTCTGTGAACCAGAAACTGGTTGCTACTACTTACATTACCTCTAGAGATCAGTTTGCTGATATGTTTACCAAAGTATTATTCCGTCCAACTTTTGTTGTTGGTTGTTCCAAGCTGGGCATGGGTGACCTATATGCTCCAACTTGAGGGGCAGTGTTAATTTATTTTAATTGAGTTATTCTTTTATTTTCAGAGTTTTACTTCTTTTTACTTACATAAGGGTATTATGGTCATATACAATTTGTATTTAATATAAACACAATGGGTGTAGGGTTTCTGTTACTACAGAAATCTACAACCCCTTCTTTGTTTCTTTCTTTTACATTCTCCTTCTTCTCCTCTTCTCTATTCCTTCTCTCTTCTTCTTTCTCTCTTACAATTTTCTGTGGGTTCTCTAATAAGCTTTGTGACACACATAATGTAGCTAATTACTTTTCCAAAGAGCCTTGAACGAATCTGATACAGTGCGAGACAATTGCAAGCCTGTGAAAATTGTTTCAACTACCGCAATAGTGTGTATTCCAATGCCAAGTGCATGCCCATTGGTTGTAGAAAGAGAGCTTCCTCATCGGTGAAATTGCTAGCGTTGAAGTCCATGTTTGTAGGATGAGGAACTAACTGTTTTTCCCGCTTGACAGAAGAAACATTTTGCTGTGACTCAATTCTTTTATTGTCAGTCTGATTGAGGAACTGCTTTTTGCTTTTTTTTCAGGGGGAAGTTCCTCTGATCTCTCAGTTTTGTATCAGGGATATCTATGGTGTGTTGGGAGTACTTTTTAACTATGATTTTGTGTAGTAGCTGGGTTGACGGTCCGGTTGAGTCTGGGCCTAATGTTACGTGCTATCCTTGGTGAGTTTATTACCCACCTGAGCAAACTTCTCCCTAATTGGAATCAGAGTAAGAACTTATGATGTCATCTCAGGGCACGCATTACGTGACCACAGTTACATTCTGATGAAGAGGCAAATTTACTCAATGAATGTAAAAGGGTGTCCCAGAGTGTCTGGGATCTTAGCTCATGATCCTAACTGGCTGGATTTCTAAGGAAAAAAATGTTTCATGAGCGGACAGCCACATGGCCTGGTAAGTAGATGATATCAATCAATCAGCAAAGAACGGAGAGTAGCTGAATCTCTTTCTCAAAGAGTAATGCGTCTGATAACTGTGCTATGAGGAAAAGCAAATTGAACATTTACAAACAACAGTACACCGCGGAAGGAACAAGAAAATTAATTACCGGTGGCCACTCCATCTGAAGTTTGACAGGCGTCTAAGTTACTCATATGCCTGATCAGACTTTTTTTGTCAGCAGCCCCCTAGCCAAGCACCCACACGCCCACGGACCCTTCCATTTACATATTATTTACATAGCAGAAGCAACGAGCAAGCTAGCTAGGGGTGCTGACAAAAAAGTCTCATCAGGTACATGAGTAACTTAGACGCCTGTCAAACTTGAGATGGAGTGGCTACTGGTCATTTATTAGGAGTTTCAATAAAGATGATGAAGCTTCTCTCGCACTTCTCCTTCCTCGTCAAAGATGTTGTTATCGATGTTGGGGGCAATGGCATGCCCATTGCAACTTTGTATATCAGAGCTCAGCTTTCCAACACTGCTATCATTCTTCTCTTCCTCCATCACAACTTTATTTCTCTTCCTGTATATGGCATGCAGCGCCATCTGAAGCACTCCAAAGATGACTCCTAGCACGTTTGGACCCTATGTATGCACGTACACATGTTAATGATGTTCATTCAGGGGAACGAAGGTAATATTGCCACGGCTCACCATCTTGATTTTAACAAGTAGATGAACAATGCATACCGTGACATACAAGTCCTTGAGGAATAGGCCATATAGGAGCCATGTCACAGCACTGAGCATGAGGAACAACGATAAAGAGAAGGGCATGAACTCCACGCTCTTGGTGCATATCACCATTCTCTGCACACACATATGTAAACTCACGTACGTACCATTTGTGTCCCACATTAATATGCAAGACATGCGTTCTCACGCAGAAAAAAGAAAGGAGTCACATAGAAGTAAATTACAATGACGCTTAGCGGAGCAGCAAAGACTGCAACGGAGAGCGCAACGCAAATCCACCCAACAAGTTGGACCCTCGCCGATCCCTTCGCTAAGAAGTGGGACAGAAGAAGAATGGAACAATACCCTCCGAAATTCAGCAAAAGCAGCCTCAGTGTCAGCATCTGCATCCAGTCTCCAACAATTAGAATACATTAGGTGTGTTCTCTGCGAACAACGCTGTAGCTACGTACCCTGGCTTGTTTAGAAGCATAAGCAAGGTAGAGAGCGATGTAGATCGTCTCCATGGCGCATCCGACCGAGTTGACCATGAGGAGCAGGAAAGCGCTGGACTTGGACTTGAGGGATGCATAGTACAGCCAAAGCATGGCGCTGAACAGAGAAACCACGTACGGAACTGATTCAAACCCTTCAGTTGACTTCTTCCTGCATATTCTACAGAACGTTGGCCTGCCAAAGGAGATTAAATAAGTCCTAAACCTTATTTTGGTCAGTGTGCATGGAGTAAGAAAGAGTTAGAAACTTACACTGGGGCCAAAAAGACCGCGATGGATATGATATTACCTGCGACAACAGTCATCCAAAGGTTGACAAACGCGTCAAAACAAAGTCATCGGTTGTTGTTCGATAGTAACTATAAAACAGTTGGATACCGTGTGTAAAGTACCTAGAACTCCAAAAATAAGCACCCAGGGATTGTCAGTCGTGAAGATGGCCATTTTCCCACTCTCTTCCTCTTAGAAACTGAAGATATTCAAATGGAAGATTTCGAAACTAAAAACAAATAAGGCTATGTTGTGGAAATTGTGCTCCCGTAGGTCTTACAATTTATAGAGGAGATGGAAGGCAAAAGTTATGCTAGAAGATAGAATTATTTATAATGGTGGTTGATTGAAGAGAGAGCTGTCCAAAAAATTTTAAACCTATTGCATGACAGCCAATTAAGTCTTAAACTTTTCAATTTGCTGAATGTAGTCTTTAACCTTTTGATAATTTTTAAATGTAATTTATCAGGTTAATTTAAATCGAATATTATTGATATGTCAATCTAGTCAATACCAAATATCCTATGTAGAACAGCTGGCAATTGATGTCGATGATCTTAAATGACACAATTTCATTTTGCAATTTTTCTTTTTATGAATTCTTTGATTCTTTTTGTTTTAATGCACTATTCATCTTTTTTTTGTCGGTCATCAAAGCCTTGGCGATGGTTTGCGAAGGTCATCGGGCACAGGCGAGGGCAACCTTGGCATTGGCACCCTTGGCAAGGGCATCACGACCTCGCCAAATCTAGCAAGGATTACCTTAGCTTGTGGTCGGCGGCTTTGCCCATATCTGGCAAGGGCTATGACCCTCACTTTTGATCGGTAGAGGATAAAGATGAACAATAGAATAGGAAAAATAAAAAGCTAAAAATATTGAAAAGAAAAGAAAAGAAAGAAAGAAAATCTAGATATTCTTGGTTCAATGCAAAGTGATGTCGTTTCATATAAAATTGTCCATGTCAACTATCAGCCTAGTTTTAATAGAACCGTTATGTCAGCGATTTCTAACCTAAGGTTTAGGATTATATTAGTTAAAACTGGCAAGTTTAGGAATGGATTTATTGTCGTATGATGAACTTATGACTTTTTAGATAATTTTGGTGTTGATTAAGTGGTGTACTAGACATGAACTTATCATGTCAATAAAATTATCGATTACGTGGATGGCGATAATATCTTTTAATATAGCAAATGGAGATAATGATCTCGCCTAATAATCGCAGGTGGTATGACGTAGTAGGTGATTGTGCGCCCGTACGCGACCGCAGCACCTTATCATACCATAAAGATTCAACGCTTTCTAGGATCCAAAGTCACTTTTGATTACGTGACGACATTCGTTAAACTAAAGTTAATATCGCCTAAATGGAATTTGGATAAAAGGACTTTCATGTGCTAATTATACTAAAATTGATTGACGTAATTGATATATTAAGTGATGTAATATTATATTCATCCACTGTGTTCCATTTATTTAAATGCATACTTACAATTTACTATGTCATTTGGTATATCAATTTTGCATATCACATTTTCATATAGCTTAGTCGTACAAATATCAATTTGATACACCTATGACGATATATTTCATCAATGTGAAAGGAAGCAATTAGGGACAACATAAGTCACTAATTAGCATATGTTTCGGTATATGAGGGCCACAAGTTGGCAGAGTGCGTGTCAAACACTCCTAATAGTAATTCAATCAAACACAACCTCATCGTAAAGTAAGTGGCTTTTGTAGTTTCGATTATTGAGCATGATAGCGTGCCTTGTTGTCAATGCCTTTAATGAAAAAGTACTAAAAAAGTTCTAAATTTGTTGTACTAGTACAAATTCAGTCGTAAATATTTTAATTGGATCAATTTAATCATAAATATTTTTACATTGGTACTAATTCAATTAATTTGGTTAATTTAGGAAAAAAATTACTAATGTGGATGCCGGCTAGCGGACGTGGTGTGATTAGCATTGACATGGGCATTTTTAATGATATTTTAATAATTTTTTTTGCATTTATTGAAATTTTAAACTAGTTTATTGAATTTTGTTTTTTTTTTCCCTTCCCCTTCCCCCTTTCTCTTCCTTTTCTTTTTTTGGTGGCCATCACCGGCCACCAACCACAGCCATGGCTGGTGAGGTCACACTTGTCAGCCACAAGCAAGGATTGGTCTCACCAAGTCGAGGCTGAGCATCAGCCGTCTAGGCATGGCTAGGCAAGGCCCCCATTGCTAGATTTGGTAAGGTTGACCCTCGCCCCGGTCAGAGCTACCTTGCCGTGCCTTGCTAGGCCTCGCCTAGGCGAGGGCGAGGTCTGATGAGGCCCGACAAGCCTCGCCTTGGCCATGGCGAGGTCGGTCTTGTATCGAGAAGGTTGATCCATGCCTAGGCATAATATTGATTTTCCTTCCTATTATCGTTGTTTTATTGCGATTATATATTGATTTTCTATATAGACATGTCTTCATCCACATTAATTATATATTGATGTTATATATTAATATGTCTTCATTGACATGGCAATCTTAGATACTTAGAAAAAGTTAAACTAAACAGGGTGTAGCTTACGTTTCTACTTGAGTGATAAGTTAAAAGGAAAAAATTAATTTACAACACTTTATACAATCATCTGGCCATCTAGAAAAGAATGATTTAGTCAAAATAATAGAGGGGTAAGTGTATTGAAAGCACCAAAATTTGTCACGAAAGTGTAATGAAGTTTTAAAACTTTCAAAAAGTACAATTGAGTTTTAAAATTTATCAAATTGGTCTAATTAAATCATTTCGCTAATTGCACTTTTAAAAATTTTAGAAATTAATTATACTTTTATAATAAATTTTAGAACTTTCCGTGCACTAATCGTGATTATTAATCAATATGAAGTGAGAATAAAAACAAAATTTGCGATAGTAGCATATTGAACTTAGTATTTAAGTAAGTAAAGCTAAATTTGCTGCGAAGAAAATTTGACTCTAGACATTAGACAAAAGCGAAGACATATAACAGAGAAAATTTCTTCTGACCCTTACCTATACCAAGAAGCTATGTTCTAGGAGCAATTACACGACTCTCTGTTGGTCATCAGGATATGTCGAATGTATTAGCTTATGTTGAATTAAAGAGCCTGGTACATTCTATGAAGATCTCAGGTGGAGCGATGCATACTCTAAATGTCGAAGGATTGGGATGAGTCGGTTCACAGCTAGATCTCCACTTGGCCAATTTGGGCAATCCTACAGATGTCGAGGGGATAACCATCGAGCCATCCGTTCATGGAGTGACGTCTTGCCATCCCCACCCCATCTTTTTCACCCACCCCTCCGCCAAAAATGGGGGACAGGTGGTTTCAGATCGATCCGCGTATCCCTTTTTCGCTATAAATGCCAACATTTCGGGTCTTTATATCGTTTCCTATGGCTAATCAAGGCTTTAATTTAATGATATGGTTGCGCTTTATCGAGTAGCCCTTTCTTGACCGTGATATCAGCATTAACCTTATCGCAGATTGCATGCGTTCCTAACATGCGTCTTATACGAGAACATGCGAGTAGTGTACCCTCGACATTTAAACTCTCCTCCTAGATTCGTTCGATGGTATTTGCAATTGAAATTTCGTGCGCCAAATTGCTGGAGAGCTCTCGATGTGGGCAGGCTCGGTTCGAGGTCGATTGTTGAATTATAATATGAGATGGCCACTTGATGGGAAAAGAGCTGATAAGAGTCTCTAACAATTATCCGGCAACCGTGGAATCATTGGTGTTGTTATATATTTTATTAGCAATTGGTATATGCTTTGCTTTTGGCTTTAGTTATTTATGTGATCTCCTTCTATAGTGGGAGAAAATTGTTCATAAAATCTTAAATCTATTACACTTTGCCTAATTCAATTTTAAATCTTTTAATTTTGCTAGTTGAGTTGTATAATTTTTTTTGCAATTTGCTTGTTGAGTCAATTCGACCAATTTTCACATGTGGCACCGCTAGCATGAAAGTGGACAACTTTTGTAAGTTTTTTTTTGTTTTTCTTTTCATTTTTTCATTTGCTATTTTTTAAAGTAGACAACTTTTGTAACTTTTTGAGAATTTGCTAGCTGAGTCTATTTTGGCATTGTGGTTGCCTACCTAGATTCAGCGAGGGCCTTTGCACCCTCACCCACAGTCGACAAGGTGATGGCCTCGAGTGAAGCCTTCGTAGTGGGCAAGGGTTGCTGGTGACCCTCGACGGCACAGGAAAAAAAAAGCAAAGAAAAATAAAAAATAAAGAATAATTATTTTTAAAAGTTACAAAAATTTTTTACGTTGGCATCACGTTGGATGACTGGTATCAATGTCAGCAATAACCTAGTTGGTTGAATGGACTTAATTGTTAATTAAAATGTTTATAATTCAATTAGCAAAATTGTCTAGATCAAAGTAATATTAGCAAAATTGAAATGTTTAATATTGAATTAGTCCAAGTGTAATAGATTTAGGTCTTTTTAAAGAAATTTCCCCTCTATAACGGTTTCGCACGTGCCTGTGCGAATGTTCTGATTGGGAGGAGTATCATTGTCCAAATTAATGAAGGCGTCATCGATTGTGGAAAAGGTTTTAACTTTTGAAGCAACAATGAGGGCGATGTACATCGATTATTGAAGTAACACACTTTGCCGCAAATCCATTACGAGGACATCTTTTCCAGAACAACACCACCCTGATGTTATCTATCAGTCAACGCCGGTCAAACATTGCAATTCGACCGTGAATGAAGTTCGAGTTAGGACCCTCCATTTGTAATTCGGAATCATGTACTCAGCCTGAGTCGAAAGCAATAAGACCCTAACAAAGCACTTCCTTGAAATGAAGGGAAAATGATAAGAGAGGGAAACTAACGGAATCTCGACATTCATATTCAATTGTGATAGGGAAACGGTAATGAGAGTCGAAGGTTCCATCCAACATGAAACATCTCCTTTAGCAAAAGAGATTTGCGGTCTGGAAATAAGTGCTTGGACGTCGGGACATGGAGTGCGTAAATTGGCCACCATTATCGTCTGCTAAATGTTTGGATAATTAGTAATATATTGTTGGGTGATTGACGTTGAATGGGTGCCCCTACTAATCTTAAAATTTGTACGATCACGTGTGGTTAATTAGTGGGTCTTTGGTCTTGATGGTAAGGCTGAGTTGCAACATACCATGCACGTGGTTTTATTAGATGAATCACATAGCTTAACATCCAGTTCTATGTTTCAAAATATTTAGATGTTAAACCACATTTTCATTTAACAGTTTAAGTTTTTAAAATAGTTGACAAAAGTCTCATAAAATTTCATATTGTATCGGATTAGGAGGTCTTGACTTCAAATTTTTCTAGACCTCTATTTGTCTTCCCAATTGCTTATTTCCACCCTACACATGAGGGGTAATAGAATATTCAAATAAAAGCTAAAAGCTTGTGTGCAACTTTAACGGGGCTTTACAAATATGTTTTTCCCAAAGTGTCCTAATCGTGCGGGTTTCAAAAGTAAAGATACAATTCAATGAGTCACGACGAAGGGCCCAAGGGCACGCGAGAATAACCAAGTAGAGGAAAGAGACCTCCAAAGGAGGGATGTAGTTAGGCAGGGTCTCAATCGGACTGGGACTCTCCACATCTTCATGATTAGTGCCTACCTTTGTACGGCCGTCTCCGTACGTGCATTCTCGTGTCCAACCTTGTTGTATACGAAGATCTATGCGGCAGGACAACGAGCAGCACACCAATGTGCTTAGGTTTGGGTCTTTTCCTTTTCCTTTTAGTTGCCGATAATGCGTTGCTTTCTGGTTGCGCGCTCATTGGATCATATCCGAAGCAACTCTCCGAATTGGTTCTATGAGAAAAGAGTTCAGTACAAACTGGGCTTTCCTATGTACGAACTTCGTCAAAATGTCCATCTTCGTAAACCACCAATACAAAACTTGATTGAAGAAAGTTTTCTCCGCCGAGGGTGGAAGAAAATATAGCCCAAGCAAGATAGTAATTGATATAGCTAGTAAGTGCCTAGAGGGTGAATAGGTATATAAAAGATTTTTCTCGTTAATCGCACAATACTAGACAGTTAATAGAATTGAGACAATCAGCAATCAAAGTAAGACTGAGAGAAGGGAAGAGAGAATTGAACGCAATGTTTATAGTGGTTCGGCTTATTTCAAGCCTACGTCCACTCTTTCGCTGACGAGCCTATTGGCTGGATTCCACTATGAACAAGAGATGTTACGGCGTTGTTCTCCCTTGATTTCTCGGTGTAGATGATCTACCACACTCGCTCAAGGTATCACTAAGTATAGACTCTCTCTTGTGAATACAATTTCGCTCAATATGAATCGACTAATAATCAAGGTACTTAGGACTACGGAATTTGTCTATCGAGCATACACTAAAGTAACTAGAACGTCTTCCTTTTATACTCCTTTATGCCATCATACCCGTTGGCACTTACCAAAGGAATTCCTCCAATCTACCCGTTGGACGGAATCAATTAAGAAGATCATTCGAGCTAATAAAGGAACACGACGATAGCCCATCAATCTGTTCGCCCATACAACCGGGATCTTGGTTTCCAAGAATAGAACCTTCCAAGAATATTTCGTCGACCATCGGATCTTCAAACGATCTTGATTACGAATAAAAGAATCCGTTATATTTATCCAGCCAAGAGATCTTCTCCCGGAGGATAGGACTAAATCCTCAACCAAATACTTCGACTCGGATTACCTTCGTCATTGGATTAGAACAAGCTGTCAATGAGAATAGTCTTGAGTCTTGAGTCTTGAGTCCGGTGATCCGAAAGTCTTCGGACTCTAAACGAAGGTCGTAATTATCCGGACTAGATTCGATAGAAATGTTTTGTCAGCTTCAAAATATTCTTGAAAGATTTCTCCAACAATCTCCCCCTTTTTGATGGTGACAAAACTTTCCTGTAGATTTGAACAACTTTGACCTGCAAAACATTACTCAAGCAATATGGCTATCTCATAAAGATTAATAAATCAACCAGACTCTGCATCCACAGAAAATCGGTTAGTCTTTCATGAGTAAGACCATACAACAATACTTGATATAAATGCAAACAGTCAAATTTCAAAATCCACACCCAAGTCATACTCAAAAACAAACATTCAAACACACAAAAGAAATTTAAAGTCAAAGTTTAAAGAGTTCAAATTGCAATTCTCCCCTTTTTGTCATCATTAAAAAGGTGAGAAAAGAGTCAAGTCTCGCTTGGGAATGCGCACGATCGGAAATCTCCCATCGACTGTACGATGCCTTCCAGCCTCTTCAAGTCTTCCCGTAGATGAGCCACCTCTTCTCCTTTTGCATTTGCTTGAATTTGAAGAGCGAGGTCTTTCATTTGATCCGCCAGGGTAAAAGAAGATACTTGTCCAGCATTCTTGAGGACTTGAAGTTCACGGTCCGAGCATAGATTTGACCCTGCATTTCCGAAGAACATCAAGGATACGACGAAAATCTGCTGTATTGTATGCGTACGTGTGCTCGCATTTGCTCTCTCGGATGGAGTAAAGGCAGGCGATGGAACTTCGGTGTAATCGAGCAGATTTGGCGTTGAGGTATCATGTCCTTCCTCAGGCATTTGAGAAGCCTGAAGATCTTCTGGATTTGCTGGTGAGCGACTCACACCTTCACTATTGACAGCATGTGGTGTAGTCCTTTCTTGCTCTTCATCTCCCCCTGTCTCTAAGACCTCAAATGGGGAAGAGTGATGGTCATGCTCTTCAGCGTCTTGATTCCCTTTTTCTCTGGCTTCATCTGCAGACTTTTCTTTCACTTCTTCTCCTTCTTCTTCAGCTTCTTTCTCTTTGTCTCGTTGCTCCCCTGCTTCTCTGTTCTTTGTGTCCCTCTTCTTCTCTCTGTTCTGTTGATTCAGGTACAGAACGTCTGGTCCTTTTTAATGCAGAGATAGTGAGATCTTCCTCTTCATCTTCATCCTCCAAGATAAGAGTTCTTTTCTTTTGGATGGAGCACCCATGGGCTCCTTCCCTTTTCTCTTTGATGCGAGAGGATCTTTGGAGTCTTCACTTTGAACTTCTCCATTGCCTTATTAAGCTCTTTCGGACGCATTTTTGTCACCATTTTCAAACCTACCACCATTTTGTCACATGGTCGAACACAAAGAGTTTGTGGAGGCTCAATATTCAAGTGTCTGAAGATCTTGGTCACAAGACCTGGGTAAGGCAATTGGCCCTTGTCCTTCACCATTGCTCTGTACATGTGAAAGATAATGGTGTGAGGGAGAGAGAATTTCTTCCCTGAATTGATTGCGTACGTCAATTTCGCCTCGGAATTAGACACGTCAGTCTTGGATGTAGACTTTGGCCTGATACAGTTGATCACAATTTTGTGAAGCAAGATGTTGATGGCACGCATTCTTGTGTAGGTAATTCTTCCCTCTTTGTATTCCTGTCTTTGACAAGCTCCGAGTGTGGCACGAGCAATCGAAACCTTGATCGGTTGATAGCGTCCTCTTTCAACTCCAATTATATCGCCAACATGTCCACATCTACTACATAGTCTTGGTCTCGAACATGAAGGATATTCTATTCGCATCTAAAAGCTAAGATTCGAATAGAAGTATGCTGTCAATTGCGCATAACCGTACGTGGTATCCGAGCAAAATTGCTCAAGTTGAAGCAGATTGAACTTCTCTCTCAAGTTCACATTAATGGCATCCAAGAAATCGAAATCAACACTCCTAGGGTTTATCACCCCTCGTTTCAACAGTCTGAAGAACAGATTCTCCTATTCCTTCGATTTAAACAAATCCATCCTTTTTCCCTTCACCTTCGCAGCAACACCCATTCTAGATTGAAATTCACTGAACATTTTATCATCATCGTTCCCGTCGGTCGGATTCGGTCCCGATACACGAGGGTCACTTGGAATGTTCGCAAGTGCTTCCTCGGCCTTTCCTTTGGGAGCAATTCCCAAATCCTCAATTCGTCGCAAAAAGATATATTCATTCCCATAATTCTTATCTTTAAGGAAATCATCTACGTAGTTCAGCGGAGTCCCAATGCTTTTCAACGCACGATAGAGCTTGTAAATAAAAGATGGTTTTGGACTCTTACGAGTCTGCGTCCTCGATTATTTCTTTCTCCGGTTGTTGACCCGCACCTTGTGGGGTAGATGGCGAAGAGTGACGTGGTGGAGAGTGAATCGGGCTCGTTGTCGACTCGGTAAATCCTCCTCTTTGGTGAGATCGAAATGGGTAGGTCCCTCCTTCATTCTCTGCGGTCCCATGTTCGCGATTCTTGAAGACTTTCTCGAAGAAGACATCATTCCTTGTCGTTGAAAGATTCCTTTACTCACTTTCCCAAGAAAAGATGACAACTTTCTCGAAGATGAACACGAAGTAGAGACGGGATTGGGAGGAGAATGCCTTTTAGGGTTTTGAAGTTTAAGCGAGGAAAAGCGTATATATATAACTCGGTTTAAAAGGAAAAACCAATCGGCACAAAGGAAAATGAAAGACGCCTCTTTTAAAATCGATAACTGCCAAATAGAAGTTAATCTTTTTAAACAAGATTCCGTTTTTCACGGAAATTATAAATTAATTGAACTAATGATCGTACCTTTTCGAGATTGAATATAACAACTTACGAGTCTATAGCCATGAATGTCCGGAGTCCGAGGGTTGGAGAGTCTCTAGACTTTAACTTCCTCAAGCTTCAAAATGTTGAGTCCGGAATGGATAAAATCGAATTGATTCTTCTCCAAAGGCTTTGTGTATATATCCGCTAGCTGATTTTTTGAATCAACAAATTGAATAGAGATTTCTTTATTTTGAACATGATCTCTAATGAAATGATGTCGAATCTCTATATGCTTTGCTCTTGAGTGAATGATTGGATTTTTAGTGAGATTGATTGCGCTGGTGTTGTCACATCTAATCTCTGTGCATGAGTCTTCAATTCCAAAGTCTTGTAGCTGTTGTTTTATCCATAGAATTTGCGAACAGCAACTTCCAAGAGCTACATACTCGGGGCTTTGTTGTTGAGAGAGCCACGGTGCTTTGTTTTCTTGAAAACCAAGACACATCCGCTTCCAAGCAAGCGGCAAGTTCCCGAAGTGCTCTTTCTATCAACTCGCAGCCGGCCGGATACGCGTCTCGAATATCCCGGAAGATTAAAGTCTCCTTCTTAGGATACCAAAGACCGATGCTTGAAGATGAAGCAACGTATTTAATAATACGTTTCGCAGACCGAGATGAGATTCTCTAGGATCGATTGAAACCTAGCACGAGATGCAAACACTCAACAAAATGTCGAGTCTAGAAGCAGTAAGATAAAGAAGTGAACCAATGATGCTCCTGTACAGCTTTTGATCGACTTTCTTCCCTTCTTCATCTTTGTCTATCTTCAAAGAACTTGACATTGGTATGTCGGTCTTTTTGCACTTTTCCAGTCCAAACCTTTTGACAAGATCATTAGCATATTTTTCTTGACAAATAAAAGTTCCTTCCTTCAATTGTTTTACTTGAAGTCCAAGAAAGAATGTTAACTCTCCCATCATACTCATTTCAAACTCATCCTACATAGACTTAGAAAATTTCTTGCACAGACTTTCATTAGAGGATCCAAAAATAATATCATCCACATATATTTGAACAAGTAAAAAGCTTTTGTTTTCCTTTTTGATAAATAAAGTAGTATCTACTTTACCTTTAACAAAACCATTATGTATTAAGAACTTACTTAGTCGTCGTACCAAGCTCGAGGTGCTTGCTTTAAACCATACAAGGCCTTTTCGGTCAAGCGAGTCGGCTTCTTTGGGTCTTCAAACCCTGGTGGTTGTTCCACATAGACTTCCTCATGGATAAATCCATTTAGGAAGGCACTTTTGACGTCCATTTGGAATAACCTGAAATTTTTATAACAAGCAAACGCAAGTAATAGTCGAATAGCTTCTAACCTTGCTTTGGTGCGTAAGTCTCATCATAGTCTATTCCTTCTTCTTGCGTATATCCCTTGGCCACGAGTCTTGCTTTGTTTCGTACGACTTTTCCTTTCTCATTCATCTTGTTCCTGAACACCCATTTAGCTCCAATAACAGTTTTACCTTTTGGTTTAGATGTCAATTCCCAGACATCATTAATGTTGAACTATCTGAGCTCTTCTTGCATAGCTTCAATCCAGCTTTCATCAGATAAAGCTTCTTCTATGCTTTTTGGTTCAATTTCAGAAATGAGAGCCACAGCACTAGACTCTTCACGCCTTTTGGATCTGGTGCGAATTCCTTCATTAATTTCGCCGATAATGAGATCTTTGGGATGATTGGACTTATGCTTCCAGTTACTAGATGATTTTTCTGGATGATGATCTCTTTCTTTATTTGAATCTTCACGAACAGCTTGACATTTGGTCTTCCGAGTTTGAGATGCTTCTTGAGTTGTAAACTTTGGAGAGTACGGAGCGGAGTTCGGACTCTTCATAATGAGTCGATTTGGATTCATCTTGCATAGAATCTTGAAATTTGACATTCATTGATTCCTCCACATGATCTGGCTCTTCTTGTTATAGACTCGTAGGCTTTGCTTGATGTAGAATATCTAAGAAAGATGCCTTCATCTGATCTTTCTTCAAACTTACCAACTCGATCTTTTGCATTTTTCAATATAAAGCATTTGCAACCGAACACATGAAAGTATGAAACAATAGGCTTCTTACCTTTGAATAACTCATAAGGGGTTTTCTCTAGAATAGGTCTTAAGAAGACTCTATTGATGATATAGTACGCCAGTTGAAAAGCTTGACTTCAGCCCAAAATCGTGAAGAAATCTTACTTTCAATTAAAAGAGTTCTAGCCATTTCTTGAAGAGATCTATTCTTTCTTTCCACAACTCCATTTTTTGATGAGTATATGGAGAGGAGAACACATGCTTAAAACCGATTCATCACAAAATTTTGTAAAATCTTGATTTTCAAATTCACCTACATGATCTGTTCTTATTCTTGAGATAACACATCCTATTTCATTTTGAACCTTTTTAGCAAATTTTTCAAAATACGAGAAGGTTTCGGACTTACTTGCAAGGAAATATACCCAAGTAAAGCGGGAGTAATCGTCCACAATTACTAGGCAATATTTCTTACCTCCAATGCTTTGGGTTCTGGTTGGTTCGAAGAGATCCATATGCAGTAACTGCAGTACATGATTAGTGGAGACATGATTTATTGACTTAAATGAATTTCTTACCTGCTTTCCCAGAATGCATGGAGTGCATGGATCAGACTTTTGGTATGGTAATTTGGGTTGACCTCGAACAAGCTGCTTTGATGAGATTTTGGCTAATTGCTTCATGTTGACATGACCAAGCTTTCGTGCCATAAACTTGCTTCATCTTGCATTGAGATTAGGCATTGTGATTCATTTGGTTTCACATCCAGAAGATAGATATTTCCATGTCTTCGACCCATGAAAGACTGAGTAGAGTCTTTACTGGTTCCAGAACATGTTCCTTCTTGAAAGAAGATCTTAAAACCAGTATCACACAATTGGCTGATGCTGAGAAGATTGTAATTGAGTCATTCTACTAGGGAAACATTACTTATTGTGAGATTTCCAATTTTCACAGTTCCAAATCCCACAATACTTCCTTTGCTGTTTCCTCCAAATGAAACTTTTCCACCATTTACTTGAACAAGCTTTATGAAGCAATTTGAGTCTCCTGTCATGTGTCTTGAGCATCCACTGTAAAGATACCACTTTACCTTTTTCTTGACGGAGACTTGCATTTAAAAGAGAGTCTCAAGCTTTCTTTGGTACCCAAATTTTCTTGGGTCCATTGGTATTAGTAAGATAAACGGTACTGGCCCATGCTTTCTTAACAGGTTTCCAAACCATAGGACACTCTTTTTCAAAGTGATCCGGACTTTTGCACTTTGAGCACCTGAGGGCATTTCGACCTACAGACTTTACAAAAACTTTCTTGAAATGATTTTTGTAAGCTTCTTTCGAGGGTCTTTGCTTAATTCTTTCTTTTACTTTAGGAAAATCAATCAAGGGAATTGATTCGCCGTCATACCTAGACCGGACTTATTGAAGTAAGGTCTTTGAGCTGAAAGAATTTTTTCAAGTTTCTCGGACCCTATTGAAAATTTCTTTGAGATATTTGATAAGTCAGTTTTTAAAAGGGCATTTTCTTTCAAAAGACTATCTTCATTTTCTTTAAGAGTGGAAACATTCAAATCTAAACTTTTAACTCTTTCTTCTAAAACGTTTTCCTTTTGCTTTAGAGCTGAGTTTTCCTTTTTAAGTTCGGAAATTCTTTTGAGAGAAGTCTTAAGACTAAAACACAGTTCATCAATGTATTTAGAAACTTTGACAGGAATTTTAAAATTACTTGCCTCAAATTCACTGTCTGAGTCTGATCCAAAGTCTAAGTCTGAGTCTGATTGCGCCATCAGACATATGTTGGCATATTCATCATCACTTTCTTCACACTCTGTATCACTCCAGGTTTCGGCTTTGAGAGCTTTTCGAGACTTTTCAGCTTTTCCTTTCTTCTTCTTCAGAAGAGGACAGTTGGGTCTGATGTGTCCATTTTTCTTACATTCAAAGCAAACTACATCTTTGTTTGGCTCCTCATCATCAGACTTGTCTGTTGTCTTTGAAAGCTTTGTTTCTTTGAGTTGAACCTTCTTCCTTTTCTATTCAGTTTTCTGAATCTTCTTATCATGAGAGCAAGCTCCTCATCGTCCATATCATCTTCAGAATTTGTATCATCAGAATCATCATTTGATTTTAATGCAATAGATTTCTTACCTTTTGGATCTTCGTCTTCATTAATTTGTTCCACTTCATAAGACTGAAGAGTTCCAATCAGCTCGTCGACAGATAGTGGCATGATTCTTTGCGTCTCTCTTATTGAAGTCTTTATGTGATTCCAATCCTTGGTGAGTCCACGCAGTAGTTTGTTTACCTTCATGGAATCAGAAATCGGTTGTCCTTGATTTCCAAGACCATTGACAACATCTGTAAAACGGCTAAACATGTCAGTTATAGATTCTCCTGGTTTCATTTTGAAGGCTTCATATTGACCGAGGAGAATGTTAATTCTGGTTTCCTTCACTCGATCTGTTCCTTCATAGGTGATATGTAATCTGTCCCAAACTTCTTTTTTGTAGCACAAGAAGATATTACATTATATTCGGTTGGTGACAAAGCACAATATAAGGAATAAATTGCTTTTGCGTCGAGTGCTTGTCTCTTGATTATCTCTTCCGAGTCATTCCGCTGGTCTCAACAGTTTCTTTCCCTCTTTCAGAGACAGATGCAGCTGTAGGAGTAATTCCTTTTTCTACAACGTCCCATTCCAGAGGATCCTTTGATCGTAGGAAAGCTTTCATCTTGTTCTTTCAGATGTTGTAATCCTTTCCATCAAAGTAGGGTGGTCTGGTATTGCTTTGCCCTTCCATCAGTCCTGGTGCTAGCATACTAGTCATGGATATTTTACTCTAAAGTAAAACACTTCAAATAAAGTGAGTACACGAGCTCTGATACCAATTGATATAGCTAGTAAGTGCCTAGAGGGTGAATAGGTATATAAAAGATTTTTCTCGTTAATCGCACAATACTAGACAGTTAATAGAATTGAGACAATCAGCAATCAAAGTAAGAGGCGAGAGAAGGGAAGAGAGAATTGAACGCAATGTTTATAGTGGTTCGGCTTATTTCAAGCCTACGTCCACTCTTCTGCACTGACAGCCTATTGGCTGGATTCCACTATGAACAAGAGATGTTACGGCGTTGTTCTCCCTTGATTTCTCGGTGTAGATGATCTACCACACTCGCTCAAGGTATCACTAAGTATAGACTCTCTCTTGTGAATACAATTTCGCTCAATATGAATCGACTAATAATCAAGGTACTTAGGACTTTGGAATTTGTCTATCGAGCATACACTAAAGTAACTAGAACGTCTTCCTTTTATACTCCTTTATGCCATCATACCCGTTGGCACTTACCAAAGGAATTCTTCCAATCTACCCGATGGACGGAATCAATTAAGAAGATCATTCGAGCTAATAAAGGAACCTGACGATAGCCCATCAATCCTGTTCGCCCATACAACCAGGATCTTGGTTTCCAAGAATAGAACCTTCCAAGAATATTTCGTCGACCATCGGATCTTCAAACGATCTTGATTACGAATAAAAGAATCCGTTATATTTATCCAGCCAAGAGATCTTCTCCAGAGGATAGGACTAAATCCTCAACCAAATACTTGGCTCTGGATTACCTTCGTTTGGATTAGAACAAGCGTCAATGAGAATAGTCTTGAGTCTTGAGTCTTAAGTCTGGTGATCTGAAAGTCTTTAGACTCTAAACAGAAGGTCTGTAATTATCCAGACTAGACTGATAGAAATGTTTTGTCAGCTTCAAAATATTCTGGAAAGATTTCTCCAACAGTAATCGTTCCAAGCCCCTTGTGTTTATCATTGTAAACCGAGTCAAAGTTACCCGTGAGTACATAGCTCGGGCCTTGGTTCGATGATATATTACTCGATCAAATCAACTTGTTTGATCTAGAGTCGAGCTCAATTTGCTTGAATTTCATATCGAGTCAAGCTCAAGCTTGCAATTATAATTGTGATAAAATCAAACATAGAGTTCCTTGAAGTTACAAAGTGTATCCACACACAACGAAAATCCAAGGAAGATATTTGGGCTTTATGAAGCTCTAGAAGATCGAATTTCTTTAAGCTCAAGCCGAGCTTGGTAAAACTTTATTACGTGATCGAGCTCAAGTCAAGTTTCGAGCACCTGACCAACGTGCCCTTCAATAAATTACACATTTCCAAGATATTTTTCCCAACATTAAAAAATGCCGCCCATTTTCACTCAAATATTGTCAAAGTGGTGTCGGAAAGACTTTTGGCGGCTTATGTGCACTAAATAGTGCAAGATATGTTATTTACGGCCATCTAGCCAGTTATTAATGCCATCAATTAAGTCATTAAATCGCCATGACCACCAATAAGGGAAAGGCTGGAAATAAAATGCTAGGGGCACAAGAACTCTGCTGTAGACTGCAGTGGTGACTCCACCCAAAAGCGTGGCTCGACTCGATCGGCACCCGAGTGCCTGACTAAACTATTGAAGTTTCACATACTGATGAGTAGATAATGAAGAAAATTATTCACATAAGTAACTAATCAATTAAGAAGAATCGGATTCATATATGAATATAAAACACCAAGATCAATAAGTATAGCGGAATTAAAATGTACCTGTTTAAGCTATTACTTTACTTAAAGAAAAATAGATCACTCTGATACCCAGAGATCTATCGGGATGTTAGATCTTCCTCTTTATGACCTATTTCAGTATAGTAGCTTTCAATGGGATTAAAGCAACTGATAGGTATACACTACCCTTTTATAGGCTAGAGAGGGAACCTAGCAAACCCTAATCAAAAGTATATCAATTGAGCCATTCCCATTACGGGCTTCAGTCAAACACAATTGCCTACACTTTGCTGCTTAGCTAGGCCCATTATTAATAGATGCCAAAATCCAATTCAATAAGATCACTCTAGGGTTTAACAAATATTGGAATATCCATTAATCCGATTATTTAAAATAGAAAATTAATTAATTAATATAAGCCCATATTATAAAAAATTTCTAAGAGATAATAGATATTGCCTCAATGTTACGAAGCTATGTCATCCTTAAAGAAGTGCAATGGGCTAGAACGAGAGGCCCGGATGGAAGTTGTGCCAAGCTTTTTGTAGTACTTTAGCTTTACCTGGTACGTCCATGATGTGGTGCGAACGGAACGCACTGTTTCGTCTTGATACGTTACGATGGAAAGTCACTAATGGAGAGGTACGAAGGGAGACGTATAAAATCCTCCCGAACACAACCGTTGGATGGGTTGGCAATTCATTCGCACCAAATTTTCTCTCAATTTCCATCCAAGAAGATCAAGGCGTTCCATTTCATCTTTGCAAGAACGATCGGCATTTACGCCGTGGAAATCAGGTGTTTTTCTTGTGATTGCATCCAGACTAACGTGAGGTAGTGTTGTTCGTGATTTATTCGCAATTCAACGTTCGTTCTGGGGCTATTTGCTATTTGCGCATCGGAATCAGGTAAGTCGTCTTCCGCCGACTCGAATTCCAACATTGGTATCAGAGCCCGATCGTGATTTCTACCTTGTTTTTCATCGAGTTTTCTCATTTACCATTTGATATTGAGATCAAGAGTTTGTATTCTACACTGTTTGGATCTCTGATAGTCAGAATTGCCATATGAAAAACTCGAAATTGAACTGGAGCAAAGAACGGGTTCGGGGTCGTGTGCATCCGTGAGGTTTTGGCTGTTTTTCGAAATAAATTTTTGGTCAAAATTAATTTTTGAATATACAGGGTGAAAGAGCTCGTCGAAACGAGTCCGGCGGTGGGTCGAGCGTCACCGGGAGACGCCGGACGCGCCCACACGGGCGGCCAGAAGCCGCTGCGCGTGGGCGCCACGCGCCTGAAGCGCTGGCATAGCCAGCGCGTCCGCCACACTCGTCGGTCGGCGAACCGGCACGTGCGCGACGTGCGCCAGCCGGCGAATCGGCATGTGATGACGTCATCGATGACGTCAGCGCCGGCAACAGTTGGCTGGCCGGTCACCGGCCGGCGACCCGACCCGAGACCCGATTCGACCCGACATTGACTGGTCAACGGTCGGACCGGCTAGGAGCCGTTTGGCTCGCTGGCGCGTGCGCCACACGCGCCGCGCACTCAGGCGACGCGTGGGGGTGCGTGCGAGCTCCGATTGGAGCGTGGTCGGTGGCGTTTGGTTCGTATGAGTGTCCTCTACACAGTGGTATAATTATTTTATATTTTTGAATTTTATAAATGCATGAAAATGCGTAGGAAACCCTATGTACGCGTATTTTTTGGGGTTTAATGCAGCTTATTCATTTGTAGCTTGTATTTTTCTTGTGATTAGGGAAATACAATAGCTAGCTTGTGTGCAAATGATGTTATATATGCTGTGTAGAGCTTGGTTCAATGATATGATGTATATATTTTAATATACTTGCAATTTTATAGTTGTTAGAAAATTAGAACAATAGTAGGAAATCCATTACATGTTGAATTGCAATTTTAATTATAGTTGAAGCATGATTGTTGTTTACACGTTGGTTATTATCATGCTATGTTTTTGTGTTAAGGAAAAATGTAGAAATTACATAAGGTCATGTAATTATTTTTCCTAGTGGGAGTTCGTAGATTGGTAGAATTAAAAGGAGTTCTCACCTAGAACTTAAAATTTGCGCAAATTAAACTAACTAACGATAATAGAATAATTGTACATAGAAGTTGATTGGGAACATTGTGAACTTTTGCTTTTGTGTCTTTTGTTGAATTATCATTAATTTAGTTTGTCTTTGCTGCAAATTAAATATGTGTGTTACTCTGTATAGTGTGCTAGTATTAATTCTGCGTTTATTATGTCAATGTGTTATACCAATTAATTATGGCTTCGGCATCCAAGACCATTGTGGCTGACCTCAATAAGGGTGAGAAGCTGAACGGTGACAATTATGATATTTGGCACCGAAAGGTTCAGTACATCCTTAAGGAGCAAGAGGTTTTGGAAACCCTCAACCATACCATGGATGAACCTGAGCATGGAACTTCAGCTCAACACAGGAGAAATCTGGAAGCTTATTAAACTTGGAAAAAGAAAAATAGCATTCCTCGCATCACGTTGCTGAGCTGTATGCAAGATGATCTCATGTGTGAGTTTGAGAGTTATGACAAAGCTCAAACTATGTGGGTTGCCTTGAAAGATAAGTTTGGGGGTACATCTGCTACTAAGCTGAGTAGACTCACCATCAAGTTTGACACATTCCGGCAGCATCTTCGGGAGATGTCAAACATGATCCGTGAGTTGAAATCGGCAGGTCACTCCCTTACTGATGAACAGCAAGTTCAGGCTGTTATAAGGTCTCTTTCTGATAATTGGGAGCATATGAAGATCAATATGACGCATAATGAGAACATCGTCACTTTTGATGATATTGCGCGTCCTTTGGAATTAGAGGATGAGCGCCTAGAGGCTGCGAGATCCTCTACCCATGCTTATGTTGCTGAATCGAGTTCGCGCAAAGCTTCGGGCTTCAAGCGCAAGAGGAATCTTCAGTTCAACAACAAAGGGAAGATGACTGATCAGGGACCCAAGAGGGCTAAAACCTTCCGACGCAAGAAGCATGGTGGGAAGAAGGACAAGACCAATATGGAGTGCCACAATTGTGGCAAGATGGGTCACTTTGCTCGTGAATGCACTAAGCCGAAAAAGGTACCCTATTACTCCATTACTTTGAGTAATGCTTTTGTTTCTAGTATTGTAATGCTTGCTGAATCTCATCCAATGTGGACTGTAGACTCAGGAGCAACAGACCATGTAGCTAGAGACCGAGAAGCATTTGTGGAGTATCATCGGATACTGCCTGGAAGAAGATGAATATATGTTGGGAATAACTCAAGAGTTGAAGTGAAGGGTATCGGCACATGTAAATTAATTTTACTGGTGGTCGAAACCTGTTCCTGCATGATGTCCTTTATGCTCCAAATATTCGACGAAATTTGGTCTCTGTAGTTGTTCTTCTTAGTTTAGGTTATATATTGAATTTCCATGGTGATTGTGTTGACATTTTGTATGGAACAGTTTATTATGGTTCAGGTCATGTATCGAATGGTTTTATGGTGTTAGACATTGACTATGATCAGTACAATGTTAATGTTGATGGTTGTTTTTCTTTAATTGCGTTTTCAAATAACGTTGAGATTGATGCAAGTACTTGGCATGCTAGATTAGGTCACATTGGATTGCAAAGAATGCAAAGATTAGCTAGAGAAGGCATTTTAGGGTCACTCACTAATGTTAGTCTATCTGTATGTGAACACTGTCTAGCGGGAAAAGCAACTAGAAAACCATTCGGTAAAGGGACTAGAGCTAAATTTCCATTGCATCTCATACATTCTGACATTTGTGGTCCTTTGAATGTGAGGGCGAGGCATGTAGCCTCATATTTCATCACTTTCATAGATGACTTCACACGTTTCGGTTATGTCTTTTTGATTTCCCATAAGTCAGAAGCATTAGACTGCTTTAGACGATATATAGCGATGGTAGAGAATCAGTTGAACAAAACAATAAAGGCATTGAGAACTGATTGTAGACGTGAGTATCTATAGGAGCAATTCAAGGATTTTTGTGATGAAAAAGGAATTGTACGACAATTAACTATTCCTGGTACTCCACAACAAAATGAGGTAGCTGAGAGAAGGAATAGAACCCTATTGGAAATGGTTAGGTCTATGATGGCGCAAGCAAATTTACCTATCTCCTATTGGGGAGATGCGTTATTGACTGCTGCCTATATAGTTAACCGTGTGCCCTCAAAATCGGTCACTTCCACCCCTTATGAATTATGGACTGGTAGGAAACCAGACTCGAGTAGTCTACGTCCATGGGGATGTGCAGCTTATGTTCATGATTCTTTCCATAAACATGATAAATTAGGTCCTAGAGGGAAGAAATGTATCTTTATAAGATATTCCGAACACTCCAAAGGGTACGTGTTCATAGGTGAACAAGCTGATGGAAGTGTGACCGAAATGGAGTCATGAGATGTCACGTTCTTGGAGAACGATTTTCCTAATAGAGGTGAGATTGATAAGGACTTCCAATTATATGAGATGGAAGATCCCGATAACACACCCACCGATGTTGTAGAGGGAAATGAAGATTTACCTCAACACACAAGACCTAGTGGAAGTGTTGCATCGCCTGATGAATTGAATTCAAGAGAAATTCAATTGCATAAAAGTAATCGTAAAAGTATTTCTCGTCGTCGTTTTGAGATTGAGGGGGAAGCATTTATGATTGCTCAAAAAGACAATGCCGAGCCTAAGACTGTATAAGAGGCTCTCTCATCCTCTGATAAGGAAAAATGGAGAAAAGTTTTGAAAGATGAGATGGAGTCAATGAGGGCAAACCATGTCTGGGACTTGGTTGATCTACCACCCAATCGTAAGGCCATTGGAAACAAATGGGTCTTCAAGATTAAGCGTAGGGCGGATGGATTCATTGAAAAGTATAAGGCTCGCCTTGTGGCAAAAGGTTATACTCAATAAGAGGGTATAGACTATGAGGAAACTTTTTCACCAGTTGTAAGGTTTGCTTCAATACGCCTTATTCTAGCCATCGTTGCACATTTGGACCTTGAATTACATCAAATGGATGTAAAGACGGCATTTCTCAATGGAGAATTAGATGAGGAAATTTATATGAAACAACCAATAGGTTTCATAGCTAAAGGTTAAGAGCATAAAGTTTGCAAGCTTCATCGCTCAATATATGGCCTTAAGCAATCATCTAGACAAAGTGGTATCTTCGTTTTCATCGAGCAATAATAACTTTTGGTTTCACGATGATCGAAGAAGATCACTGTGTATATGTCAAGCGGTCCAAAGATAAATTTGTGATTTTATCACTTTATGTGGACGATATTCTGTTGGCTGGAAATGACAAGGTTTTGGTTATCACCATAAAGAATGGTTGTCCTCCAATTTTGAGATGAAGGACATGGGAGAAGTCTGCTTATATATTAGGAGTTAAGATCGAAAGAGATCGATCGAGGAAACTCCTTACTTTATCACAAGAGTCTTATATTATGAAGATTCTTGAGCGTTTCAATATGATACCCCTGTCATGCAAGGTGAAGGCCTAAGTACTGAGATGTGTCCTAAGACTCCAGAAGAAATCGAAGTGATGGAAACTGTTCCTTACGCTAGTGCGGTCGGAAGTTTGATGTATGCTATAATGTGTACTCGACCCGACATATGTTATGCCGTGGGATTGGTGAGTCGATATCAATCAAATCGGGTCCAAAGCACACTTGGAAAGCAAAGTGAAGAGGATCCCGAGATACTTGAAGGGCACCATGGACTATCGACTTTGTTACCAAGGGAATGATTTATGCCTATTGGGTTATTCAGATGCCGATTGGGGTGGAGATCTGGATGAGCGTAAATCGACTTCTGGATATGCGTTCTTGCTCAATGGATGTGCGATTTCTTGGAATAGCAAGAAACAGACATGCACGGCCTTGTCTACGATGGAGGCAGAATTTATTGCATGTTCTGCCGCAGTGCAAGAAGCAGTATGGCTAAAACGTTTCTTGGAAAATTTAGCCACCGTCCTTTGAAGTTCCAAGACCGGTGACAGTTTATTGAAATAGTCAAGCAGCCATTGCCTATGTGAAAGATCTCAAGTATCATGGAAGGACAAAACACATTGACATAAAGAATAACTTTATCAGAGATATTATAGTGCAGAAAGAAGTGATTCTGCAATACATTTCAACCAATAGAATGGTTGTTGATCCATTTACGAAGGCTATTCCTAGAGACATGTTCTTGATTCATAGGATGTCACTAGGATTGCGTAGAATGTGATATCTGTTATTGTAGAGGATCATTGGTTTATGTATTTGTGGACAGATATATTGTACTTTTTTGTTTATTAGTGATTTCATGTTTTATCAATAAGTACAAATCCACTATGAGACTAGCACAAACACACATATATTATTGAAAAGTATGTCAGCAGGCAATGATTGGCTCACTCACACGAGCAATTGCCTCAAGTATTGTATTTATCACGTTGAGATGAGACGTTATGTACAAATAAATGCTGAAGAGCAAGTTTGGTACATAAAATATGTCGCCTTAATTGGAGTCAAGATGAGGTCTGTGATTGGTTTATAACAAGACCGAACATGATAGTCCCACAATCATGTATGCCTGAAAGATGCCGGATGCGAGTACTTAATTGGGCGCTATAGAAAGCCAATTGATATAGCACTCGGGCTAAACATGAGTACGTGAGAAGCACGTAACTATGTTTAGGCTAAGATCTGTATGGTGGATATATTTGATAAATGACATATACTCTTATAGAAAGAGTAATCCACTATAGCATGTAATTCATACTACATGTGCATTGTACGACCAATAAGGGAAGATGAGTAAAATTATCCCTATTTACTCATCGTGTGAGCCCTTGAGGTAATTTGTATTTTACCTCAACTTTGTGCCCTATGTTACTTCTGACTATGTTCTTGAAGTGAAAGATCAATGTTGCTACTTTAGCATGTTACGGGCAGTCATGAATAGATATGGCCTATGGGACATGTTTAGGAAAGCAATTGTTTTGAAATTGAGAGAGACATGAGTGCGAAAGAAGACAACTGTTGTTTTACATCTATCGCGTGTATTTACTGGTCGACCAATTATATCGCCCTATGTGGTTGTGGATGTAATTGTAAATACATGGTGTTTTTTTGAGAATAGTCAAGTATAGCCTTTAAGGGATATGTATACTTGGATTGATGTAACAAAATATGTCTGGGGCACTGTGAGACATCGATTGTTCATTTCTTTTCAGGGTTGTAGCCATTATGTTATCCCTAATAGGTGCATAATTTGAGCTCCCAAGTGCAGGTGTACTCACTGGTCGCACGGTTTATTTGCCAGTATGAATTGTTTTGTAAAGTTGATGAATGTTGAATGCCTTATATTTTTGATAGAGCGCTATCAAACCCATCATGTCCGAGTGGGAGATGTAGTACTTTAGCTTTAGCTGGTACGTCCATGATGGGGTGCGAACGGAACGCACCGTTTCGTCTTGATGCGTTACGATGGAAAGTCACTAATGGAGGGTACGAAGGGAGATGTATAAAATCCTCCCGAACACAAACGTTGGATGGGTTGGCAATTCATTCGCACCAAATTTTCTCTCCATTTCCATCAAAGAAGATCAAGGCGTTCCATTTCATCTTTGCAAGAACGATCGGCATTTACGCCGTGGAAATCGGGTGTTTTCCTTGTGATTGCATCCAGACTAACGTGAGATAGTGTTGTTCGTGATTTATTCGCAATTCAACATTCGTTCTGGGGCTATTTGCTGTTTGCACATCGGAATTAGGTAAGTCGTCTTCCGCTGACTCGAATTCCAACACTTTTGAATCTGGTAATCTCATACCAGATGATATGACTCCTCCACTAACACAGAACCCGTATCCATTTGACTTTTATTGAAACGTCGCTCATTGAACGACGCCGACGATGATATGGTTGATTATTAGCTTTCCGAATGGTGGGCTTCTCTGCTTTTAAAGGAGGTAGATCACGACAGGCATCTTTCACGGCCAATTTCGATGTAGGTCACGAATCATGATCTTCATATGTGAATCACGGCAAACTTGTCATTTCTTTTCGAAATATGGATCCAAGAGATAGTAGAATGAGTTCATTTATGACAGGAACGAGACAAGGAAGATTTAATTACTAGAAAAGACATTGCAATTCTAGAGCACTTATGCACGTGGTGTTAATCTCCACTTGCATATACAAGTTATGACGCGTGCATTAACAACATAGAAGAAAGAACTTAATTAGCTTACTAGCTACTTGAAAGACAACAGCAGAGACATATGCTGCGACTTAACCCGGGTCAAACTTCACATGAACTATTTGCAACTGGTCTATTATTGGAAGCTTCCAAGCTTATCTCACCCTCGTATACATCGTCTTTCCTCTCCTTGATCTCATCAACGTCGATGATGCTATCTTTAAAGGCGATATTGCGACTTTAAGTATCGGCAATCGGCCTTGCACCATCGAAATCATCGGGTTCCTCCAAAACCATCACATTCCTCTTCCTATATATCAGATAGAGTCCCATCTGAAGCACTCCAAGGATAAACCCCAATACGTTTGGAACCTATGTAAATGATCATACATATGTTAATGATTGTATATGAGAAATAAAGCGACCGTAGTCTCCATGACACACTTTTTTCTCTGGGTAATAGAAAACTCTTTTTAGCATAATTTCTAGTATTTGTTGAAAGTCGATGCGTACGGTGACGTGGATATCCTTGAGAGATATACCATATAGGAGCCAAGTTACAGCGCTGAGCGTGAGGAAAAATGAGAGAGAGAAGGGCATGAACTCTACGCTTTTGGTGCGTATCACTGTTCTCCGTGCAATATTCGTCGAAAATAATTGTCATGCAAAACTTGTCTCACATAACTCAGTAGTGCATGAAGGAAAGTATAACTAGGGAAAAGTAAAAGGTAAGAAATCAAGAGTTATTCCAATTATTCACCACACTTAAAGGAGCTGTGAAAACGATGATGGAGAATCCAACACAAAGCCACCCAAGAAGTTGGACCCTGGTTGATCCTTTTGTTAATTAAAAGGATGAGAAGAAAGGAACAAAACCCTCCAAAGCCCATCACTATCTACTTCATTGTAAAAACTTGCATGCATGTGTTACGGGTCGATTGATTCCGATGATTCCTATCTGTGTGGCCTTAGGATTTGATCCCAAGTTAGCCTTACACATGTACACAGCTCACAAGAACAAAGTATGAGAGTGAAGCTCAAATTATATTAGCTTGTGAACAAGAGTGTACAAGTGAGGGGAAAGGGTCCCCTGTTTATACAAGTATGGGCTGATTCTAGCTGTTGATCCTCTTCAATCCAACGATCGTATTTGAATATATACAATCATTATAAGGTTGCACCAGAAGCTCAAGAGGCCCTAGGCCATGGGCGAACTCAAGGGATGTTTGCCATGGGTCTATAGGGTCAGTTTGTGGGAATTGAAGGGTCACCTGACACAAGGAAGCCGAATGGTCGTTGGCTTCTTCTTGCATTGCTCATAAGCCGTCTCTATTGCTCGTGGGTCGTTTATGGGCGCTTGTGGGCTTGTCCTTGTGTGGGACATGACCCTTCATTTGGACGTCTTGGATCATGCTCGTCCTTGGGCTGTGTCGATCTCCCCCATCTATTCAGATGACGCCCTTGTCGCTTTTTGGCATGGAATGCGTCGATGTGTTTCTTGAACTGTAAAGAGTCTCAGACGGTTCCCAACTTGCTTCACTCTCCAGAACACCTTTCCATTTAGGGGTGAGCAGTTCCCAGTTTCGGTTCGGTTCCGTCTGGAACTTGGAACCTATCATCGGGTACATGTTCCTCATTTTTTGGAACTGGAACCTACCCGTCGAGAAAGAACTCGGAACCTACCCTATCACAAGTTCCGGTGGTCGGTTCCAGTTCCAACAGGTTTTTTTTTTTTTTTTTTCATTTTCAGATTTGAACTATAACGAAGAAGGAAAGAGACAAACCAAAGCTTCTATGTTAGCTCAAACCAAGATCAGAAAAAGGATGGCAACTTAGCCACTTTTGTTGTGACAATTGACAAACACAAGAAAATCACTGATGCAAGTAACAAGGAATGCTAACTACTGTCCTCCTGCAGAATAATTTAAGCATTGAAGGCTAATGAGCACAAGTGTAAAGCATTCAAATAGCAAGGGGAAAATTCAGCAATGGCAAACAGATTAGTTACAAGTCATGTAATAAGATATTTTCTGGACTTTTTTTTCCCAGAGAGAAATTAAGGTAAGGCCAAAAGTAACATCTTAACGAACAAATTGGAGCACAAGCTGACTCACCATTTGGCAAAACGAACACCTTGCTTGTAGTATTTAGCGGGCCTTGAAGCCAATCCATCCAAGCCTTGGCACCAGGATTCATTATTGGATCCAGGAAGAGGAACCAAACCCTTTGGACAAAGAGAGTGTACCGATGATAAGCACATTGACAAGGACAGTTTCTATTTGAAGCATAGACATTCAGGAAAGGGCCCCTCAAAGCAAACTTTGTCAACTTTAATACCTGGAACAATTTTCTCCTCATGCGAGTAGTCAACAAATTTCTTCCCATCTGTTGTCGATTGGTAAATTGTCTCCTCAAACAAAATGGCACCAGAGATGTATTCACCCAGACCAGGCGTGGTCAATAGAAGTTGTCTATAAGCTTGACGATTGACCTCGGTATTGTCCAACCCGATGGATGCTAACCTTTTCCCACAGGTTGCATTTGACTCATCAATGGCAATGATACCATGACCAGGAGCTACAATGGATTTCTATGCATAATGAACCAAGAAAAAGCTCACCGGACTGGTAGAATATGTTCACAAACATCTACTTTCAATAAAATCCCACTGTGAGTAGATGATGTTTGAACTCTTAACTTGGGGAAAGAATTACTTGACAGTCTCTCTCTCCCTCTCTTACATAGACTAACAATAGTTGTAATTTATTGCAAGATTAGATAAATGGAAAAATGTTTCGGTAATGCACTACGACTCATCGAACATAAGAATATATTATATGTTCAGATGACAAAAATATGAAGTTGCTATGCATTGCCAGAAGACAATAATGATAGCAAAACTCAATCTCATAATTCCAAAATAACAGGCACCAAACAAGATAACATGAGAGAACACTTAGGATTAGAAGCTTATGAAATTTAAAACTATGAGGTACGCCGCCTCAGGGGAAGATAGAAGGAATTTGAAACACCCCACAGAGTTGGCTGTTTTGGGCCAAAGTACGAGAAATCCAGCATAACAGGCATTTGTAAACACAAAAAATCCTCGCTTTTCAGATACCTTTTGGGTACTAGTACCAAGATGCTAAATCACAAAACATGGTACCAAGAACCAGCATCTAAAACTCACAATCATTGAATCAATCACTACACAAACTACTAGAAGTGATCCTATCCAAAAAGGAAGTTCCGAATCAAGCAAAATCGAGCAACCCAGCAACATAAGAGCTAAATCGAAGAGAGAAACGAACCTCGAGGCGAGATGTGAGGACACACACTTGTACCACTTGCCGGCGTTCAGGAACGAGCCTCTGGGCTTTTCGAGAACCGCGGCGTACACCTTGATGTCGTCCTTCATGAGCTGATCTCTGCCATTGACAACGACGTCGATAAACATCCTAAACAAGCAAGGGGCCCAAGATACCAAATCGACCCATTGATCCCTCGCACAAAGAACCGAGAGAGCGAGAGAGAGAGAGAGATTGAAGCGTTACTCGGAGATGTAGGTCTTGCTGGAGAGAAACTCGTCGAGGGACTTGAGGCCCGAGTCCGTGTGGAGATCCAAGAAGGTGATCACTCGATTCATCGAGGAACTCGTTGACGGCGAGTAGCGTGAGGCAGGAACGGGAGAGGAAAGAGAACTGTGAAGCGTGAATTGAGAAGTGAGAAGGGTAAACGTAAAATTAATTTAGGGGTTTTTGTGGAACCCTAGCCGGTTCTTGGTTCCCAGAAAAAGGGAACCGGGAACCGGAACCGGGAATCGAATTGGACCCTCCGGTGCGGTTCCCCGGTTCCCGGTTCTACCCGGGAATCGTGCTCACCTCTAATTCCATTGGACCAGGTATTCCTTCTTGGGTGTCCAATACCTCTTCCATATGACTCGGTCCACCATGATGTACTCGACGTTCCGATTGTTCGAGGTTTTTGCCCCAAGGGGTGCCCGTTGTGATTCCCCTCGGTCTAGGTCTTTCTTATCTACATAGAAAGGTTTGAGCATATTCACATGGAACATTGGATGTACCTTGAGTTTGGATGGCAAGTCCAGCTTGTATGCAACTTTTCCGAACCGTTGCAACACTCAAAAGGGACCTTTATAGCGATGGATTAGTCCCTTATGCACGTCTTGATATTGGAGGACCAAATGTAACTTGGCTAGCACTAGGTTACTGACTTGGAATTCCATGTGCCGTCGCTTCTTGTCAGCCCACTTTTTCATAAGCTTTGTGGCCTTGTGTAGATATGCTCGCGCCAAGTTCACTTGTTTGTGCCATTCCTTTGTGAACTTGTATGCCAGTGGACTACTCCCCCGATAGCCTGAGACAACCATGCTTTGGTGAGAGCGATTGTTGCCCCATTACAATTGTAAACGGGCTCTGGTTTGTGGACTCACTCCACTGTATGTTGTAGGGGAATTGGGCCACATCGGTTAGCTTCGCCCAATTTACTTGCGTGGTGCTCACATAATGCTGGAGGTATATTTCGATAAGTGCATTCACTCTCTCTGTCTGACTGTCAGTTTGGGGATTGTGGAGAAGTTGAGGTTTGACCTTAGTAACTTCAAGAGCTCAGTCCAAAACCGCTCGGTGAATCGAGGATCCTGATCGCACACGATCACGCGTGGTATCCCTCAATACTTGACGACATGCTTGATGAATAGCTTAGTCGCTTTCTAGGCTGGGCAATCTTTAGTCACAGGCACGAACTTTGTGTATTTGGAGAACCAATCCATAACGGTTATGAGGGTCCGACATCCTTTAAAACTTGGGCAAAATAATAATGAAGTTGAGGGAGACACTCTCAAATGGACATTCCGAGACAAGCAATGGTTCAAGGAGCCCTGATGACGACTGTTGTTTGATCTTGCCTTATTGACATACAAGACATGTCCGCACATAAGCTTCAACGTTATCTCGCATGTGAGACCAATAATATTAATCTTCAATGAGTGCCATGGTGTGGTGAATTTCCGGATGACTTGCCCATTTGGAGTCATGGCACTTGTGTAGTACTTCTTTCCTCAACTTCTCGTGGAGTGACACATGAAGCTGTTGTCCCTTGGTGTAAAAGAGGCCATCCTCATGCCATAATTGCCTTATCTTGCCCTTCTACACGTACTTAAGGAGCACTTGGGCTATAGGGTTGTGCTCGAGCCCTTTCTTGTTATGAATGATCCACGGATAGTTGCGTCGACTCGCTATATTTGCCAGTTCCAACTTCCAACCAAGGCGTCTGCCATGGAATTAGCCTTCCTTGGCTTATCCTCCAGCACATAATCGAACTGGACTAAGAAGTTTTGCCACTGAGCTTACTTCAAACCAAGCTTCTTTTGAATTTGGAAGTAGCTCATGGCCACATTGTCCATCCTCATGATGAATCGGGATCCCAAGATATAATACCTCTATGTATGAAGGCAATGCACCACCGCGATCATCTCTTTCTCTTGGACCACGTATCGCCGCTCGGTATCATTCAACTTTTGAGATTTGAAGGCAACTGGGTGCCCATCCTATATAAGGACATTACCGCTAGCAAAATCAAAGGCATCGGTTTCTACCTCGTATGGCTTGGCATGGTCAGGCAGCATGAGCACTATGTCTTCGGTCATGGCCCGCTTCAATTGATTGATTGCCTTTTGACATCAATCCATCCACTTCCATGGCCTTTCATTTTCCAACATATCCATGAGTGGCGCAATAAGGCTTGAATAGTGGTAAATGAAGCGTCATTAGTTGTTCGTGAGACCAAGGAATGATCTTAGTTTTGTCACCTTGGTTGGTGGTTCCCATTCAACGATGACACGGATTTTAGCCGCATCCATTCACACTCCTCCCCCGGCGATGATGTGACCAATGAAAAGAACTTTCTCTTGCGCGAATGTGCACTTCTAACGCTTCACGTACAATCATTCTCCTGCAAGATTTGGAAGACTTGCCTTAAGTATTCGATGTGTTCTTTGAGAGTCTGGCTATGCACGACAATATCATTGAGTACACCACAACGAACATATCAAGGAATGGGTGGAGTACCTTATTCATTAGAGTGCAGAACGTGGGCAACATATTAGTCAAGTCGAATGGCATGATGAGGAAATCGTATGAGCCATAGCGTGTCACGCACATGTTCTTTGGCTCATCTCCCTTGATGATTTGAACTTGTAGTAGCTCAATCGAATATCAAGCTTGGTAAACCACCGAGCTTCCCCAAGCTAATCGAACAGGTCTGTAATGAGAGGGATAGAATACTTATTTTTGATGGTGAGCTTATTTAATAGCTGCACATCTGAAGGGATCTGTCGTGCTTCTCTTGGAACAGGAGTAGGGCACTGAACGGAGCCTTGGATGGTCAAAGGTATCCCACATTGAGCAACTCCTTGAGCTGTTTATGCAATTCTTCCAACTCGGGCGGCGCCATGTGGTGGGGTGCCATGGCCAGTGATTGAGCATCGAGCACGAGCTTGATCCAATGGTCCACCTCTCTTCGAGGCAAAAGCTTCTTGGGCAAATCAAGCGGCATCACATCTTAAAACGAATCGAGGACTTAGGTCACCTCCTTCAATGTGTCACCTCCCTTCACGTTCTCAGTCTTCAACGTTGCCAAGAAGGTCACCTCACCCTTCCTTGCTCCCTTCGATAGCTACATGACCGATAGCATCTTTCTATCGTATTCCAACTCATGATGGATCAAGACCATGCATTGGCGGTGTTTATAAAGGATGTATATGTAATCTGCGAATGACATAATGCTCACATCGATCCTTTCGAGGAATCCAAAACTTAACACAAAGTCATAGTCGTCAAGGGGGATTATCTCGATATTTTCTTTACTGGTCCATGGACTAAGATGGAGCTCTATATCCCTAGCCATGCCGCTAGTCGAGACTTCCTTGGAGTTTACTATTTTGAACCAATCGCCTCCTCCCTTTTTGGCTAGAAGATTCAATTTCTTAGCGGCCTCTTGGGATATGAAGAGGTTGGACGCCCTGGTATCCACAAGTGCCCTCATCGTGGTATTTCTGATCTTTACATCCACGAACATCATGTCTTTGGGTTCCTTCTCCTTCTTGTTTTGATCGAACAAGGGATGCGTAGTGAACCCAACTGTGCCTCCTCTCGCGGCTCGTCCTCCTTGAATAGGGCTACTAGTTTGCCCTTCTTGGGACAATCTCGAGCCATGTGAGGATAATCGCAAAAGAAACACTTGTGTGTGCGCACCTTCATTTGTCCCCATCCACTCGACTTCAATTGTGTGTTAGGTGTTGCCGTCAGTAATTTGGCTTCATTCAGGTGATTGAATCTTTCTTGATCTTCCCCACCATTGGCCTTGTCCTTTGGACGAGAATTGGACTTTTCATGGAAGGTGACTTATACTCCACAAGGAACTTGACCACGGACATAGCCCTTGCAAGATCCGTCGCCTGGCATTGCTTAGCTCTTGCTTGACCTATGACTTGCGTCCACTTATGAATTGGTGATATGCCTCCGTCTCAGTCATGGACAGGATTTGGAGTAGAATCTTTGAGAATCGCTTCACATAGTAGGGGTGATCGGTCCAAGATAGGTAGGTTCTAGACCTAGATCTTGTACTCGATCTTGTTATAACCGGTTCCTCTTTTATGGACTTTGTACTCGACCCTATTTCCATTGGATCCTGTAGTTTTTTTTTTTGAACAGATTGGATCCTGTAGTTGAACCACCATGTTTTTTTTTTTTTTTTTGATTTGGTTCCAGGGTTAATCTTGTTTCCACTTGAACTTGTTTTGTAACCACTCGATATCTTATACGGTTTCGAATTTTATATTAATATGCGAGAAAACGATGTAATCCTCCTAATTTGTATTGAAACATTAGCACTTGTAATCATTAAGTACATGAACTTTTTGATTAAACAACAAACTAGGGATCCATAAGGCTAATTATCATAAACAATATCATAAGGCAACGCAAAAATCTTAACATTGCATAAACATTAGCAATAAACATGGGTATAATATTAGTCTCATTCCTGTAATGAGTACTGAGAAGTGCTATGGTGGGTCTTCCTCCTCTTCTTCTACTAGCTTTGATTTCGAGAGTAGAGATGTGGATTCGTGTGTTCTGCCAGTTGAAGGAACAATTAACCCCAAACAATTAATTCCAAATCCAACGCCATCAACAACAAAAGTAGCAACATCAACATCAACGGCATATGAACAAAAAAAAAAAAAAAAAAAAAAAACGCAAACTTTTCACTAAGCCGAGGCAAAAGCTCGCATAGAGGATCACATGGAAGAAACCTAGGTCGTCTCACACGTGTAGCAGATTGCTGCCTCCGTTTTCCCTGACGCGCATTCCGAGAAGGCCTGGGCCCACCAACCACGTGAGCTGCCGTTGCCCTTGCCGCCATTTGATGGGAAGGCCAGAGGGGACGAGAGCCCAGCGGATCCACCCATCCCCACGATCTTGTAGAGCCTCGACATGGCAGCGATTCACCCGATGCTGAAGCTCTTTGAGTTCTACGACTTCTTCTCTCTCTCCCACCTTACCCAAGCCACTCATAGTGAGTTCCCATATGAGCAAAAAAATGCAAATTTTTCCACCAATCTGACAAGAAATCCAACTCAGGAAAGCACCCCCAAAGAAAAAGAGAGGAACTAAGCTTCAATTTGAAAGAAAAGTCCAAAAAAACTAAGGAAGTTTGCAAGCTTACAAATGAGAGAGCCGGTGATAGATGAAATAGAGTGAGAGGGAGCCAACGATGGATGGAGTGAGGAGATGGACGAAAGCGAGCGAGGAAGAGAAACTCAAGAATGATGAAGGGAAAAATGCCGCGCAAGTTTGCAAGAGATAGAAAATCAAGGGAAGAAAATAGGGTTTTGG
Source organism: Eucalyptus decipiens (assembly GCA_014182575.1). Classification (NCBI taxonomy): domain Eukaryota; kingdom Viridiplantae; phylum Streptophyta; class Magnoliopsida; order Myrtales; family Myrtaceae; genus Eucalyptus; species Eucalyptus decipiens. The sequence goes on along the minus strand of CM024619.1, from coordinate 33,571,136 downwards.
ACTTTTGGGGTTGGGCTTACAAAATCAGTTCCTAAACTGGTCCAATTGATCCAGTTCTTAGGTGGGTATTTACTTCGAACTGGTTCAAACTAGTTTTGAATTTTAGGAACCAATTCTTGGACCGGTTTCAACAGGAATTGGTTCTCGACCCTATTTTTCAGATGGGCCGATTTGGTTTCTGGGTATACGTAGTCCAGTTGCACACCTCTATCACATAGTTGCGAATTGCGCCATTTTGTTCAAGATGTTTGAGTTCATCGTGAGCTTTATCCTTCGCATATGTGGGATAGTAGTTCCGTTGAAATTCCTCAACCAGTCAAGCCCATGTCGTGATAGGGTCACCAGACCTATCATTTGATTGACAACACCACAACAACTATGCGTTATCAACTAAATACATGGATGCGATGTTTACCCGAGACATCATCGTTGATTTACGTGGCCTAGAAGTATTGTTTTATGTACCACAAGAAATTATCCACGTCCTTGGCCACTTGCTAGCCCTTGAACTCCCTTGACTTGGGTGTGTCAGTATATGAAGTACCGACACTCTCCAAGAGCTTTCATGTCGTGTCGGATACTTTGACACGTGTTCGACACTCTCTGACACTGGTTTACACGTGTTGGAAAATCCGACACCTGGTCAACTTTTTGAACACTCTCCGACACTTGAGTTGAAATTTTGACATATGAGTTTCGACACGTGATTCGATATCGATGTCAATTTTAATAATTCAATAAATGAGATGTCAAAATATATATGTGAAAAAATAAAAAACAATAATAAAAATAATAGATTGAGAAAGAAGAAAAGCCTAGTATTATTTTCCTTTCTGACTCCCACTTCCCGTGATACACAATTCACTCCTTAAGTTTTTTTTTATTCTTTGCCAACATATCTAACATGCCAGTCCAGAATATGGATCGTTTGTTTTTTCTCCAAGTTTTATGAATCATTGAAATAGAGTTGAATTTGTCAAATTAAAACAATGAATGATATTAATAAATAGCGGATTAATATTTTTTAGTAGATATTCATTCTAGGCTTATTTATTTATTTATTTATTTATGAATTTGATTCAAATTAATTAATTGAAATAATTATAAAAATGATAATTTATTATGCATATATAAAAATATATATTTAATATATAACATGTCCCAACGTGTCAAAATTCTCTGTTTTTGAGAAACGACGTGTCGGCGTATCATGTCGTGTCGCGTATCACGTGTCAGTGTTGGTGCTACTTAGGTGTCAGTAAGTGAGCTTGCTTGCATGGTGACCACCTTGTTCACGCGTGCCGCTTCAACCTCCGCGAGGTTGCCTTTGAGCTCAGCAATCTTCATGCACATGGCTGTCATCACGGCCTCCCAGGTCTCATTCCGCTACTACAACTTGTGGATGAGGGACCCCAGCACCTTGACGCAGAGCTCTCCCATGTTGGTGTTGAGTTCTTGCACCTTGGCCAAGAACTCCTCCCTTTCAGTTTCCACTCCCTCAATGGTCTGGTTTAGGTTGTCCACCATCCCTTGGACGTTTGTGACAGTCTCCTCTAGAACCGTCATTTGGTTCACCAAGTCACCTTTCGGATCCTTCGAGCTTGAGACAACATGGTTCATCTTCGATCGAGTGACCTTCTCGATTAATCTTCCATGATCCTCGCGATCTTTGCCTTGAATGATCACAACATCGGAACGAGGATTAGCCATTGTGCTTGGAACAAAGGCTCTAATACCACTTGTCATGGGTTAATCAAATCAGACGTTCCCTATCTGTGCGACCTAGGATTTGATCTCAAGTTAGCCTCACATGTACTCAGCTCATAAGAGTGAAGTATGAGAGTGAAACTCGGATTGTAGTAGCTTGTCAACAAAAGTGTAAAAGTGAGGGGGGAGAGTCCTCTATTTATACAAGTATAGGTCTGATCCTAGCCATTAATTCCTCTCTGATCCAATAGTCGCATTTGAATATGTACAATTATTACAAGGTTACACTAGAAGCTCAAGAGGCCCTAGGCCATGGGAGAACTCGGGGGACATCTGTCATGGGTTTGTAGGGACAGTTCATTGGAACCGAAGGGTAGCCTGACACAAGGAAGCCGAATGATCAAGGGCTTGTTCCCACATTGCTCATGGGCTGGCTCTCGCATTGCTTGTAGGTTGTTCATGGGCACCTCATGGGCTAGCCCTTGTGTGGGACACGGCCCATCATTTGAATGTCTTGGATCATGCTCGTCCTTGGATTGTGTCACATGCATGCACATATTTATACTATTAAAAAACCTTCTTTAACAACGTGTACTGTCACATATCAACCGTGTATGAATTGTGACGATATCACGTAAACATGATCGGATAGGTAACTGTGTACCTTGGCTTTTTAAGTAGCATAAGCAATGTAGAGAGCAACATAGACGGTCTCTATGACACTTGTTGGTAATTTGTTTATAAAACAAATGAAGAGATGCATTATCCCACATCGAAAAGATGTGAGTGCACACGTGGACGAGATTTGACACTAACCGATGATCATTAATTTTATTTATTGAAAATTCGGATTTATTTTTATAAAAAATTAACTATAAAGTCTTGTTGAAACAGTGTAACTGTTTACGAAAAGTTACGGTTATTTTTTATTTATTATTTATTTAATTCCGAATTTTTTTATGTCTTTTCAATGTAACCTTTAAGACGTATTTGTTCACGAAATGTTGTTTTTGTTCTTTTGCAACATTTTGAAGGGTTGCCTCTATTCGAAAGACAAAGATAAGTACGTTTGTTTTGAAATCAAAAACATATCTTCTTCCATTTTTTCGTTTTCTTTCGAGAGAAACTACATCCATTATTTTCAATTGTTTTCCATGAGAGACCCTGGAAAAATACTAGAATTGCTATCTAGTATTCTCATTTGAGACTTTGTTGTATCCTGGAGGAAATTTGCTGGTGATCATTAGCAATTTTGTGGGGCAAATAAATCCTTAAAGAAAGTGATATCACGCCTCAAAGTCCGACTTGAGTATTCTAAAGATCCGATTTCATTGTTCTACCCAATTTGAAGCTATATTTTCCTAACAACACTTCCCACTGAGTTGATAGTGATGAGAAGGAAATAATTGAACTTGGAGTTGAGGGATGCGTATTATATCCAAAGCATGACGTTGAACAGAGAAACCACGTAGGGAACTGATTGAAATCCTTCGATCGACTTCTTCTTGCATACCCTATAAAATGTTGGTCTGCCAACATAAACAAAAAAAGAGTTGCAAGAACCTTATTAATCAGTTGGTCAAGAACATACTTCCAGACCCTTCTGTTAAGCTGAACAAAAAGTTGATCGAGAGGATGAACATACACTGGGTCAAAAAGACCACGAAAGATATGAAATTACGTGGAGAATTATCAGAAAATATGACAAATGAATCAGTCCATGGCCTTATGATGGGATAAGTATCTTGATGGGATAGGAGTTAGTGATGGCACAACTTATAATGTGCATGTTAACTCTAGTTTGATGGCACAACTTATAATCGCCAAGTCGAGGCTGAGCGTTGGTCGTCCAGGCATGGCCAAGCAAGGCCCCTCTTGCTAGATCTGGCGAGGTTGACCGTCGTCTAGGCCAAAGAGGCCTTGTGGTGCTTCACTAGGCCTCGCTTGGGTGAGGGTGATGGTGAGGTTCAGTGAGCCCCGACTAGCCTCTCCTTGGCCATGGCAAGGTTCTTGCGTTGGGGAGGTTGACCCTCGCCCAGGCATAATATTGATTTTCCTTCTTATTATCGTTGTGCCAGAGATTGATTATATATTGATTTTCTATGTAGGCATGTCTTAATCCACATTAATTTTATATTGATGTTATATATAAATATGTCTTCATTGACATATCATTCTTAGATACTTAGAAAAAGTTAAACTAAGTAGGGTGTAGCCCGTTTCTACTTGAGCGAAAAGTTAAAGAAAATAATATATTTACAACACCTTATACAATCATCTAGCCATTTAGAAAAGAATGGTTTAGTCAAAATAATTGCGGGGTAAGTGTATTGAGAGCATCAAAACTTGTCACGAAAATATAATAGAATTCTAAAACTTTCAAAAAGTACAATTAAGTCATAAAATTTGTCAAATTGATCAAATTAATTCGTTTTGTTAATTGCACTTATAAAAATTTTAGAATTTGATTATACTTTTATGGTAAGTTTTAGAACTTCCAGTGCAAGTGCACATATCTTGATTATTAATCAAGATGAAGTGAAAAAAAAAATAAAATTTGCGATACTAGCGTACTGAACTTAGTATTTAAGTAACACTAAATTCGCTGCAAAGAAAATTTGACTCTAGACATTAGATAAAAGCATAGACATATAGCACAGAAAATTTCTTCTGACCCTTACCTATACCAAGAAGCTATGTTTCAGGAGCAATTACATGACTGTCTGTTGGTCATCAGGATACGTCGAATGTATTAGCTTATGTTAAATTAAAGAGCCCGGTACATTCTATGAAGATCTCAGGTGGATCGATGCATACGCTAAATGTCGAAGGATTGGGATGAGTCGGGGTTCACAGCTAGATCTCCACTTGGCCAATTTGGGCAATCGCACAGACGTCGAGGGGTTAACCTTCGATCCATCCATTCATGGAGTGACGTCTTGCCATCCCCACCCCAACTTTTCACACACCCCTCCACCAAAAATGGGAGACAGGTCGTTTCGGATCGATCCGCGTCTCCCTTTTTCGCTATGAAAGCCGAATCATTTCGGGTCTTTATATCGTTTCTTTTAGCTAATCAAGGCTTTAATTTAATGGTATCGTTGCGCTTTATCGAGTAGCCCTTTTTTTGACCGCGACATCAGCATTAATCTTATCGCGAATTGCATCCGTTCGTATCATGCGTCTTATGCGAGAACATGGAATAGGGTACCTTTGACATATAAACTCTCCTCCCAGATCCGTTCGATGGTATTTGCGATTGAAGTTTCGTGCGCCAAATTGCTGGAGAGCTCTCGATGTGGGTAGGCTCGGTTCGAGGTTGAGTGTGGAATTATAATATGAGATGGCCACTTGATGGGATAAGAGCTGATAAGAGTCTCTAACTGTAAAATATGGGTTTTGATCCAGTCAAAAAAATAAAAAAGAGAAAGAAGAAGGAGAGAGACCGAGAGTCTTCGGGAGAGAGGGAGAAAAAAAAGAGAGGAAAGGAAAGGAAAAAAAGAAAAGAAAACAGAAGAGGAGATAAAAGGAAAAGGAGGAGGCACGTTCGGGCAGAAGGAAAAGAAGAAAGAGGAGAGAAAGGAACGTAAAGAAGAAGAAGAAAGAGGAGGAGGAAAGAGAGGGGACTCTTGCTGTGGACGCCTCGCCAAGCCGATTCAATTTTGATTTACAATGCTCGGTAAATGCTCACGCCCTTCGTTTTTCTAATCGGACTGGTTTTCAAAGTTAGGGTTTAAAGTTGGGAATATGTGAAATTCGTGTAGCTAAATCCGATTTTTGAGTCGTTGAGCTGCATATATAGAAATGATAGTTTAGGGTGTTATGGAGTTATAGGATTTTACGGATCTCGATTTGAGTTTACAGTTTGCTCAAAATAAAATTTTGAAGTTTCTCACGCGTGATGAACAGTGCGCGATCAGTATTTTGGGGCTATATTTTGTTGGTTGTTGGCTTGATTTTGGGTTGGCTAAATTGGGGTTCTTGTAATATGTTGGAAGGGCTTTCCATTGACTATAAGTACGCTTGAAACGGGGTTCAGTGGAGAAAGTTATGAGGTGACCAAGTTTCGCGCTCATGTTCCGTGTTGCGGATTGCTTAAATAATCGATTTGGATTTAGATTATGGAAAAATTTTGCCTCGTGTTAAGTTAGATTTATGCCCCGTCTTAATCATCATTCTTATTCTAACAATTTCGGACGCATGTCATGTTTTTTGACATTACAAGTTTATAAATTTGAAAATGATGTTGCGCATCATGTGATCGTCTCTTAATTTTCAATCATCTAGAGCATTCTTTGAATCATTTAAGTATTTCTACAACATATATATATATATACACGTCAAGAAAACTTTTTAAAAGATACTTCATTTTTGAAATAGTAACATGCAAAACAGTTCTTCCCGTAGTAGAAATTATTAGGTGAGTGCTCTCTATATACTAAAGAATTTTGGACATTTTCGGAAAGTTGGTTTCTTATGGCCATATGGATTTCACCAATGTGACAGTCCACATTGATTTTAATAGATAATACGAGCACACCTAACAATTCTTCATGTATAGAATAGACCAGCTGTGGCTAAGTCTCTGTTTTTATATATACCATGTTAGTAAATAATGGGTATTGCTAAATCTATTTTTTGAGATGTACCACATGTCATGAGATAATGAGCATGATGCATATGGTCTTAGATAGGATCATTTTTAAGTATAGAAAATTTCTCATTCAAACTTATATTTGTATTATCAAAATATCTATCTAACTGGATGAAAAAAAGAAAAAGAAAAACCTTAGTAAGTCCTTTCCTATATGAAAGACATGTCAAATTGAGATCCAATGATGTAGGAACTAAAATTGATAGTTTAGTAGCCATTTAACTTATGACCTTACAACACCAAATTTTAAAGATAACATCTTTTATCATCTTTAGATGTATAGATGTACTTTTAAGTACGAGATAGATAATTAACAATGGCGCCTAATTATTTCATTTCATGAAATTGTCAGAGAATTATAAAAATGTATATTGCTTTCTCATATCAATATCGTACAATTACTGTCCTATTTATAGCACATAGGATCAAACTAATTAAGGAAAAAGAGACATGCAGAATAAAGGAAATAGTCAGGCAACAATTACAATTAGTATCTGGATCAAGATCAATCAGTCTAGGCAACAATATCTTCAACATTCCCTCTCAAGCTGGCAGTTTATACATATCAAGGATGCCCAGCTTGCTTATTATATACGCATGTTGCCTTTCACATAGGGGTTTACTGAAGATGTCTATGGGCTGTTCCGTCATTCTCATCTCTCTTGTTTTGACTACTCCATCTTGAATTTTGTCTCTAATCAAATGATAATTTGTTTTATATGTTGTGTATTTCATGGAAAATTGGATTTACTACAAGTTTAATATCATTATCATAGAATAGGATGGTTGGTTCTTTTATCGATAGGCCAAGATCTTGAAGTAATCCTCTAATCCAAACTATCTCAAAGCTAGTCTTGCTCATTGCCTGATATTCTACTTCGACGGATGATGAGAAAGCAGTCAATTGTTTCTTTGTTTTCTAAGAGAGTAATGAATTACCTAATTTGAAGCAGAATCTAGTGAAATATATTTTACTCATATGGCAAGTAGCATAATATGTATCATTATATGTTGTCATCTCCATCAAGAGAGTAGTATTCCCAAAGTTAGAAATCCCTTTAAGTACTTTGCAACCTTTAGTGAATCATTCATGTGGGACTGTTTTAGATTATGCATGAACTAGTTGAGAATCTACATGTAATAGCATATGTCGGGTTTAGTTATAGTTATATATGTGACTTTCCCGCTAAGTCTCTGATAAGAAGAAGGGTCTCTGAGAAAAGGGTTGTCATTCGGGTGTGATAGTCCTTTATAATACTCAGCAATTGTTAACTTAACATTTTGTTTAATTGGAATAACAATTGGTTTGGATCCCAATAGTTTTGCCTCTACTATGATTTCTAGGACAAATTTTTGTTAACTGAGGCAAATTCCCTTATTCGATCGTGTAATCTCTATCCCAAGAAATTTTTTGGAAGGTCCTAAATCCTTAATATGAAACGCAGAGTTTCGATACTCCTTAAATTTCTTCATGGTATTTTCATTATTTCCTATAATACGTATATCATCAATGTATATAAGCAAGTAAATTGATGATGTACCTTGACTCAATGTGAATAAAGCATAATCATGTCTAGATTGCCGGAATTTTGTAGTGTAAGTGTAGTGGCGAATTTGGCATACCATTGATGAGAAACTCGTTTAAGTCTGTATAGGAATTTACAGAAATGACATACTCCATTCGCTCATTGTCTGCGTAAATCCGACGGATGGTCCATGTGGATTTCATCTTGAAGATCCCTAGGAAAAATGCATTACGAACATCCATTTGATGAATGGGCCAATCATGAAAAGTAGTAATGGAAAAGAAGGAATGGACGATGATTTCCTTCGCTACTGGAGAGAACGTTTCGATATAATCAAAACCTTCTTATCGAGTGAATCCTTCGGCTACTAGTCTTGTTTCATAGGGTTCAATGGATCCATCTGTCTTGTATTTGATATTGTATACCCACTTACAACCAATAGATTTTCCGATGAGGGGTATAGAAATGCAATCCCAAGTTTTATTTTCTATTAGGGCTTGTAATTCATCCACCATTGCTTGCTGCCAAGGATGATCTTTTGTAGCTTCATCATATGAAGATGGTTCTTGTCCTTCAAATATTCTACTAAAGCTGCACATGTGTCAAGTGAAAGGTGAGTAGGGTTGACATATGATGAGATGGAATATTGTGTCCTAGATGACTCAAAGGTAGGACAAATATAATCTATTGTCCATGTGGGTGGTCATGTAGTATCACGGAATGTCAAGGAGGAACTAGTGCAGCGGATGGAATAATCCCATGTGATTCAAGAGAGATATCACCCAAAGAAGTATATGATTGAGAAGTTGTAGGAAACTCTGATGTGACTTCGCCGTATTATATGTACTTGATAATGAGGTTGCATCATATTTAGGAGCTGATGATGCCATGAGAGATGACATATAGGGAATCATCATCAGTTGAGAGGGCAATAAAAACTTCTTCAGTAAAAAAAAAGGGCAATGATCAGTAGCCGTATTAATTTGTTTATGAAAAGATAACTAGTCTTGGAACAGGAAAACATCTTCATGGAAGATAATATCTCTACTGATAAATAAATGCTCGGTGGATGAGTCATAAACTAAATATCCCTTTTGAGCATAATGATATCCCATGAATATACATTTTACAGCATGAAGATACAATTTGTTTTGAGAACCCATGATAGACACATAATGTAAACAATGAAAGACATAAATGACGAATGTCTAGACTTTTCCCAAAAAGCAATTTGAAGGGAGTTCTTCCACACTCGAGATGGATCCGATTGATTACGTATGCTATCATGACCACACAGTCTTCCTGGAACATTTTTGAAATGAAAGCTTGACATTTAAGAGAGCGAGCAACTTCCAGAGATAACAATGTTTTCTTTCGACAACATTGTTTGGTTGGAGAGAATATGTGCAAGAGCTATCACGAAGGATACCATTTGCAATAAACAGTGAATAATATTTGTGAATAAAAAATTTACAGGCATTATCAATACGAACTCGTTGTACGGATTTATGAAAATGATCTTTTAATATGGGTGAAAGTTTTTTGAAAATGGGAAAGAACTTGGGCGTTGGAAGCGTCTACGCAAACAGACCATCACAGCTCTTCATGATAGCACCATGAGTCATAAACTTGTGGTCACTGGCGCTCGCAATGATGCAATTTCAGAAAAATTTAAAGCAGGGTCATCACTAACTTAAGAAAAGGCCCAGTAGTAGACATGATCTCAGTTCCTAGATGGTTCCTACATTCCACAAGAAAGCAGCTCCTGAAGTCGGCTTAAAACAAGAAAAAGTTCGTATAGTCTGCGCGTATGACCCTGCTAAGCTGGTTTAAACTATCTTACCAATCTTATAAACCATATCTGAAGAAGATGAAGATACCGGATTATATGGTTATTCAGCACAAATCGCATATTTAAACGAACATGGGAAGGAGAGGTGAGGGAAACCTTTGGGCCAATCGGAGACAACTCTCTGCTTCAACATCTCGATGGTGGGTGCCGATGAGTACTGGAAGGGACCCATGTCCGATCCATCGAACAATCTGAACTTTACATCCACCAAATCCTCTTCACGCATTTCCGCCTCCTTCTTGTCGATCACTCCCGCGTGCCCGTCTCTCTGCCTCGTCTCAGTTCAACAAGGGACCTTATTGGATCATTCCATTTGAATCAGCGAAAGGAAGTCGAGTCGATGGATTAAGCAGGCAAGCAGGAAGATGAAAAGCCGGGACTTGATGAACTCTCGGCAAAAGGAAATCAAAGATACGGCGTGGGAAAGAAAGCGAAGATGGTGTCGAGTTTAAAGGACGTGCGGACCTCTCAAGTGTCATAACTTTGGCCAATGGGACACTTAAGTGCCATAACTTACGAAAGGTACACTTAAGTCCCAAAATCGAAGTAAAATGGATCACTTGAGTGCCAATCCGACCAAAGACCGGCCAAAATGCCGACGTTGCATTTTTCCGGCGAAGCACACCTAAAACGACGTCATTTTGCACGATGATGTGGCGAAATAATGTGAAAACGGCGTCGTTTTGGCCTAACGTGGTAAATAAATAAATAAATAAATAAATAAATAAAATTTAAAATTAAATTTAGTTAAAATATTAAACAATAATAATTTTAAAATTAAATTTAGTTAGAATATTAAAAAAACTCTAAAAAACTTTAAAAAATTTTAAAAAATAAAGAAAAAGGGAGGGGGCCGGTTGAGGGATCAACCCTCGGCTACCGCCGCCGCCTCGTTCTTCTTAGGGAAGCGCCGGTGACCCCGGCCGGCCGGTGGCGAGGGCTCGCGAGCCCTCGCCGGATCTGGCGGGCCGCGAGCCCTTCTTTGCGGATCAGGGGAGGGGAGCGGGGGCCGCCGACCCTTGTCGGATCTGGGTGAGGGCTCGCGAGCCCTCGACGTCGATCGGCCGGGGTCGCCGGTCCCGGCCAGGGCCCAACGACCCGGCCGACCCTTCCCTCGCCGTCACCGGCCCTTCCGGCGATGGCGGGGCGGCGGTGATGACGGCGGCGAGGGCGATCCCTCGGCAGCCTCCCCGTTCCCTTTTTAAAAAAAAGAGTTTTTAGAGTTTTTTTTTTAAATTTTTAATTATTAATTATTTAATATTTTAACTAAATTTAATTTTAAAATTATTATTTTTTAATATTTTAACTAAATTTAATTTTAAAATTAATTAATTAATTAATTAATTAATTAATTTTTTACCATGTCATGGGTCAAAACGACGTCGTTTTGCATTATTTTGCCCGGCGTGCAAAAACGGCGTCGTTTTGGGCGCGCTTTGCCGGAAAAATGCCACGTCGGCGTTTTGGCCGGACTTTGGTCGGAGTGGCACTCAAGTGATTCGTTTTTCTTCGAATGTGACACTTAAGTGTACTTTTTGTAAGTTATGACACTTAAGTATCTCTTTTAGTCAAAGTTACTAAGACTGAAGCGTTTTTTTGCCGAGTTTAAAGGTATTGATGGGCAGAGAGTAGCTCAAAGAAACATGTCATACCTTGGCAAGTTGGTGAAGCTAACGACCGAAATGCAACTGCTTTTGGTTCGGAAGATTGGTGTCGGTTTGTTGGGGAGTCACCAAACGAGACAGGAAACGAAGACCAAAGTACAGACTAGAATAGTGTCGGACGGACAGACGGGACGGAGCGCTGGAAACGACGTCGCCTTGTCTCTGCCACTGCAGCTCCCGCTTTCCTCAGGTGGGATAAAGGAAGCACCTTTTGCTATGACGCATCATATTCCTCCCCCAGCGCCGTCGTTTCTAGCGGTCGATGGTCGCAGGAAAATGAAGAGGAAGAGAAAGGAAGAAGGAGGGGGAGGGGGGGGAGGTCGTGTGGCAGACTCCGTTGAATCCGCCGGAGCGCCAAGATTTCATCTTTCGCGAAGGTAATTCATTTATGTCGTGACCTCACTCTCGACAGAGTATTTTTCTTTCATGGGTCATCATTGTTTTATAGATTCTTGCCAGTAGAGAGATCGAAAAGATGACTGATCTATGAAGAGAACGCAGGGAGGCGCTACGTCGCACCCTACCACTTCGAGTTCATCTCTCATGTGAGTCGTCGCTCTCTCGACTTTCTTCTTCTGGAGTGGAGTGGTTTGCATGCTTCACTTGTGATCGAACTTTTATTTGGTCAAGACCCTCGTTAAGCCCTTTTTCGCTTCAACCTGGAGCTCTCGATTTGGCTGGTTTTCTTGTTATGAATTATGATGTGTTATAGGTCAAGAGCCGCTGGGCTGGCAAAACCATTGTGGATTTGTTTGCCCACGAGTTCAAAGGCAGACCCTATGAGTATTATGTAAGCATTTTCTTCATTGCATAACGAATGTTTAGTTCTGCGTGTGACCATGACTTTTAACCATGCCTAGTCATAACCTGTAGGTCAGTGCTGTTGAATGTGGATGGATACAAGTCGACGGGAGGGGCTTTCCTATCTCTTTCATTGTAAAATCGTCTGAAAAAATAAGCCACTTTGTACACAGGTTGGTTTGAGCTTTACACTTGCTATGATCTCTTTATCAAAATGTTGCTTTTCAAGAGTCTAATCTAGAGATGATATATCCCTTTGGCTGCATCAGTTTCTTTTGCTTAGATTCCCTTTCTTTACCTTTTTTGTTTCTTCAGGCTTCTTTCTTCTTTCTTCACCCACGAGTTAAGAATTCTAATCTTAATTTACAGTTTTTTTCTAGAAGTTTTAGGGTATTCTTTGAATATGTGTTAATGTTGATAAGGTTGTAGGCATGAGCCTCCTGTGATGAGCCATGTGTCTCCATCCTACAGAAAGAACCGGATGTGGTGACTGTTTGTAAGCCAGCATCTATTCCAGTAAGGAACAACACAATTATGTTTTCCCTCATTGCAAATGTACAACAAAAGAGTGATTTCGTGTGGATTTTGCATGAGTCTGTAAAATCACTGATGAGATTCAGACAGTAATATGGTTACAACAGCCTTGCTTGGTCTAGCTAGCTCTTTTGGCCTTATAGGATCTATGTTTATAGAAATTTCAACTTGTTTATAGGTGTATCCGTGTGGTCAGTATCTTAAAAACACTGTAATCAGCATCCTTTAGGCAGAGCATGGGCTGGCACCCCCATTTCGTATCCCAAGAAGCTCTTTCACATGCATGTGCATTCTTGGCTCTATCGAAATCAGACTGGGCATATTCTGTTTCCTTGTGATTCTTGATGTCTATCATTAACTCTTTTTCCCTCCTCTAACCTATATATGGTGACACATCCACATTATGGATTTCGTACATCCTCCTTGATATTATAATGCAAGCTGTTCACCGACTAGATCGCCTGGTCTCTGGACTCCTTATATTTGCCAGAAACGCGTCAAAAGCAGATCTTTTCAGGCAACAGGTAAGTGTTGTGTTGAAAAGCGTGCTTTTGGAACCCATACTAATGTAAATTCCTATTAGCTGCAATACTTGCGGGTGGTCAATTGCCTAAAAGGAAGTGGGGCTCTCTTACATTTACAATAAGGGTAGTGCAAGTTCTCTGAGCATGCTGCTGTGTTGCGACATCTTGTTCATCATTTGTGATATCATCACACCGTGTCATGTGCATCTACTTTATGGAGTAACTTAAAGAGGTCATATAATTTCTTTCTGTGGTGTGGATTTCCTTTGTATGGTGACTGTTTTTCCTAATAGCAGTAGTGCTATCACATACTATTTCTGCTGCTGACTTCATTCCCTTGAGTAAAAATTATCTAGAATATCCTCTTATATACTTTTAAGTGTTTATACATCATATTTGTGATTTGGCGAGGTACACATGATATTCAGCCTAAAATTTTAAGTTTCAACTGACATTTAATATCTTCAGATTGAAGGTGGTGGGTGAATTTCCTGAGAATGAGGTATCTCTTGCTTCAATCTGTTGATTTGGGATTATGCACTAAAAGTGGATAATTTACGAACTGAAGAATCCTGCAGTACAGTGCTACATCAGGGAGTTTAACCCTTAAGAATTGGAATTGTGAGATGTTGAAGTAGATGTACTCAATCTAGCAATGCGATTTCTTTATTCCAATTCAACTATTTTCTGTTTGTTTGTTGAGTTGTCTTGAGAAGAGGTAACGCTGAAAGGACAAGTCTGCATGTGTTCTTTTTCTCCACATAGATTTTAGTAATTATAAAACTCCTTTTGAGTGGGAGAGGGTTAGTTGTTAAAAATCAACTGCACATCTTTCAGTTATTATTGTTAAAAGATCCAGCTGTGTTTTCCCATATCATTTTATCAAACCCAAGGAAGATCCACTTGTTTATGAACACAGTCAACTAGTCCTTTTTCGTTTAGGTCCTCCCTTCAGAAGATTCTGGAGGCTAGTTAGATCGTGTGAAAAAGTTCTAGAGAATGTGGCATCAGAAATGCATTCTTATTAGTTCTCATCTGATTTATGTGTTCTAGGGTTTCTTGTTAGCTGGAGGTCAATGTCAACATCAATTACAGTGCTCAAGAAGGCAGGAGCACAGCGGAGGTGAGTATTCACTCAAAACCTTGTTATTTCAACCTTTTTCTGAGTTTAAATTTATATCAATCACTGTATTACATGAGGTTACGGAAATGAAACTGAGCATCTGGGTGTTGGAGAAGGGTCTTGAAATGATGGCTTTCTGATAATGCTTTTCAATGAAAATTATGTGATGCCTTCCTTGTGTACTGATTTCTTCTCCTTTCTTTCTTTTTTCTCTCTTTCCTTCGTAAATGAGGGTTTTCGTGACTAACCAATATGAATTCATTATGGGATGCAATTTTGAATGTTATCAGAGTGCTATAAATGGAAGCTAATGCCCTTTCTTAACATTCTTACAGAGGCATGTAAAAATAACTATTTAGTTTTTGTAGATATCCATTTATGATGGCCTCTCAATACCTTTTAGGAACATTCATATACTTATGAGCCACTGTGGACTGTTATCTTGGTGATGTGCAACACACTGTTTGAAATGGAATTGAAAAGTAACGTGTGATGGTAATCCAAACTAAATTTGTCAGAAGGTAAGAGCTCCTAGCTCGTGACATAGTGCTGGCTTATGCAAAATCTGTGAGCCTTGGTACATGAAACAGCAAATCTAAATACTGCCAGCCAAAAGCAAGAAGCCATAGTTTCCCCATTCATTAGCACATATGCTGTCTCGCTTTACGAGCTCCTTTCGACCCAATAGTATGTGATTTGGATTTTATACGGCTGAGTCGTCATATAAAGGCTTTTTAATCTCTAAGGAAATTTAAAATGGTGGTAGGATGTCATCTGCCACCCTTCTCTTGGTCCACGTGGCATGGTGTGTCGCAGTGTATGACCGCTCTTAGAGCTTTCTTTTCATTCTACATTTAGAATACATCTGCCCTGACTGTTTCATGGTCGTGTCTTAATTTCAACCAGTACATTAGAGCATTAGCAGTGGATGGAAGAGCATGCTTTGTACAGGCGGGTTACCCTACTTGTGATACCGCCCTCTTGAAAGGAAAGGCCGCTTGTACAAAGTTCACAAGGATCAGCACCAATGGAACTCATAGCATTGTTCTCTGTGAACCAGTCACCGGAAGAACTCATCAGTTTAGGCAATATGATGCTAAAGGATGCAAATATCATGTTGAGAGTCTGATACATCCTATTTTCTATTCCATAAGCAGTGAACCTTCCTTGGTTGTTTTTCCTTAATGTAGCCAAGGTCAATTGCATGCACAGATGTACCCACACATACAGGAAGGATATTACATTTACCGTTAACTTTTTGAGCCATGTGCGCTTTCTTTTCTGCACTTTTGTCTCTCCATAAACCGTGTCCTGCTCATTTTGGAAGATACTTTCGGGTCCTGCTTATTATATACCTCTGCATTTGGTTAAGTCAGCCTGTTTTTTATATCTTCTAATTTGTGAGGTTTATTTGATATATGCTTGTAGTTGCAGTACTTTCTTCTCTCAACCCTGCTCTTTATGTGCAGACACAAGTACATTTGCAGTTTAGTGGCCATCCAATTGCCAATGACATGCTTTACCTTCTTGAACAAAGGACCAATCGTTCAGATGAAGGAATGGTTGCCGATAAAGCTGCTGGTTTGTCATTGGAATCCAGTGTTTCTGATAGTGGGCAGAACGATAAGGAAGAAGACCCTTGCATTTAATTTATTACTGACCCTGTGTGCACGAATTGTCCGAATTTAGCTCCAAAAGGGTGTGTTCCTCCTTTTTCCCATCTTGGGCACTTGTCTTTACTCATATTCTGCTTGCACACCCTTGCCTGCATGTGTACGATAGAGAACCTAAGATTTGATTTCTGAGTTTCTGCAAAATGCAGATGTGATGGGAGTGAGGGGGGATTATGGCTGCACTGCATACGATATTCTGGACCCGGTTGGGTCTATGAGTGCCCATATCCAGATTGGGCATCACTTAGCTAGCCTGAGAACATTCCAAATTTCATCTCGAGGTCGTTCTCTAAATTTTCTTGAAAAAATGTAGCAAATTCACATAATGCAGCTATTTTCTTTTCCAAAATGCCTTGGAAGAATCTGATACAGTGAGAGGCAATTGCAAGCCTGTAAAAATTGTTTCAACTACTGCAATAGTGTATTCCAATGCCGAGTGCATGCTCATTGCTTGTAGAAAAAAGAGCTTCCTCATAGGGGAAATTTCTAGCGTTGAAGTCCTTCATGTTTGTAGGATGAGAATCAACTGTTGATCCTGCTTGACAAAAGAAACATTTTGCTGTGACTCAAGTTCTTTTATCGTCAGTCTGATTGAGGTAGTACGTACTGTTTACTTTCCATTAGGGGGAAGTTTCTCTGATCTCTCAGTTGAGTATCAGGGATATCTATGGTGTGTTGGGAGCACTTTTTAACTATGATTTTTTGTAGTAACTGGGTTGACGGTCCGGTTGAATCTGGGCCTAATGGTACGTGCTATCCTTAGTGAGTTTATTACCCACTTGAGCAAACTTCTCCCGAATTGGAATCAGAGAGTAAGAATGTCATCTCAGGGCACGCATTACGTGACCCCAGTTATATTCTGATGAAGAGGCAGATTTAGGTTTCCCAAAGTGTCAGATCTCAGCTCATGATCCTAACTAGCTGGATTTCAAAGGAAAAAAAATGTTTAGCGAGCGGACAGACCTCACCTGGTAAGTAGATGATATCAATCAATCAGCAAAGAACGGATAGTAGCTGAATCTGTTTCTGAATGAGTAATGCGTCTGATAACTGTATTATTAGGAAAAACAAGTTGAACATTCACAAACAACACTCTACCCCTCCAAGAACCCACATGCGCGCATGCATTTGCACTTTACATAGCAGAAGCAACGAGTAAGCCAGCTAGGAGCTGCTGGAAAACAGTGCATTTGCACTTTACATAGCAGAAGCAACGAGTAAGCCAGCTAGGAGCTGCTGGAAAACAGAAAGTCTGATCGGGCATATGAGTAACTTAGACGCCTGTCAAACTTCAGATGGAGGGGCCACTGGTCCTTTATCAGAAGCTTCAATAAAGATGATGAAGGCATGCCCATTGCAACTTTGTGTATCAGAGCTCGGCTTTCCAACACTGGTATCATTCTTCTCCTCCTCCGCCACAACTTTATTTCTCTTCCTGTATATGGCATGCAGCGCCATCTGAAGCACTCCAAAGATGACTCCTAACACGTTTGGACCCTATATATGCACGTACACATGTTAATACTGTTCATTCAGGGGAACGGAAATAATATTGCCACACCTCGCCATCTTGATTTTAACACGTAGATGAACCATGCATACCGCGACATACAAGTCCTTGAGGAATAGGCCGTATAGGAGCCAAGTCACAGCACTGAGCATGAGGAAGAACGATAAAGAAAAGGGCAAGAATTCCACGCTCTTGGTGCGTATCACCATTCTCTGCACACACATATGTAAACTCACATGTACGTCGAAACCAAAATACATGTCATGCACAACTTGTGTCCTAGATTGACATGCAAGACAGGCGTTCTCGTGCAGAAAAAAGGAAGGAGTCAGATAGAAGTAAATTACAATGACGCTTAGAGGAGCAGCAAAGACTGCAGCAGAGAGCGCAACGCAAATCCACCCAACAAGTTGGACCCTCGCCGATCCCTTTGCCAAGAAGTGGGACAGAAGAAGAATGGAACAATACCCTCCGAAATTCAGCAACAGCAGTGTCAGCGTCATCATCTGCGCATCCACTCTCCAACAATTAGAATACATTAGGTGTGTTCTTCACGAACAACGCTGTAGCTACGTACCCTGGCTTGTTTAGGAGCATACGTGAGGTAGAGAGCGATGTAGATCGTCTCTATGGCGCATCCGACCGAGTTGACCGTGAGAAGCAGGAAAGCGCTGGACTCGGACTTGAGGGATGCATAGTACAGCCAAAGCATAGCGCTGAACAGAGAAACCACGTATGGAACTGATTCAAACCCTTCAGTTGACTTCTTCCTGCATATCCTACAGAACGTTGGCCTGCCAAAGGAGATTAAATAAGTCCTAAACCTTATTTTGGTCAGTGTGCATGGAGTGAGAAAGAGTTAGAAACTTACACAGGGGCCATAAAGACCACGATGGATATGATATTACCTGCGACAACAATCATCCAAAGGTTGACAAACGCGTCAAAACAAAGTCATCGGTAGTTGTTCGATAGTAATTATAAAACAGTTGGATACCGTGTGTAAAGTACCTAGAACTCCAAAAATAAGCACCCAGGGATTGTCAGTCGTGAAGATGGCCATTTTCCCACTCTCTTCCTCTCAGAAACTGAAGATATTCAAATGGAAGATTTCTAAGCTAAAAACAAATAAGGCTATGTTGAGGAAATTGTGCTCACGTAGGCCTTACAATTTATAGAGATGGAAGACAAAAGTTATGCTAGAAGATATAATTATTTATAGTGGTGGTTGATTGAAGAGAGAGCTGTCCAAAAATTTTAAACCTATTACATGACAGATAATTAAGTCCTAAACTTTTCAATTTGTTGAATGTGTCTTTAATCTTTTGATAATTTTTAAATGTAATTTATCGGGTTAATTTAAATCGAAAATTATTGACATGGCAGTCTAGTCAGTACCAAAGATCCTATGTAGGACAGTTGGCGATTGACGTGGATGATATTAAATGACACAATTTCATTTTGCAATTTTTTTTAATGAATTATTTGATTCCTTTTGTTTTAATGCACTATTCATATTTTTTGTTCATCGGTCATCAAAGCCTTGGCGATGGTTTGCGAAGGTCATCGGGCACAGGCGAGGGCAACCTTGGCAAGGGCATCACAACCTCGCCAAATCTAGTGAGGATTACCTTAGCTTGTGGTCGGCGGCTTTAGCCTGATTTGGCAAGGGCTATGATCCTCACTTTTGATCGATAGAGGATAAAGATGAGCAATAGAATAGGAAAAATAAAAAGCTAAAAATATTGAAAAGAAGAGAAAAGAAAGAAAGAAAGAAAATTTAGATATTCTTGGTTCAATGCAAAGTGATGTCGTTTCATATAAAATTGTCCATGTCAACTATCAACCTGGTTTTAATAGAACCGTTATGTCAGCGATTTCTAACCTAAGGTTTAGGATTATATTAGTTAAAACTGGCAAGTTTAGGAATGGATTTATTGTCGTATGATGAATTTATGACTTTTTAGATAATTTTGGTATTGATTAAGTGGTGTACTAGACATGAACTTATCATGTCAATAAAATTATTGATTACGTGGATGGCGATAATATCTTTTAATATTGCAAATGGAGATAATGATATCGCCTAATAATTGCAGGTGGTATGACGTAGTAGGTGATTGTGCGCCCGTACGCGACCGCAGCACCTTATCATACCATAAAGATTCAACGCTTTCTAGGATCCAAAGTCACTTTTGATTACGTGACCACATTCGTTGAACTAAAGTTAATATCGCCTAAATGGAATTTGGATTAAAGGACTTTCATGTGCTAATTATACTAAAATTGATTGACGTAATTGATATATTAAGTGATGTAATATTATATTCATCCACTGTGTCCCATTTATTTAAATGCATACTTACAATTTGCTATGTCATTTGGTATATCAATTTTGCATATCACATTTTCATATAGCTTAGTCGTACAAATATCAATTTGATACACCTATGACGATATATTTCATCAATGTGAAAGGAAGCAATTAGGGACAACATAAGTCACTAATCAGCATATGTTTCGGTATATGAGGGCCACAAGTTGGCAGAGTGCGTGTCAAACACTCCTAATAGTAATTCAATCAAACACAACCTCATCGTAAAGTAAGTGGCTTTTGTAGTTTCAATTATTGAGCATGATAGCGTGCCTTGTTGTCCATGCTTTAATGAAAAAGTACTAAAAAAGTTCTAAATTTGTTGTATTAGTACAAATTTAGTCGTAAATCTTTTAATTGGATCAATTTAATCATAAATATTTTTACATTGGTACTAATTCAATTAATTTGGTCAATTTAGGAAAAAAATTACTGATATGGATGCCAACTAGCAGACGTGGTGTGATTAGCACTGACATGGACATTTTTAATAATATTTTAATAATTTTTTTTGCATTTATTGAAATTTTAAACTAGTTTATTGAATTTTGTTTCTTTTTTTCTTTTTTCCCCTTCCCCTTCCCCCTTTCTCTTCCTTTTCTTTTTTTGGTGGCCATCACCGGCCACCAACCACAACCATGGCTGGCGAGGTCACACTTGTCAGCCACAAGCAAGGATTGGTCTCACCAAGTTGAGGCTGAGTGTCAGCCGTCTAGGCATGGCCAGGCAAGGCCCCCATTGTTAGATCTGGTAAGGTTGACCCTCGCCCCGGTCAGAGCTACCTTGCCGTGCCTTGCCAAGCCTCGCCTAGGCGAGGGCGAGGTCTGATGAGGCCCGACAAGCCTCGCCTTGGCCATGGCGAGGTCAGTCTTGCATTGAGAAGGTTGACCCATGCCCAAGCATAATATTGATTTTCCTTCCTATTATCGTTATTTTATTGCGATTATATATTGATTTTCTATATAGACATGTCTTCATCCACATAAATTATATATTGATGTTATATATTAATACGTCTTCATTGACATGGCAATCTTAGATACTTAGAAAAAGTTAAACTAAATGGGGTGTAGCTTACGTTTCTACTTGAGTGATAAGTTAAAAGGAAAAAAATTAATTTACAACACTTTATACAATCATCTGGCCATCTAGAAAAGAATGATTTAGTCAAAATAATAGATGGGTAAGTGTATTGAAAGCACCAAAACTTGTCACAAAAGTGTAATGAAGTTTTAAAACTTTCAAAAAGTACAATCAAGTTATAAAATTTATCAAATTGGTCTAATTAAATCATTTCGCTAATTGCACTTTTAAAAATTTTAGAAATTGATTATATTCTTATAATAAATTTTAAAACTTTCCGTGCACTGATCGTGATTATTAATCAATATGAAGTGAGAATAAAAACAGAATTTGCGATAGTAGCATATTGAACTTAGTATTTAAGTAAGTAAAGCTAAATTTGCTGTGAAGAAAATTTGACTCTAGACATTAGACAAAAGCGAAGACATATAACAGAGAAAATTTCTTCTGACCCTCACCTATACCAAGAAGCTATGTTCTAGGAGCAATTACACGACTCTCTGTTGGTCATCAGGATATGTCGAATGTATTAAGATCTTCATAGAGCCTCGTACATTCTATGAAGATCTCAGGTGGAGCGATGCATACTCTAAATGTCGAAGGATTGGGATGAGTCGGTTCACAGCTAGATCTCCACTTGGCCAATTTGGGCAATCCTACAGATGTCAAGGGGATAACCATCGATCCATCCATTCATGGAGTGACGTCTTGCCATCCCCACCCCATCTTTTTCACACACCCCTCCGCCAAAAATGGGGGACAGGTGGTTTCAGATCGATCCGCGTATCCCTTTTCCGCTATAAATGCCAACATTTCGGGTCTTTATATCGTTTCCATGGCTAATCAAGGCTTTAATTTAATGATATGGTTGCGCTTTAGCGAGTAGCCCTTTCTTGACCGTGATATCAGCATTAACCTTATCGCAGATTGCATGCGTTCGTAACATGCGTCTTATACGAGAACATGCGAGTAGTGTACCCTCGACATATAAACTCTCCTCCCAGATTCGTTCGATGGTATTTGCAATTGAAATTTCGTGCGCCAAATTGCTGGAGAGCTCTCGATGTGGGCAGGCTCGGTTCGAGGTCGATTGTTGAATTATAATATGAGATGGCCACTTGATGGGAAAAGAGCTGATAAGAGTCTTTAACAATTATCCGGCAACTGTGGAATCATTGGTGTTGTTATATATTTTATTAGCAATTGGTATATGCTTTGCTTTTGGCTTTAGTTATTTATGTGATCTCTTTCTATAGTGGGAGAAAATTGTTCATAAAATCTTAAATCTATTACACTTTGCCTAATTCAATTTTAAATATTTTAATTTTGCCAGTTGAGTTGTATAATTTTTTTGACAATTTGCTTGTTGAGTCAATTTGGCCAATTTTCGTATGTGGCACCGCTAGCATCATGAAAGTGGACAACTTTTGTATTTTTTTTTTCTTTTCATTTTTTTCATTTGCTATTTTTTAAAGTAGACAACTTTTTGACAATTTGCTAGTTGAGTCTATTTTGGCATTGTGGTCGCCTACCTAGATTTAGCGAGGGCCTTCGCACCCTCACCCACAGTCGGCAAGGTGATGGCCTTGAGTGAAGCCTTCATAGTGGGCGAGGGTTGCTGGTGACCCTCGACGGCACAGGAAAAAAAAAAAAAGCAAAGAAAAATAAAAAATAAAGAATAATTATATTTTAAAAATTACAAAAATTTTTTATGTTGGCATCACATTGGATGACTTGTATCTATCTCAGCGATAACCTAGTTGGTTGAATGGATTTAATTGTTAATCAAAAAGTTTATAATTCAATTAGCAAAATTGTCTAGACTAAAGTAATATTAGCAAAATTGAAATGTTTAATATTGAATCAGTCCAAGTGTAATAGATTTAGGTCTTTTTAAAGAAATTTCCCCTCTATAACGGTTTCGCACGTGCCTGTGTGAATGTTCTGATTGGGAGGAGTATCATTGTCCAAATTAATGAAGGCGTCGTGGATTGCGGAAAAAGGTTTTGACTTTTGAAGCAACAATGAGGGCGAGGTACATCGATTATTGAAGTAACACACTTTGCCGCAAATCCATTACGTGGACATCTTTTCCAGAACTACACCACCCTGATGTTATCTATCAGTCAACGCCGGTCAAACATTGCAATTCGACATTGAATGAGGTTCGAGTTAGGACCATCCATTTGTAATTCGGAATCATGTACTCTGCCTGACTTGAAAGCAATAAGACCCTAACAAAGCACTTCCTCGAAATGAAGGGAAAATGATAAGAGAGGGAAACTAACGGAATCTCGACATTCATATTCAATTGTGATAGGGAAACGGTATGAGAGTCGAAGGTTCCATCCAACATGAAACATCTCCTTTAGCAAAAGAGATTTGCGGTCTGGAAATAAGTGCTTGGACGTCGGGACATGGAGTGCGTAAATTGGCCACCATTATCGTCTGCTAAATGTTTGGATAATTAGTAATATATTGTTGGGTGATTGACGTTGAATGGGTGCCCCTACTAATCTTAAAATTTGTACGGTCACATGTGGTTAATTAGTGGGTCTTTGGTCTTGATGGTAAGGCTGAGTTGCAACATACCATGCACGTGGTTTTATTTGATGAATCACGTAGCTTAACATCAAGTTCTATGTTTCAAAATATTTAGATGTTAAACCACATTTTCATCTAACAGTTTAAATTTTTAAAATAGTTGACAAAAGTCTCATAAAATTTCATATTGTATCGGATTAGGAGGTCTTGACTTCAAATTTTTCTAGACCTCTATTTGTCTTCCCAATTGCTTATTTCCACCCTACGCATGAGGGGTAATACAATATTCAAATAAAAGCTAAAAGCTTGTGTGCAACTTTAACGGGGCTTTACAAATACGTTTTTTTCCAAAGTGTCCTAATCGTGCGGGTTTCAAAAGTAAAGATACAATTCAATGAGTCACGACAAAGGGCCCAAGGGCACGCGAGAATAACCAAGTAGAGGAAAGAGACCTCCAAAGGAGGGATGTAGTTAGGCAGGATCTCAATCGGACTGGGACTCTCCACATCTTCATGATTCGTGCCTACCTTTGTACGGAACGGCCGTCTCCGTACGTGCATTCTCGTGTCCAACCTTGTTGTATGCGAAGATCTATGCGGCAGGACAACGAGCAGCACACCAATGTGCTTAGGTTTGGGTCTTTTCCTTTTCCTTTTAGTTGCCGATAATGCGTTGCTTTCTGGTTGCGCGCTCATTGGATCATATCCGAAGCAACTCTCCGAATTGGTTCTATGAGAAAAGAGTTCAGTACAAACTGGGCTTTCCTATGTACGAACTTCGTCAAAATGTCCATCTTTGTAAACCACCAATACAAAACTTGATTGAAAAAAGTTTTCTCCGCCGAGGGTGGAAGAAAATATCGCCCAAGCAAGATAGTAATCGTTCCCAAGCCCCTTGTGTTTATCATTGTAAACCGAGTCAAAGTTACCCGTGAGTACGTAGCTCGGGCCTTGGTTCGATGATATATTACTCGATCAAATCAACTTGTTTGATCTAGAGTCGAGCTCAAGCTGCTAGAATTTCATATCGAGTCAAGCTCAAGCTTGCAATTATAATTGTGATAAAATCAAACATAGAGTTCCTTGAAGTTGCAGAGTGTATCCACACATATACGAAAATCCGAGGAAGATACTTGGGCTTTATGAAGCTCTAGAAGATCGAATTTCTTTAAGCTCAAAGCCGAGCTTGGTAAAACTCTATTACGTGATCGAGCTCAAGTCAAGTTTCGAGCACCTGACCAACGTGCCCTTCAATAAATTACACATTTCCAAGATCTTTTTCCCAACATTAAAAAATGCAGCCCATTTTCACTCATATATTGTCAAAAGTGGCGTCGGAAAGACTTTTGGCGGCTTATGTGCACTAAATAGTGCAAGATATGTTATTTAAGGGAAAGGCTGGAAATAAAATGCTGGGGGCATAAGAACTCTGCTGTAGACTGCAGTGGTGACTCGACCCAAAAGCGTGGCTCGACTCGATCGGCACCCGAGTGCCTGACCAAACTATTGAAGTTTCATGGACTGATGAGTATATAATAGATATTGCCTCAATGTTACGAAGCTATGTCATCCTCAAAGAAGTGCAACGGGCTAGAACGAGAGGCCCGGATGGAAGTTGTGCCAAGCTTTTGTATCTGGTAATCTCATGCCAGATGATATGACTCCTCCACTAACACAGAGAACCTGTATCCATTTGACTTTTATTGAAACGTCGCTCATTGAACGACGCCGACGATCATATGGTTGATTATTAGCTTTCCGAACAGATGGCTTCTCTGCTTTTAAAGGAGGTAGATCACGACAGGCATCTTTCACGGCCAATTTCGATGTAGGTCACGAATCATGATCTTCATATGTGAATCTCGGCGAACTTGCCATTTCTATTCGAAATATGGATCAAAGTGAGTTCATTTACGACAGGAACGAGACAAGGAAGATTTTAATTACTAGAAAAGACATTGCAATTCTAGAGCACTTATGCACGTGGTGTTAATCTCCACTTGCATATACAAGTTATGACGCGTGCATTAACAACATAGAAGAAAGAACTAAATTAGCTTTACTAGCTACTCGAAAGACAACAGCAGAGCATATGCTGCGACTTAACCCGGGTCAAACTTCACATGAACTATTTGCAACTGGTCCATTATTGGAAGCTTCCAAGCTTATCTCACCATCGTATACATCGTCTTTCCTCGACGTTGACCTTGACCTCATCAACGTCGATGATGCTATCGTTAGAGGCGATATTGCGACTTTTAAGTATCGGCAATCTGCCTTGCACCACCGAAATCATCGGGTTCCTCCAAAACCATCACATTCCTCTTCCTATATATCGGATAGAGTCCCATCTGAAGCACTCCAAGGATAAACCCCAATACGTTTGGAACCTAGTAAATGAAAATCAGAAAATGCATAAACCGTAGTCTCCAAGACACTTTTTTTCTTTGGATGAACTCTTTTTAGTATAATTTCTTGCATACGGTGACGTGGATGTCCTTGAGAAATGTTGGAAGTTTGTTTGTAAAAAAAAACTAAGTGCATTTTCCTTGTCCCACATAGGAAAAGTGGGAGGAAGTGGGCCAATTAATAAGTGTGGGGTTTCCTTTGTGTATCTAAAGGAATGATTGGGTGTGGGCTAGACCCCACCATACCCGCGTGCGGGTGCGCGATGATGTTATTTTTATTTTTTATTTTGTACGGTTATCTTATTAACTTAAATCAATTCAAATGTTGTTTTTTAGTTTTGAGAATTTTGGAAATTATTAAAAAAATAAAAATTCGAAATTTTATTTATTTAAAAAAAATCATTATTATTCCGAATTTTTGTTTGTGTCTTTTCAAGACAACCTTTGGAAAATATACTCGTTCAGTTTGCAACTTTTCCTAAAGGGTTGCAATTGTTCGTTCTTTCAACTTCTTCCGAATGGACGCCTTTGTTCATCCGGACAATTTTCGAAAGGATACATTTTTCACTTTGCAACCTTTCACGAAGAGTTGTCTACGTTTTAAGAATGTTTTATATATACATTTCAGTTTTCAGAAGAACGTGTGTATGATCATTTTTAGACTTCTCTTTGAAAAAAAACTACAGCCATATTTTCAATTGTTTCTTAGAAAGATCCTAGAGAAATACTAGAATTGATATCTAGTACTCTCATCTGAGACTTTGTTGTATCCTGGAGGATATTTGCCGGTAACCATTAGCAACTTTGTGGGGCAAATAAATCCTTAAAGAAAGTGATATCACGCCTCAAAGTCCGACTTGAGTACTCTAAAGATCCGTTTTCATTGTTCTACCCAATTCGAAGCTATATTTTCCCAACAAGAAATATACCATATAGGAGCCAAGTTATAGCGCTGAGCATGAGGAAAAATGAGAGAGAGAAGGGCATGAACTCTACGCTTTTGGTGCGTATCACTGTTCTTTGTGCAATATTAGTTGAAAATAAATGTCATACAAAACTTGTCTAACATAACTCAGTAGTGCATGAAGGAAAGTATAACTAGGGAAAAGTAAAAGGTAAGAAATCCAGAGTTATTCCAATTATTCACCACACTTAAAGGAGCTGCAAAAACGATGATGGAGAATCCAACACAAAGCCACCCAAGAAGTTGGTGTTGGATGTATGCCCTAAAGCTACTATGTAATAGTTACATATTAGGGATTTCAGTTGTACTATCATTATTATTATTTAATTAATGGCAATGACGTATTCATTCATATGTCCAATTATTTTATATTTATAAATGATTCCATAAGATCAGTTGCAACTAGACCTATTCTTGAGACGTCAAGAATATATGTGACGGGTTCATAGTTAGGCTGAATCTTTAAACCGTTCCTGGACAGTGGATTATTGAATGGATATTTATAATCCTGTTGAGACCGGTGTGTTCTTAACTTCACCATTAAATATTGGATACTTAAGAGAATAACGAGTCACATGTCATTGGGTATTATGATGCCTGAGTTAGAATACAGGTGTTTGTATTAGACAAGTTCACTGAACGTGATGCATATGGAACAATTAGCGACATGGAAGCTTTTAGCGTGGTCAATGTCTAATTGTTCATGCTTTGGTCTTGTGTAAATAATCCTTAGACCTGAGGCACAATGTTAACTTGTGTGTCGAACAACTATGGTTCACGGGTGCATGTAATGTCGAGTCGTTGATCCGTCTTTATACCTGATGGTCATAGTTTATTCATATACGAAGTTGCACGTGTGCGCAATATGGAATCTATCTCATTGTTAAATGCAAGGTATAATAATGATGTCCTATGCGATTTAATTATGACACTGCATTGAAATCCTCGGCCGGGGTTGTAACCGAGAATAAATTGTTTATGTCTCAAATAAAATGCATGTCAATTAGATTTGTGCATATGATTGAATAAGTGACTTGACAAATATTCCATGGTCTTTGTTTGATCGGGACATAGTAAGACAGAGGGATTGAATTACACTGTAGCCAAAACTGACAGGTTCTGTCACGCCCCGATCCTTCGAGCACGTGCCCATCCCTCATTGATTGATTAATAGCGATGTCCCAGGACGCATCGCCGACCCATTCAATTTAATACGCATGCAGAAACATATAAATAATCCCCAGACAATAAAACATTGGGATAGGAAAGTAGAGCCATATATTTTTCAAACCAACACAACCTTTATATAAACAAACAGGTTTATTTACAACATCAGGTCGCTTACAAAATATTGGCTTAACCAAAAAGGGACTGTCCTATGACTAGCAAGTCAGACAGGTTTTCCGATTCTGTTTCCTTCACTTTCCCAAACTCCGGGACTTCAAGTTCTCCACGACCATCATCTAGGAACTTGAAAATGTTATCCCACAACGGGGTGAGACGACGTTTCAGCGAGTTCTACCCCCTAAGACCCGATTAGGAAGAAAATACGTCCTAAGGGCTGCCTAAGCACCACATGAGTTGGAGGACTTACCTTGGCCTCAGTCTCTTCCTACAGGTCAGTTCAACTCATAAACTCGCAATCATATCAATTCACCAAATCAGATCGAACTATCTATCAATCAACTCAGTCGATTACATGTCATCACGACCTTCTCTAGGTAGGTCCAATCAATACTATCTAATAAGTTCGATCATAGTCAGGATTGCTCACTCTAAGCTGATATATAGATGGTATAGCTTGCCCTAAGCTGATAAAGTGTACTGCTTGCACTAAGCTGATATATCAGAGCCCGTAGGTTGATATAGTACACCGGTATACTGCTATATACTAAGTTGACATATCGCCCGTAGGCTGATATAGTATACCCCTGATGCTCACTCTAAGCTGATAAAGTGTACTGCTCGCACTAAGCTGATATATCGGTGCACGTAGGTTGATATAGTACACCGGTATACTGCTCTCTGCTAAGCTGACATATCGCCCGTAGGCTGATATAGTATACCATCCAACCATATAATTAATTTATCATTTAATTAGCAATATCCAACAATCATCATTTTCACTCAATTTACATAATATAGCATTCAATTACAGAAACTAAACACATCACTACGATCAGCTCGGAATTCTATCGAGCGGCTCTCCCGGTATAATTTTTGGAAAATATTAATTAATTAATAATTAAACAAAATTTGAAAATTATTTTAATTTAATTAATAAATAAATAATTTAAATAATGTTTAATAGTATTTAAATAAATAAATAAATAAAATAATTAATTAAAGTCTAAGCATGATTAACATTAATCTAATTACATAATTAGACTAATTAATCCAACCCTTAATTTAATCATGCACATAATCTAATTAACATTTAACTAAGATAATCTAACCACATAAACATACTTAGACTAATCTAAACACCCCTTAAGTATAATTAACTCCATAAGTGGAGATTAGTGAGTAAACTCACCGGATTTGCGAGCCGGTGAGTCCACGGCGACGGCGATGGCGAGGCGGGCGACAATCAAGCTTGTGGCGACACCAAGCGAGGCTGGGAAGGGCTCGGAAACGGGCCACGAAGTCCTAGACTCCTTGTTGGTTCGGTTTTTGCTTCTGTTCTTGCTGGACAGAGGAGAACCAAGGTTGAACGGCGAGGAAACGGGCCAATCGGAGCTCCGGCGAGCGGGTGGTCGGCAATCGGTGGCTCCTGTGGGTCAAGGGGATCTTGTAGGTGGATGGGACGGCCAAAGGAAGGGTCGGAATGGGAGAAAAACGAAGAAAATCGTGAAACAGTGCAGGCGGGTGTTGACACCTAAATTTTGGCGATTTGTTTAAGTGTTTATTAATTGCATTGGAAAATTAGGGATTAATTTCTAACCCCTTAACAAAAAGTTTTCACTAAAATTGCATCACATATAGACATTAGGAGCATTTGCGTCACTAGTTTTAAAATTTATCAAAAAAATTATGACAAAAAATTTAAATAAAAAAAATCGAAATTTTAAAAAGATAATAAAAAAAAAAAAAAAAGAAAGAAGAAAGAAAAGTAAAAAAAATCATTAAAAGGTATCGTGTTTTCATTTTATTTCAACCCGGCCCGTGCGCGGATCATCTTCCTCCCCTCACAACATCCACGCTTCTGCAAAAAAGGAGAAAAGAGGAGGGTACAAACAGAGGAGCAGAGGATTGCGAGGCCAGAGGATCGCGAGGGCAAAGGACGGCGTGATCCCAGGGTCGGAGATCAAGCGGCCGCGACAGGCTGGCGGTGGCAGAAGCCATGCGCGCTTATCGTTGGCCGAGCTTAAAAGGAAGAGAGCAAAGAGAAAGGTGGGGGGGGGTTCTCGGCTGTTTTTTTTTTTTTTTTTTTTTTTTTTGGGTCGAGAGAGGACAAAGAGCACCAGAGAGCGAGCTTGAGAGAGAGAGAGAGAGAGAGACGATCAGGGAGAGAGCGTTTCGCCGTTGCTCAAAGTACGCCCGTTGCTCGTCATCCGAACCAGGAGAACAGGAAAAATAGAAGGGGGTTCTCGGCTGGTTCTGGGGTTCAAGCGAAGGACAGAGGGGTGGAGAGAGCTCGAAAAAGGGAAAACCGGAGAGCGAGAGAGGAGAGGACGACCCGAAGGGAGAGAGAGAGAGCTCGAAGGAAAGCTTCGCCATCGTCAGTCATCCGCCCAAGAGCCGCCGTCGGCCACTGCGCCCCACCCGAACCAGCTAAGTCCCCTGGGCCTTTGTGTGTGCTCTCTTTCTCGGGTACACCAGGCCGGAGCTCGTGGCCGTTTAGTTCACGCAAGCTCCGGCCCGCATCGCCTTACTTTTTGTTTCCGATGTTTTGTTTGTTGTGTGTTGAATATCCCGTTATGGTTCGAGTTTCGTTGAGCCAAAAACCCCAGTAGCGTACCTCATGTGTTTGACAAAATGTCCTTGAGAGAACTGAGAAGCAACCCGGGTTGAATCTCGGTTTGGTTCGTGCTTGCTCTTATATACGTCGGACCGTGCCCGCCTTTTATGTTTCCATTGCGATTTCATACGATTTTCGTGGAGCAATCGGGTATTCTTGAGCCGGGGGAATGTTTGCATCCAAAAATGGTTTGGCCACCAACGTTCGTGGCTGATGGTGGTCGTCGTCGGTCGGAGTGGACAACCGATAGATAGTGGTGTTTTGGCGGCGGAAAGGACGGCGGTTGCTGTCACTGGTGTTGTCATGCGGGTGAGGTATGTGTTGAAGGATGTCCTGGGTGAGGAGTCGGGCATGAAAGCATAATGAAGAAGAAGGTCAGAAAGGAGGTGGGAAAAAAAAATAAGAACAAAGAAAAGAGAAGAACCAGTAAATAAAAAAAATAAAAAAAAAGAGCAAAAGAGGAAAACCCAAAAAATGGAAGAAAAGACAGTAGATGGGGATGTTCGGTGAAAAGGCCAGAAGGGAGGAGGAAAAGAATAAAAAAAAAAAAACAAAAAAAAATCATAAGAAAGAAAAGAAAAGCAAAAACAATAATAATAAATAAATAAATAGAAAATTAGAAAATGGCTAAAGTTGGCCTCGGGAAGGACAGTCGAGCAGAAAGTGCATAGGAAAGAGTGCGTAGTGAGAAAAGACAAAAGAAGGAAAGAATTATTATTATTATTATTATTATTATTTTATTATTTTAAAAGTTGAATTTAAAAAAATCAAAAATCAAAAAGTTTCAAAAAAAATAATTCGAAAAGTCTCCGAAAATTCAAAAACTCAGAAAGCATTCGACCTTTTTCTTAACTTAAAAAAAAATTTTAAAATTTTAAAATTTTAAAAATTTTTTTTTTTAAACAAAAATTAAAAAATTAAAAATTTTGAAATTCTAAAGATTGTAGGGTTTGGTTGGGAATTGTCATGTCTTGCCTTTTTTTTTTTAGTGTAATTAGTTCTTTATTTGCTCGTATATTGAATATGTTGCATGTTTAGCTTGCATATTTAATTACATCGAATTGCAGGTGTTTAATTTTACTGCAATTAGGATCTTGATAGCTATGATTGTTACTTTAATGATTACGCACTCGCATGATTACCTCACATGTTAGTGGATAGGTATAAAATCAACCCGAACTGTCTGCCAAAAATCATTTTGTTAAAATGAACAAGATTAGGTACCGAAAGGGCACTAATTGGTCAATTAGTGTAATCAAGTCCCCGACCCTAGATTCTCTGGTTGCGTAGGAAGTGAGGTACACTCCCATGTCTCACTTGGTTTCTAACCGACCCTAATAGGCTAGTGGCGACTCCTTTATGCAAAATTCCTAAAAAATATCCCAATGTCACGCGGGTATGGGCTTGGGAGAGCCCACGCCTAATCATGGGCCTTAGGCCCGTCCTTTAGGCAATACCCCTAAACTTGTTCCCTCCCCCCGAGGGTAGGTCGCGACAGCTTGGCGACTCCAATGGGGACTTGGTTTTAGACCTTGGAGGACTTAGGCTAAAATTAATCTTGTTAAAAAATATTTTTGTTTGGCAGCGAGGATTCTAGGTACGCCTCTAACATTAAATGTGTTAAATATTTTTGCAGAATGGGAGGTATAAGGGGAAGTATTTGCTCACCTTTGTCTTGTAGGGAGGTATGATTTATTTTTTATATACGGAGTGTTGTTTGCTTATAAATTCTCATGCCTACGTCCCCTGCATGGCACTACACCCTAGCACACACTACCTGCCGCCGAACCTGGGCCGCATAGGATCACCTAGGATGGTGTTGAGGTGGATACCACTCCGACTACAACCGTGTAGTACTAGTCGCCCATCTCATCCTCGAAATTTCTTTCTTCACGTCAAAGGTACCTACCCCGGTTTGCAACCGCACGACACAAGTCGGTTCTTTGACGAAGCCGGAGTCATGGGTAACCCGACCCAACCGCGATCTTGTTGGTTCGGTCCGGTGATCCTATGGCTCCATTTTGAGCCGTATAGAGTAGTATTCGAACCACATATCATGTGCATGTCTATGTAATTTTTTAAAAAAATAAAGAGAGATAAATGTCGGCACCTGTTGTAAGTATCATTTTCCTTTTTATTTACTCATTTTGTATTGCATTTTCATCTTGAAATTTGCGGAAATTAATCGAATGCCCTCGATGTTATAGGCTTGTGATTAAAAAATTGGCAATCACTTTTGACTAGTGAACATTGAATGCAAGTTCTAAACACATTGATTTGGCCCTGTTGAACACATGGTTTTGTTTAAATTTCTAGTTATGGGCTCAAAATATATATATATTTTTTTAAAAAAGAACTTTCAAGTTATGATTTTATATTGGGGCACAAAATTTAAAATTGCATTTTTTATCAAGTTCTCTCATTCTCACATTTTGGGACTAAAATGCAAATCATTTTGTGTACAAATTTCTCAAAATAGAAGTCACTTCATTTTTTTTTTAGGAGTAAAATCACAAATCAATTTTTCAAAAATCAATGACAATTTTGCATACGAAACTTTTGGAATAAAAGTGGACATTCGATTGATGGCCGTGGATCGATTATTTTAATGATGTCTTCTCTTATGATAAAATCTTAGCGAAATACTATAATCCCGTAATAAGGACTGTGGGGCATGTACCGTCACCTCGATTTTATTGTAAGAAGCGACCTCATTGAGATATCATTTTCTCATTCACGTACTGACATTGTCAACTTTTTGCAGGTTATGTGTAATGCTCCATGACATTCTCGTGTTTGACCACATAGAGAAGTGAATTCAAGAGCTAAGACAAGAGTTGATTTTTACTTTCATTTGTGCAAGAGTTTCTTGTATTTTATTATTGTCTTTATTCTTGTCCAGAACCATGTTTGAGTTCTGGTTGTGAATCCAATTATTGCTTTTGTAAATCATGCAACTCACAATTTTTAATGTAATTCAGTTTCATGAAAATCATCATTTAAAAAAAGAAAAAAAAAAACAACAAAAAAAAAAGAGCAAATTCAGAAGTGTTTTAAGTGAACCTATACGTTTACCTTCCAAAATGAATTTCAAGAAAACTTTGCTTAATGCCCTCTCTTCACGTAGTCATTTTCTTGGGCTCATGGAACTCGAGGAGCAAGGATGCGTTGATGCTTTGTTGGCGCCAATCTTCCAATAGAGGCGGAACGCAATGGAATTCCGTTCTGGGAAGTTTCTTTATTTGGAGATGCCTTAGGTGCCAAAATAGCCCATCGATCTCGTTCATTTTGCATGATGAGATAAATGAAAGGAGTTGCCAAGTATCCAAAATGGCGAATTTGAAGGAAGAGTAAACTGTATCGATTCTAGTTATTCATTTCTGATACCGTTTCTGACGTGACTTTCTTTTCATTGTCAAGGAGACATCAAGAGTGCCAAGTTTTGTAACGTTCCGACAAATGCGATTGAGCGTTATTAAGTCCTGTTCATCTTAAACAAAGAAGGATTCAAATGAAACAAATGGGCAATATTTCCCCTTCCTTCATAAGGGACACCTCAAGATGTTGATTGCCCGACTATGGAAAGGGATGTATTTCGTTCCTAAACTTGATTCTCTTCAATATAAAAAAATGACATATCCTTTTCTTTGGTACAGGACAAATTCGAACAGAACAAAGGTTTGTCATATAAAGAGTGGGAGAGCAACGTTTGATTTAAAAAAAAAAAAAATCTCTCACCGCCCCACCAATGAAGTGTGTTGGAACAACATTGTCAGATTCATCAAGAAGGATGTATCGTTCCTCAATTGAACCTAACTAAGAATGGAGATAACTCATTGCATCTCCCCTTCTTACAGGGTGATAAATGAAAAAAGAAGAAGTTGCACCTTGATCATAGAAGCGGCACCTTCTAGTAAGGAATCAGGAAAACATCAAACACTTAAAGGCGAATGCAAGGGAAGGGTATTGTTGAGTTACCAAATATCCACGAAAGTGAATCCAAGAGATGTTAGCGCCCAAAGGATGAAAGCGAATGAAGGGTAATAATGTATCATTTCCAACATTTCAATCCCTAAAAAATTTTACACTAACATATTCTTTCACATTCTTTACAAGGCTATCGGGTCACCATGCTGCAGGTAAGTACCTTTTTTTTTTAGTAAAAAAAAAAGAAAAAAATGGAGAATTTCCATTACAAAAAAGAACCTTTTGTGCTTTCCTAGAGATAAGCACAAAAATGAATAATTGAAAAAAAAAAAAAAACTTTCACAAGCTTTTTGAACATCATTTTTATCTCAAAATTGTTTTCTCGTTTTGGGGATTATTCATTTTGAATGTAAATTTCCTATGGAGATTGATCTACTCAGATGATCTCAGCAAAGTGAAATGGAGATATTAATCATGCCAAGTGGAGGATACTTAGGATGAGGAAAGGCAAGCCATTTCCAAACACATCATTCAAACACTTTTGAGAGTTGAGTGAAAAGTGATATTCTCTTAGGACGGAGGATTCATTCGCATTGAGCGCAAAGATCGAAATGATAAAGGCATTTCCTTCATCAATCCCTCGCATCGAGCTGACATCTTGCTACCCCTTAGGACCGAATAAAGATGATCATTCAAAGTACCCTTGTCGAGAACGACCCTACATTGGGGCAGCATAGGAGGTTACAATCGTATTGTAAAGCGAAGGATTGAGAAAGATCCTATTACTTTCACTTGCATCAATCTTCTGGTGATAGCTTCAGAGGTATTCTCATCAGAGCTTGACTCATCCCAATGTGAAGAAGAGCATTTCCTTCTCTACCCAAACACTGATACCCATTGCTTTAACCAATTTGGGCCTAATTATTCATTTCTGAACCTCGAGCAGTGATCATCTTCCTTCACTGGGGCAAGGCATAAGAATTGACCAAATACAATTGACACTTACGAGAAAATGTGAAAATCATCTCGAAAGTCATAAGAGCTACAAAAATTCAAAGAGCAAAAAGTTCGACAAACTAGGGGGCATGAAAAAGCAGTGTGCTTGGTAAAAGCAAGGCCAATGCCCGTCAAGAAAAAGAACCAAAAAGCTGCATCTTATGTGAAAGAAAAATTATCAAAGTCCAAGTGCCTGCGTAAAAAAAAAATCATCGCAAGTGCAAAGGAAATTAGAGAGGAGCGAAGCTCCCATGCAGAAATGATTAGTCAAGGGACTTTCGAGATGCATTGCGTTTCAAAAGCCAAATGACTTCGAAAGATCAAGTGACCTGGTCACGATGCTATGATGATCACTGACTCTTAAAAACCCCCTTAAAAATTTTAAGCCTTTCAAGCCTTTCCCAAGCCAACATTACAGCCCTCTTCCGAAGTCTCTTCTGATTGGGATGGTTCAAGTGAAAATGAGAATGCCACAAAGAAGCTATTGCTTGAAGAAGTGGAAGTAATCCTATCTTGTCTTATCTTCCAAGTTCTCGACTTGTAAACCCGACGAAGATAGTGACAAATGTTCCCCTATTGGCCTCAAAGCAGTAATCCCTTTGTGTAAGCCCGTGATGAAACCTATATTGCGGTCCTTTCAAAAGACATTTTTGATCGATCAGATTGTGCTCATAGCGAATGTTTCTGAAAGCCTTTGATATGGGTTATGTGAGATACCCTCAGCAATCAGTTACCTCCCATATGAATGGATGGGATCAAGCAGCCATTTTATCGAGAGTGTGTGAGAAACCCTTTCTGACTAAGAAGCTCTAGTTTGGCATGCTTAATGAGCACTTTTCATGAGTCGTAGCCGTTCTGATAAGAACTTGACTCCTAGAAAATTTGATGATTAATGATATATCCATGGGCAAGATGACAGTTTTTTGCCACATGATGCTGATTGACATCGAATGATTTCCTAAAGCAGTCAGACTTAGTTTGATTAGCTTGTTCAATTAATGCTACAATATTGCTAATGCGTCTCTTGATGACGTCTCTAATGACATTTGCTTAAGTTGAGTTTGACAAGATTCCTTAGTGAAGACATGCAGTTTTCAAGGGGTTAGCGGGTGCTTCTCTAAAAATCAAAGGTTCATGGTCAGCCTCAAACCATGCCATCTACAAGGTTCATGGTCAGCCTTAAACATGCCATCTCCAAAGGTTTATGGTTAGCCTTAAACCATGCTATTTGCAAAGGTTCATGGTCAGCCTTAAATCATGTCATTCACACGGTTGGTGGGTTTATCCTTAAACCACGGGGTTGGTGGCTTTTCCTAAACCACATGGTTTGTGGGTCTATCCTTAAACCACACGGTTGGTGGGTTTATCCTTAAACCACGGGGTTGGTGGCTTTTCCTAAACCACGCGGTTCGTGGGTCTATCCTTAACCACACGGTTTGTGGGTCTATCCTTAAACCACACGTTGGTGGGTTTATCCTTAAACCACGGGGTTGGTGGCTTTTCCTAAACCACACGGTTCGTGGGTCTATCCTTAAACCACATGGTTCGTGGGTCTATCCTTAAACCACACGGTTGGTGGGTTTATCCTTAAACCACGGGGTTGGTGGCTTTCCTAAACCACACGGTTCGTGGGTCTATCCTTAAACCACAAGGTTGGTGGGTTTATCCTTAAACCACGGGGTTGGTGGCTTTCCTAAACCACATGGTTCGTGGGTCTATCCTTAAACCACACAGTTGGTGGGTTTATTCTTAAACCACGGGGTTTGTGGCTTTCCTAAACCACACGGTTCGTAGGTCTATCCTTAAACCACAAGGTTGGTGGGTTTATCCTTAAACCACGGGGTTGGTGGCTTTCCTAAACCACATGGTTTGTGGGTCTATCCTTAAACCACACGGTTGGTGGGTCTATCCTTAAACCACACGGTTGATGGGTCTATCCTTAAACCACAAGGTTGGTGAGTTTATCCTTAAACCACGGGGTTGGTGGTTTTTCCTAAATCACATGGTTGGTGGGTCTATCCTTAAACCACACGGTTGGTGGGTTTATCCTTAAACCACGGGGTTGGTGGCTTTCCTAAACCACACGGTTTGTGGGTCTATCCTTAAACCACACGTTGGTGGGTTTATCTTTAAACCACGGGGTTGGTGGCTTTTTCTAAGCCACACGGTTCGTGGGTCTATCCTTAAACCACATGATTAAACTATCCTTAACATGGTTCGTGGTGGTCTAAATCCTTAAATCCTTAAATCACAAGGTTGGTGGGTTTATCCTTAAACCACGGGGTTGGTGGCTTTCCTAAATCACACGGTTCGTGAGTCTATCCTTAAATCACAAGGTTGGTGGGTTTATCCTTAAACCACGGGGTTGGTGGCTTTCCTAAACCACATGGTTCGTGGGTCTATTCTTAAACCATAAGGTTCGTGGGTTTATCCTTAAACCACGGGGTTGGTGGTTTTTTCTAAACCACACAGTTCGTAGGTCTATCCTTAAACCACATGGTTGGTGGGTTTATCCTCAAACCACGGGGTTGGTGGCTTTCCTAAACCACACGGTTCATGGGTTTATCCTTAAACCACGGGGTTGGTGGCTTTCCTAAACCACATGGTTCGTGGGTCTATCCTTAAACCACAGGGTTCGTGGGTTTATCCTTAAACCACGGGGTTGGTGGTTTTTCCTACACCACACGGTTCGTGGGTTTATCCTTAAACCACACAATTGGTGGGTTTATCCTTAAACCACGGGGTTGGTGGCTTTCCTAAACCACACGGTTCGTGGGTCTATCCTTAAACCACATGGTTGGTGGGTTTATCCTTAAACCACGGGGTTGGTGGCTTTCCTAAACCACATGGTTTGTGGGTCTATCCTTAAACCACACGATTGATTGGTTTATCCTTAAATCACGGGGTTGGTGGCTTTCCTAAACCACACGGTTCGTGGGTCTATCCTTAAACCACAAGGTTAGTGGGTTTATCCTTAAACCACACGGTTAGTGGGTTTATCATTAAACCATGGGGTTGGTGGCTTTCCTAAACCACACGGTTCGTGAGTCTATCCTTAAACCACGAGGTTGGTGGGTTTATCCTTGAACCACGAGGTTGGTGTTATTCTTAAACCACGGGGTTGGTGGCTTTTCCTAAACCACACGGCTTGCGGGTTCATCCGAAAACCACACTTGTTCGCATTCGGTCAAAACCCGTTTTTACACAGTGAGACCTCCCTTCCGGTTGGAACTAGTTACCACATAATAAGATTTTCCCATCTCAGTCGAAGGCTATTTTCTTACAAAGTAAGGTCATCCTTTTATCCCCTTTTCTCATCGGCAGCCCCTGATCTTCATCGTCCATGGACAAAATTTAGGTGTCTCTCGTCTTTGAAAGGAATCTTTCGATCCCCCATTCAAAGAGGGGCAGCTATTGACACCTAAATTTTGGCGATTTGTTTAAGTGTTTATTAATTGCATTGGAAAATTAGGGATTAATTTCTAACCCCTTAACAAAAAGTTTTCACTAAAATTGCATCACATATAGACATTAGGAGCATTTGCGTCACTAGTTTTAAAATTTATCAAAAAAATTATTACAAAAAATTTAAATAAAAAATCGAAATTTTAAAAAGATAATAAAAAAGAAAAAGAAAAAAAAAAAAGAAAGAAGAAAGAAAAGTAAAAAAAAAATCATTAAAAGGTATCGTGTTTTCATTATTGCATGGCATATTGAATGGTTTTTATTTTTCCAAAATTGTCATATAAAAAAAGTTAAAAAAAAAAGATTCATTAAAAGGTATAAAATCGAATGAGGCCGAGTATATGGGTCTCTCTTATGCATGGGTCTTCCATGCTTCGCAAAAAGGAGAAAAGAGGAGGGTACAAATAGAGGAGCAGAGGATCGCGAGGGCAAAGGACGGCGTGATCCTAGGGTCGGAGATCAAGCGGCCGCGACAGGCTGGTGGTGGCAGAATGTGGCACCCCGAACCCTTCGTAGGTCGCCACAAGCACCAATGTTACACCTTATTACCTTTCTTCTAATTTAGACATTTTTTTTTTTTTCGCGACTCATTAGCGGAAGCAAATTAAAACATCACCATCTCTCCCTCCAACAGCCATGATACCAATACACACCACTAATCATCATGATTAAAAGACAAGCCACGACACTTTATTTACATATATTTTCAAGATGGGATTTCCTAGGTCGATACATCAAAAGGAAAAGCCAGGACTCAGCCACGTCCGGCCTAAAACCCCAAAAAGAACCCTCGACCCTCTACAACCAGCGTGCACAATCCCCATCATCAGTGTCGGCTAACTATCCCCAAAAAGATCCAGCTCCTACTCGTCATGCACGGGCCCTCACACCCAATCCGGTGCATCAGGCGGTGGCGGCGGCAACATCCCTCGCATCACCCCGTCGCGACGAACGTGGACGGAGATGAACTCCTGGACAACCGGGCCCCCAGCTAGGCCTATGTTGTATATGACTAAACAGCGTACTCGAATATACGTCAATCCAGGAACAGAAGGACAGCCAAAAGACCTCTACATCGGATGGTAGACCGTAAACACACCTCGCGTGACGGCGGGGAGCGGCATGCTGCTAATCTGAAATGTTGGTCCCCAAAAGGGGTGGTACAACCATCGCGAGGGCAAAGGAATCCAATAACCACTCAATGCATCATACAAATCATACATGCATTCCAGGCATTACTTACCTTGAAGCCATGCATATACTATCATGCATCATCATCACAATCATAACACATACATGCATACCATCATGTCATACTCATATCATCGTCATCGTGACATCATCATATCATATCATGTAACATCATCATCATGCCATAGATGATCATCATCATATCATATCATGTGTGCATATCATCATCATCATCATCATCATCATCGTCATATCATGCATATCATCATGCCATAGGTGATCATCATTATCATCATCATATCATCATCGTCATATCATGCATATCATCATGCCATAGGTGATCATCATCATATCACATCATATATGCATATCATCATCATATCATATATCATCATCATATCATGCATATCATCATGCCATAGTTCAATTTTCCCACTTTTAACTTTCCATTCGATCACCACATCACCCTTCCTCGGATCACCAATTTCATCTCATATTATACACTCGCGCCCCATCTGGCATCGCGAGAAAAACCTCCGGCATTCAGCCATTCCAGGCCACCGGGCATCCGGGCCCCCACATTCCGGGCATCTCGCATCCCAACTGGCATCACGAGGCATCCCCTCGGGCAAAGACCTCCGACGAGGCTTCCGGCATTTACACTCCCTGGCCGGGCATCCCGCACCCCAACCTGGCATAGCGAGGCATCCCCCTGGGCAAAAACCTCCAGGGCTTCCGGCACCCCCAACTTTCCGGGCATCCTGAAACTCCCAGGGCCATCCGGCAATGTATCTCTATACATTTCGGGCATTATCCTCCGCCACAACAATCTCCTCATTTAACATTATTCATGTTCACCAATTTCGGTCTTAATTTAGCACGGCATACGATGTGATGGCAAACAAAATCATATTCGGCATGGAATTCATACATGCATCTCAATTCATTGTCATGCATACATCAAGACCTCATCATACATGCTACATGGTACAATTATTTATGAAATAAAATTTATGGAATTTATGCCAATTAAAATAATCCATTTACCATGCCCTTTTTACATTTATTTAAATTCCAGCTTGTGCCACTTTCAAAAATATTAAATTTAATATCTATATAATTCTCAAAAATCATAAAAATTAAGGCAAGTGATAATCAAGACAATAGGATAATGATTTCATGCAAAATACATGGCCAAATAGAATTTCACACAATTCCATAATTCACACAAAACAGCATGTAATTTTCGGATGAAATCAGAATGCACAGTTTCCGAAGTAATTCGATTAAAATATCCATACGACCTCCAAAAATTACGAAATTTTACCAAATTATAGCTAAGACACTAAAGTACATTTTTCATGAAGACTTCCAAGTCAGATTCTTTTTAGGTTATTTTCTACAGTCACACGAAGCTTCTGGATCCAACACCGAATCGTCCAGTGCATGCTTCTCCGAAATACTGAGTTTTCACCTACCTGTCCTTCCTCGTTTCCTCTGAAATTTGGATATGTTTTACATCAAGATGTTCGCTACAAGTTTTATGAAGAGATCTAAGTCAAATATCCAGAGTATAGTCGTCGTTTAGGTCCATGAAGTCTCGGGTGTCTTGTACTACGTCTCCAGAATCACCATCTCCAAGATTTAGTCGATTTACTAGGTTATACTTGTTCATTTTTCTTAAAATTTGAGTATGTTGTAGTTTAAGATGTTCCCTATAACTTTCATGAAGAAATATAAGAGAGATTCTTAGCAAAAATCAACATGCAACCACAAATCCATCAAAAGGTCAGTGAAATCGTTCCAGATCTGAGATCTCCGTAGGATGAGATTTTGACCCCTCAAATCTCCATCATTTTCCACCAAATTTTAGTATGTTGTAGTTTAAGATGTTAGCTACAACTTTTATGGAGAGATAAAATCCAAAAATCGAACTCTAAAGATGCATACAAACTCTTACAACATTCTGACTCGAGCGGATTCAAACGAAAACAGCAACCTTACTCAAGAACAAACCATCCAAGCTTTGGTTTCCCCCTTCCAATCACTCAAAATTCGACTTTTCTACAACATACATGTAACACACACACATGCAAGAGCAGCAAGAGGACCCCAACTTGCCTCTAGACCGAACGGACGATGGCACACGGCGGCGAGCACGGCGGCACACGGTGGCGAACACGGCGGCTCCTCCTCCCTCTTGGCCTCACTCTCCCTCTCTCTCGCGAAATCTCTCTTTCTCTCTCTCCCTCCCTTGGCCGAATGAAGCAACCGGCCACTCTCTCTCTCCTCTTCCCTTTTATTTCCCCTAAACCTCATCATTAGTAATGATTAGGTTGCCTCACCAATGGCCAATGCATGCCATCTTCCTTTGTGCCACTTGTCTCAATACATGCATAATGGGCTTGGGCTTTTGGGCTTGGGCTGGCCACTCTTGGGCCTCCTCTTGGGCTGGTCGACAGCCCCCTTTTGTGGGCCTAATTGGGTCGACTAGCTTGGCCCATCAAGGCTTTGGCCAATGGGCCTAAGGCCCAACCAAATAAAGATTTAAATTTTCCTTTTTTTTTAAATAATTTCTTCCATAAATTTTTAAATTTAAATTCCACATGGCCAAAGTCTTGTGACATATTTCTTTATAGAAATTTGATCCATAAAGTGCATGGCCAAGCATAGATTATCATCATTAATCTATCAAATTTAGAATCTCATAAACACAAGCACAAATCACCTAATCTTAAAAGAAGACTAATGGCTAAAGCATAAACCATAGGTAATTTCATTACCTAATTAGAGGCTTTAACACACCTTATAACTTGACTTTGAATTTTGGGATGCCACACAGAAGCCATACGCGCCTATCGTTGGCCGAGCTTAAAAGGAAGAGAGCAAAGAGAAAGGTGGGGGGGTTCTCGGCTGGTTTTTTTTTTTGGGTCGAGAGAGGACAAAGAGCACCAGAGAGCGAGCTTGAGAGAGAGAGAGAGACAATCAGGGAGAGAGCGTTTCGCCGTCGCCCGAAGTACGCCCGTTGCTCGTCATCCAAACCAGGAGAACAGGAAAAACATAAGGGGGTTCTCGACTGGTTCTGGGGTTCAAGCGAAGGACAAAGGGGTGGAGAGAGCTCGAAAAAAGGAAAACCGGAGAGTGAGAGAGGAGAGGACGACCCGAAGGGAGAGAGAGAGCTCGAAGGAAAGCTTCGCCATCGTTAGTCGTCCGCCCGAGAGCCGCCGTCGGCCACTGCGCCCCACCCGAACCAGGTAAGTCCCTTGGGCCTTTGTTTGTGCTCTCTT
This sequence comes from Eucalyptus decipiens, assembly GCA_014182575.1. Classification (NCBI taxonomy): domain Eukaryota; kingdom Viridiplantae; phylum Streptophyta; class Magnoliopsida; order Myrtales; family Myrtaceae; genus Eucalyptus; species Eucalyptus decipiens. Next base: position 33,527,369 of record CM024619.1, on the reverse strand, counting down.
TCTAGGGTACACCAGGCCGGAGCTCGTGGCAGTTCAGTTCACGCAAGCTCTGGCCCGCATCGCCTTACTTTTTGTTTCCGATGTTTTGTTTGTCGTGTGTTGAAGATGCCATTATGGTTCGAGCTTCGTTGAGCCAAAAACCCCAGTAGCATACCTCATGTGTTTGACAAAATGTCCCAGAGAGAACTGAGAAGCAACCCGGGTTGAATCTTGGTTTGGTTCGTGCTTGCTCTTATATACGTCGGACCGTGCCCGCCTTTTATGTTTCCATTGCGATTTCATACGATTTTCATGGAGCAATCGTGTATTCTTGAGCCGGGGGAATGTATGCATCCAAAAATGGTTTGGCTGCCGTGCGTTCGTGGCCGATGGTGGTCGTCGTCGGTCGGAGTGGACAACCGGTAGATAGTGGTGTTTTGGCGGCGGAAAGGACGGCTATTGCTGTCACTGGTGTTGTCGTGCGGGTGAGGTCTGTGTTGAAGGATGTCCTGGGTGAGGAGTCGGGCATGAAAGCATAATGAAGAAGGTCAGAAAGGAGGTGGGAAGAAAAAAAAAAAGAACAAAGAAAAGAGAAGAACCGGTAAATAAAAAAAAAAAAAAAAAAAAGCGCAAAGAGGAAAACCCAAAAAATGGAAGAAAAGACAGTAGATGGGGATGTTCGGTGAAAAGGCCAGAAGGGAGGAGGAAAAGAATAAAAAAAAAAAAAAAGAAAAAAATCATAAGAAAGAAAAGAAAAGCAAAAAAACAATAATAATAAATAAATAAATAGAAAATTAGAAAATGGCTAAAGTTGGCCTCGGGAAGGACAGTCGAGCAGAAAGTACAGAGGAAAGAGTGCGCAGTGAGAAAAGACAAAAGAAGGAAAGAATTATTATTATTATTATTATTATTTTAAAATTGAATTTAAAAAAAAATCAAAAATAAAAAAGTTTCAAAAAAAATAATTGAAAAAATCTCCGAAAATTCAAAAACTCAGAAAGCATTCGACCTTTTTCTTAACTTTAAAAAAAAAAAATTAAAGTTTAAAATTTTTAAAATTTTATTTTTTCTATTTTTTATTTTAAAAAAATAAAATTAAAAAATTTCGAAATTCGAAAGATTGTAGGGTTTGGTTGGGAATTATCATGTCTTGCCTTTTTTTTTAGTGTAATTAGTTCTTTATTTGCTCGTATATTGAATATATTGCATGTTTAGTTTGCATATTTAATTACATTGAATTGCACGTGTTTAATTTTACTGCAATTAAGATCTTGATAGCTATGATTGTTACTTTAATGATTACGCACCCACATGATCACCTCACATGTTAGTGGATAGGTATAAAATCAACCCGAACTGTCTACCAAAAATCATTTTATTAAATTGAACAAGATTAGGTACCGAAAGGGCACTAATTGGTCAATTAGTGTAATCAAGTCCCCGACCCTAGATTCTCCAGTTGCGTAGGAAGTGAGGTACACTCCCATGTCTCACTTGGTTTCTAGCCGACCCTAATAGGCTAGTGGCAACTCCTTTATGCAAAATTTCTAAAAAATATCCCAATGTCACGCAGGGTATGGGCTTGGGAGAGCTCACGCCTAATCATGGGCATTAGGCCCATCCTTTAGGCAATACCCCTAAACCTGTTCCCTCCCCCCGAGGGTAGGTCGCGACAGCGGGCAGGGGACCGATGGACCGGCGACCGGTAGCTTCTCGCTGGTGTACAGGACAGTTGGTGGCTTTGTTCGGCAATCGGCAACCACCATCCGTACGGACTGGGTGTGCTGGTCACGGCGGTGGGTGGCTTGGGGGCTGATTTGCATGGGAAGTTGACTTTTTACTCGGATCTTTGGCGAAATGTCAGCTGGAGCAGAAATTGGAATAAAGGAAAACAGAGGAGGAAAACGGTCCGGTGGGCGTGCGACGGTGGAGGGGAAGGTGCAGATCGATTTCTCTGGTTCTTTGGAGCTTCAAGGCAGACCAACCATGGAGAAAGCAAAGCCAAAGGAAGAAGAAGAAGTGGCTGTTGAAGGGGGGACCCCAAAATAGCTTCTAAGGACTCAACACTTGCCCCTTTCTCCTCTCTCTTGCCCCCATCTTGGCCGACCCTCCCCCCTAGCCTTTTCCTCTCCTTAGCTTCCTCAAGAAGCTTGCCAAAGTGTCCAATATGTTGTGTACCATGGGGGGCTACGAATTTTGGACATTTCTCCCTCAAATCCATTCAATTCTCTCTCAATTCAATTCCATTGAAGCTCAAATAAATTAGCCTATGTGTCCTTGTCTCTCTTATGATTTTTTCTCGTCAAATGATCCAACTTGCATCCCAAAAGCGCGACCAAAAACGGCCCTCGGATTTTCCCGATAAAAAACGGCCTTACTTTGCTTTTCCACCAAAATTCTCGGTTTGCAGAAAAATCTTCTGAGGATGAGTCGACGTTCTTAAAATGAATTATGACATGACAGAACTTTCAATTTCTAAATTTGGGTTTAAATTCACGGTTGATTTCAATCTAGCGTGATTTTAGCGCGTCCTAATTTATCGGGTAACTTTTAGGAATTTTCAGTGCAATTGACCCGTGGTCGATTGTTTTCGAGCCATAGCATAGATCTTCGACACATTGGCGACTCTCGGTTGTCGTGAAAATCTCAAGGTTTCAAATACGGACACAAGACACCAAAAACGACAGAAAAATCGGTCTAGTGCCGGTCGACGAGAATATTGAAATCGGGTGGAATCACCCACACTCTAATAACATATCTCAGTCGAATCGACTTACCACTGACCTCTGTTCGATTTTGACACTGTTGTAATGACCCTTGCAGATTAACACGGTCGAGCAGCCGATTTCTGATCGAATTCTCAAGCTCATTGCATTTAGATTCCTTAATGGCTTCACCTGATAGACTAGTTATTTTGTGAGTGATCAGCTCGGAGAATTGAACTAAAAGCACGTCGATGAAAAGCCCGACTTATTTAATTGAAAACAAAATCAGAAATTTGGGATGTCACTAGTTCATTATGTTCTTAAAGCATTCACACTATTTGGGTAGCCATGACATAGCTAGATGTCAATCATGGCTTGTAGGACCCAAAGATTAATCGGGACAATTAATTCTTTTGGGAGTACTAATGTGTTAGTACAAATCTTACTACCAGCTTAGTGATGAATCTAGGGATGTCACACACCATAAACAATTAGGATAACGTGGAACAAGAGAGAAATATTGTTGCAAATGTGTTTGCAATTACTGCAATCGAATTGAGTCGATTTGAAATCAAATTAAATGAGATTTGTATTATAGTCACGAGCCTACTTGCATATGATGCACACGCATGCCCAAAGTGGATACATATTAATGTACCCCAAATGTACATATAAAGATTATGTCATTTTTATTTTTATTTTTCTTTAAGGGGATTGATTAATTATTTATTTATTCATTTAATTAATCAATTAATCAATGTTTTTTTTATTAATATTATTAATTGGGAAGCTTCATTTGAAGAGATCAGCAACGGTTGTTGATCCCACGATCAGCAACCGTTGCTGATTCATGAGAAATTTTAAAATAAATGATGGTTTTGCGACAAATCAAGGGGTTGCTGAAAATAGAGAGAAAGTGTGCGTGTTCTTGTGTAGAAAGAAGAGTGTTCTCTCGTTCGGGCCATGAATATAATACATCAAGGATACGGCGGATTGTCTCCACGAGATTGCTAGCATGATCATAGTGGTGATTATTTGAAAGTTCTCTCTTCCATTCGACGTCCATTGTTGGTGTGTCTGAACTAAAGATCCGACGTTTGTGGGGCTCGAACTGTAGAGCATCCGAACTAATTCGTTTAAAGCGCGCTTCAAGAGGTAATTCGTTTAACTCCTTTTTTTTTTTTTTATTGATAACCTAGGAACCCCGTATAGCCGGCAGCCGGCCGAGCAAACTTGGGGGGATGCTAGCGGAGGACCCACCACCCCGACATCTCGCTTAAGACACCAAGCGCCTCCACTGGGTTTCGAACCCCTCACCTTTGGGCAAGGATCAACGGAGCTCTTATCCAGCGGAGCCACCACGGCCGGTGGTATTTTTCACTCCCTTTTTATATTCATATTTTTGATTAAAACGCACGAACAACGCATTCGGAGAATCATGTATAAAATATATCATCTTTGTTTTCGCTGTTTTCTTTTTGTTAATTTTACCTATACATGATTCATGAAACCCCAATAGTTGGACCTTGGTTGATCCATTTGTTAAGAAACAAGATGAGAAGAAAGGAACAAAACCCTCCAAAGCCCATCACTATCTACTTCATTGTAAAAACCTGCATGCATGTGTCACGGGTCGATTGATTCTGATAATTCCTACCTGTGCAGCCTTAGGATTTGATCCCAAGTTAGCCTCACACATGTACTCAGCTCACAAGAACAAAGTATAAGAGTGAAGCTCGAATTGTATTATCTTGTGAACAAGAGTGTACAAGTGAGGGGAAAGGGTCCCCTGTTTATACAAGTATGGGTCTGATTCTAGCTGTTGATCCCTCTTCGATCCAACGGTCGTATTTGAATATATACAATCATTATAAGGTTGCACCAAAAGCTCAAGAGGCCCTAGGCCATGGGTGAACTCAAGGGATGTCTGTCATGGGTCTACAAGGTTAGTTAGTGGGAATTGAAGGGTCGCCTAACACAAGGAAGCCGAACGATCGTCGACTTCTTCTTGCATTGCTCATAAGCCGGCTCTATTGCTCATGGGTCGTTCGTGGGCGCTCGTGGGCTAGCCCTTGTGTGGGACACGACCCTTCATTTGGACGTCTCGGATCATGCTCGTCCTTGAGCCGTGTCAATCTCCCACATCTATTCGGATGACGCCCTTGTCGCTCTTTGGCATGGAATGCGTTGATGTGATTCTTGAACTATAAAGAGTTTTGGACGGTTCCCAACTCGCTTCACTCTGCGGAACTCTCTTCCATTAGACTAGGTATTCCTTCTTGGGCGTGCAATACCTCTTTTGTATGACTCGATCAGCCATGATGAACTCGGCGTTTTGATTGTTCGAGATTTTTGCCCTAAGGGGCACTTGTTGTGATTTCCTTCGATCCAGGTCTTCCTTATCTACAAAGAAAGGTTTGAGCATATTCATATGGAACATTGGATGTACCTGAGGTACGGACACCTGGAGTGCCAAAACTTGGCACGGAGGGACACTTAAGTGCCAAAAGTTTGGAAAGGTACACTTAAGTGTCAAAATTGGAGCAAAATGGATCACTTAAGTGCCACTCCGGCCAAAATCCAGCCAAATTGCTGACGTGGCAATTTTCCGGCGAGGTGAGTGCAAAACGGCGTCGTTTTGCACGTTGACGTGGCTAGAAAATGCAAAAACGGCGTCATTTTGTCTCTGATGTGGTAAATAATTAATATAAAAATTAATTAAATTAAAAGTTTTAATTTATTTAAAATATTTAAAAAAATAAAAAACTTAAAATTAAAAAAGGGGGGTGAAGGGAGGCGGTTGAGGGCTGAGCCCTTGCCGTCGCCGCCGGGAAGGGCGGACGATAGAGGGGGGAGGGTTGGCCGAGGTCGCTGGCCTTTGGCCGACCGGCAGCGAGGGCCTGCGAGCCCTCACCGGATCTAGGCGAGGGCCGCGACCCTCGCCCCAAATCTAGGCGAGGGCTCTCGGGCCCTCGTCGCCTCCCCTTGTCGCCGGGAAGGGCCGGCGATGGTGGGGGAGCGTCGGCCGGGATCGTGGGCCTCGGCCAAGGGCCGGCGACCCCGGCCAACCCTCCCCCTCCGTCGCCGGCCCTTCCCGGCGGTGGCGAGGGCTAGCCTTCAGTCGCCTCCCTTCGGACCCCCTTTTTTATTATTTTTATTATTTTTAAATATTTTATTTAAATTTAGTTTCAAATTTAATTTATTTAATTTTTATATTAATTATTTACCACGTAGAGACAAAACGATGTCGTTTTTGCATTTTTTAGCCACATCAGCGTGCAAAACGACGCCGTTTTGCACTCACCTTGCCGGAAAATTGCCACGTCAGCAATTTGACCGGATTTTGGTCGGAATGGCACTTAAGTGATCCATTTTGCTCCGATTTTAGCACTTAAGTGTACATTTCCAAACTTTTGGCATTTAAGTGTCCCTCCGTGCCAATTTTGGCACTTGGGGTGTACTTCTGCCGATGTACCTTGAGTTTGGACAGCAAGTCCAGCTTGTATGTGATTTTTCCGATCCGTTGCAACACTCAAAAGGGGCCTTCATAGCGATGGATCAGTCCCTTATGCATGTCTCAATATCGGAGGCCAAATGTAACTTGGCTAGCATTGGGTTACTGACTTGGAATTCCACGTGCCGTCGCTTCTTGTCGGCCAATTTCTTCATATGTTTTGCGGCCTTGTGTAGACACGCTCGCGCCAAGTCCACTTGTTCGTGCCATTTCTTTGCGAACTTGTATGCCGGCGGACTACTCCCTCGATAGCCCGAGGCAGCTGTGCTTGGTTGTTGCCCCGTTACGATCTTAAACGGGCTCTAGTTTGTGGACTCACTCCCTGTATGTTGTAGGAGAATTGGGCCACGTTAGTTAGCTTTGCCTAGTTTACTTGCGTGGTGCTCACATAATGCCGAAGGTATATTTCGATGAGTGCATTCACCCTCTCCATTTGACTGTCAGTTTGGGGATGCAAACTTTGGAGAAGTTGACGTTTGACCTCAGCAACTTCAAGAGCTCAGTCCAAAATTGCTCGGTGAATCGAGGATCGTGATCGCACATGATCGTGCGTGGTATCCCTCAATACTTGATGACATGCTTGATGAATAGCTTAGTCGCCTTATGGACTGGGCAATCTTTAGTCACGGGCACGAACTTTGCATATTTGGAGAACCAATCCATAACGACAATGAGGGTCCGGCATCCTTCGAACTTGGGAAAATTAATAATGAAGTCGAGGGAGACACTCTCAAATGGACACTCCGGGATAAGCAATGGCTCAAGGAGCCCTGACGATGACTGTTGTTCAATCTTGTTTTATTGGCATACAAGACATGTCCGCACATAAGCTTCAACATTGTCCCGCATGTGAGACCAATAATATTAATCCTTAATGAGTGCCATGATGTGGTGAATTCCTGGATGACCTATCCATTTGGAGTCATGGCACTCGTGTAGCACTTCTTTCCTTAGCTTCCCGTGGAGTGACACATGGAGTTGTTGTCCCTTGGTGTAAAAAAGGCCGTCCTCATGCCATAATTGCCTTGTCTTGTAGGGGTGAGCGCGGTTCCCGGTTCTTAAAGGATCGGTTCCGGTTCCCGGTTCCATTTTTCCGGGAACCGGCGATCCCGATTCGGAACCGAAACCCCGGTCTCGGAACCGGTTTCGGAACCCGTTAAGGTTCTAAAAGGAACCCCCCCTCCCCCCGAGACTCCCGAGACTCCCGACTCAGACTCTTCCACTTTCAGTTTTTCAGAGTCTCGCCGAACGCCGCTCTGAGTCTCGCCGCCGGACGCCGCTCACCCTCAAGGCCACCGCCGCCGGACACCACCGGATGCCAGTCGCCGACGTTGCTTGCGCGAACCCTCGCCACTCGACGCCCGTCGCTACCGTGCTCTGCCTCGACGCCCATCGTCGACTACCAGACGCAAGCAGATCTAAGCCGAGCTCGTCTCCGTTTGCGACCCACCGCCTCTGCTCACGCCAGAAGCCCCGACGAGCAGAAGCCCCAACGACGCCGATTCTGCTATCTCTGCTTGCGACCCGCCACCGCTGCTCGCGCTAGAAGCCCCGACGACGCCGATTTTGCTGTCTCCGCTCGCGACCCACCGCCTCTGCTTGAGCTATAAGCCCCGACGTTGCCGATTCTGCTATCTCTGCTTGCGACCCACCGCCGATGTTTTTGCCAGAAGCCCCGACGACGCCGATTCTGCTGTCTCCGCTCGCGACCCACCGCCGCTGCTCGCGCCAGAAGCCTCGACAACGCCGATTCTGCTGTCTCCGCTCGCGACCCACCGCCTCTGGTCACTAGGTCTTCGATTCTAACCCACGACGCCGTTGCTGCTGTCTTCGCCTCTACTCCGACGACTTGACACCAACAGTCGCGACGCCTGACGCCGTTGCCCCGAAGACCAGCGACCGACGTCCTTGCTCACTGCTCAGCGTCGGACGCCGCTCGCCCGGTGAAATTGGATTTCTGGACCTTCTCTCCAAGGGTATGATTTCGGGGTAATACCATCAAATGCTGTGAATTTCATTTGTACGATCTCGGGGTAATACCAGCGTAGGGAGTGAGTGACTGATTCGGTGATTCTTGGACTTGCTCAGTGATTATAGTTCTTTGGTGGCATTTTCATTGTTTTTGGAGTTTAAATTCTGGATGAGCAAGTTGTTGGCAGCAAATTTTGAGTTGCCATTTGTATTTTGCAGCATCATTTTGCTGGAAATTAATGGAGTTCTGAATCTAATGTACCATATCATTATGCCAACAATTTCAAATTGATGGAGTTCCGATGGCATCAATGATGGAGTGGCTATTATTTTGCTCCTAAAACGTGCAAATCTAACTATAGTTAATTTTCTTCAGTTAATATGTGTGGCAAAAAACTCTATAACGTAGCATTATTGGTAAAAATAATTTCCAAACAATGTTAAAATGCAGTTCCTACGAATGACTAGAGATGGATTCATTAAAGCTTTCTCATGCGTTAAAGGAATGTGCTATTATTTTTCTCCTAAAACGTGCAAATCTAACTGTAGTTAATTGTTAAATGTATCCGGTACAAATTGATTATACTTGAACGCCAAATTTAGAAAAGCATCTTCTTTTTTATGAATCCATCTTGTATTTTCTTGCCTTTTGACTGTCATTGTACGATTTCTGGGCTCAATATCTTAATTTGAAGGTTTGCCCTTATTGGAAGATACCTAACATGCTTCAAGTGCGACATTTCGTTCATAAGTGGTTGGTGTTTATGCATCGTGTTGACATTTAAGTCACCCTCATATAGAAAGACTTGGTTGCTCTTTTACTTTAGATAAACATGTTACTGTTTAATCTTCCTTAAATAATAAGCATATGTGCTTGTGCACATATAACAAAATCACTACTAAATGGTTTGGATTATCATGTCTACCACTTGTGCCTACAAGGTGCATGCTATTATTGTTACGAGTGGTCAAAATGTGCGCCTAAATTAATATTCTATTATTGTTGTGCAGTGCGAAGTTAATGTATCAAGATAACATGTCAATGGAGGTGGAGGGACGTGAGGAGATGACTCCGATTACGGAATGGGAGTTTTCCAACGATAAAATTGAAGAAGAGGCACCTCCTACCTCGAGTGCCACAAATAAGGTACCCGGTTATCATCTTTCCCATGATAAGAAATATACATCCGAATGCTGGAATCATTATTCGAAAATTAGTGATAAGGATGGAAAAATATATCAAGTGAAGTGCATTCATTGTGGGTCAATGCTTAAGTACCGTGTTGCTAACGGTACTTCTACAATGAGGAAGCACTTGACCACATGCAAGAGGTTTCCCCGTAATCTAGATAAGAGGCAGAAATTCTTTGTACCACGTAATGTCAACATGGCTGGCAAGGCATGAGGAGATTCTAGTACTGGTAGCGTCTTATCGACATGGGCATTTAATCAAGAACGTTGTAGGCACATGCTTGCTCGGTTCATCATCCTTGATGAGCAACCTTTTTCCTTGGTTGAGCGTGTTGGATTTCGTGAATATGTTAATGAGTTACAACCTCTTTTCAAACATATATCACGTTTCACACTGGCAAAAGATTGCATGAAATTGTTTTTATGTGAAAGAACTTCTTTGAAGAATTATTTTGGAAAGATTAATTCAAGGATTGCACTCACGACTGATACATGGACTTCCAATCAAAATCTGAATTATTTGTGTCTCATTGCACATTTTATTGATGAAAATTGGAAGTTGCATAAAAGAACCATCAACTTTGTGGTGATGCATAGTCACAGGGGTAGGGAGATTGGGAAAATGGTGGAGGAATGCATTGAGGAGTGGGGAATAGAAAAAAAGGTGTCTACAATTACCGTGGATAATGCTAGCTCGAATGATGTTGCAGTTAGCTATTTGAGGGATAAACTTTCGAAACAAAAGTCGTTGATATTAGATGGTAGTGTTTTGCACATGAGGTGTACAACTCATATATTAAATTTGATTGTGAGAGATGGCTTGATTATGGTACGTGACTCCATTGCACGTATTCAAAATGTGGTTAGGTATGTAAGGAGTTCTCCCACAAGAGCCCAATGATTTCAATCTTGCATTGAGAAAGAAAAGATCACTTATAAGGGTTCGGTAGTTCTTGACGTCGCCACTAGATGGAACTCCACTTACCTCATGTTAGACACCGCCATAAAGTTCAGAAAAGCTTTCGAAAGGATGGAAGATCACGGTCCATCTTTTGTAAGTGAGCTTAATCATGAAACTCCTAGTGAAGATGATTGGGAAAATGCTATTATTCTTTCGGATTTTCTCAAAGTATTCTATGATGCCACTAATCAGATGTCTGGGACTTCATATGTTATTTCAAATGATTATTTTGAAGGGATAGCTCTTTTGTATAGAAATTTGAAAGATGCAATCAATGCTTCGGATCCTAAGCTTCAAGATATGGGTGTGAAAATGAAAGAAAAATTTGACAAATATTATGGAAGCTTGGATAAAGTGAATATGATGGTGTTGATTGCGGTTGTGTTAGATCCTAAAGCCAAGTTAAATTATGTGAGTTTCTTGTATGGACAAATTTATGATGATGAATTGAAAATTAAAGAGATGCATTACAATGTGAAGGATACATTGGAGCGTTTGTATGAATGTTATGAGCAATCTTCTCTTATTTCAAGTGATTAAGATTTTGGTGGCCATAATTTGGGTGCAAGTAGTAGTAGTTCCAATTCCAATACCGATACGGGTGGTAGTGAAGGAATAAATAAGCATAACGCCCAAGCTTGAAAGAAAATGTTTTTATACTCGAATGAACAAGGGCGCGATGACAACAAGTCCGAGCTTGATGAGTATCTTCAAAAAAAAATGAAAAGGATCTTGGTCTTGACATTTTGATTTGGTGGAAGACTAATTGCTCAAAATATAAGATCCTTTCTTTGATGGCTCGAGATATTTTGTCAATTCCTCTAACTACCGTTGCTTCAGAATCAACTTTTAGTACATCGGGCCGTGTGCTTGATGGCTTTCGGAGTTCTTTAACTCCAAAAGTAGTGGAAGCTTTGATTTGCACTCAAGATTGGTTGAGAGCCGTTCGTGTACCGCTTGATGTTGAAGAGTGTATTGAGAACGCAGAACAATTTGAGTTGGGTAAGTAATGTTTATATCTTTATATATTGTAATTCTTTTTTTTTTTTTGATGACCCAGGAAACCCCGAAAGCCGGCAGCCGGCGGGAAGAACCTGGGGGCAGCACAGGTGAAACCACCACCCCATGCCACCGGGTAAGTCACCACACACAGCGCTCCAGCCTCCCTGCTTCGCAGGGGCTTCGAACCTTGGCCCCCTGCGAGGAAGGGCAAAGGATCTACCATCCACGCTGCCACGGTCGGTGGTATATTGTAATTCTTTTTGTATATCTGATAAGTGAATATTTTATTTAATCTCTTCCTATTTTTTTCAGATATGGTTGGTCTTAATGCGGAGATTATCATCGATAAATAAAGTTGGTGGTGTCGCATTTGCAATGGGTCCAACGGTTGAGAAGTCAAGCAAGGTTTTTTGTTGGCTTATTGATGAGCAACTTTGTTTGTCATAATCTTAATGCAAGCTTCTCTTATGTACATTGAATTTTTGAACTATGTTGTCAAAGAATTTAGGAGCCTTTAGATGGGCAAAATGGCATGCTTCATGGAGTATTATCGATATTGATTTTTTTTCTATGTTTTTACTTAGGATTTTGACTGATTTTCATTCATGTCTTTGCAAGGTTTTGCTGTGCCAAAGGAATCACGAGGAAAGGTTGCAGAGTTCACACTATGGAGTAGATGAAAATTTGAGATCTTGTTGGCACTTCTGGTTTTTCATCTCTTTAGTATATTTTGCTTTATCATTTTCATTTGACTCAGCTGATAAGGCATATGACATATGGTAAATGTGACGATTTAAGCTTTAGTGCACATATATTGACATATGTGGGCACAATAATTATAGTTAATCAAGCATCTCCTTTCCTCTTTGGAAACTTCTTATTAGTTTTGATTATGTATGTCCAAATTCTTGATAGTTGGCATTGGTATGTTTGCTAAGATGTGGGAAGTTACCGTATAGTATGCACATACGTTATAGTTTTTTTTTTCTTTTTTGGTAAGGGCGCGTACATTATAGTTCAAATATGAAAATAAAAAAAAAAAAAAAAAAGGAACTTGTTGGAACCTGGAACCGACCTTGGAACCTGTGACAGGGTAGGTTCCAGGTTCTCGGTTCTGACGGGTAGGTTCCAGGTTCCAAAAAATTAGGAACCTGTACCCGAGGGTAGGTTCCAGGTTTCAAACGGAACCGAACCGGAACCTGGAACCGCTCACCCCTATTGTCTTGCCCTTCTACACGTACTTAAGGAGCACTTGGGCTCTAGGGTTGTGGGCTCTAGGGTTGTGCTCGAGCCCCTTCTTGATACGGTTTATCCACGGATAGTTGGGTTGACTCGCTATATTTGCCAGTTCCAACTTCCAACCAAGGCATCCACCATGGAATTGACCTTTCTCGGCTTATACTCTAGCACATAATCGAACTAGACTAAGAAGTTTTGCCATCGAGTTTCCTTCGAATCGAGTTTCTTTTGAGTTTGGAAGTAGCTCGTGGCCACGTTGTCCATCCTCATGATGAATCGGGATCCCAAGAAATAATGCCTCCACGTATGAAGGCAATGCACCACCGTGATCATCTCTTTCTCTTGGACCGCGTATCGCCACTTGATATCATTCAACTTTTGAGATTTGAAGGCAACTGGGTGCCCATCCTATATAAGAACACTACCGATAGCAAAATCAGAGGCATCGGTTTCTACCTCATATGGCTTGGCAGGGTCAGACAACACGTACTGGGTCTTCGGTTATGGTCCGCTTCAATTGATCGAATGCCTCTTGACACTGATCCATCCACTCCCACGGCCTTTCCTTTTCCAACATGCCCATGAGTGGCACAATGAGGCTTGAATAGCTTTAAATGAAGTGTTGTTAGTTGTTCGTGAGACCAAGGAATGATCTTAGCTCTGTCACCTTGGTCGGTGGTTCTCATTCAATGATGGCACAGATTTTAGCCGCATCCATTCACACTCGTCCACCCCCGATTATGTGCCCGAGGAAAAGAAATTCCTCTTGCGCGAAGGCGCACTTCTCACACTTCACGTACATATCATTCTCCCGCAAGATTTGGAAGACTTGCCTTAAGTACTCGACGTGTTCTTCGAGAGTTCGGCTATGCACTACATTATCATTGAGTACACCACAAGGAACATATCAAGGAATGGGTGGAGTACCTTATTCATTAGAGTGCAGAATGTGGCCAATGTATTAGTCAAGCCGAATGGCATGACGAGGAAATCATACGAGTCATAGCGTGTCACGCACATGTTCTTCGTCTCGTCTCCCTTGATGATTTGAACTTGTAGTAGCTCAATCGAATATCAAGCTTGGTAAACCACCAAGCTTCCCCAAGCTAATCAAATAGGTTTGCAATGAGAGGGATCAGATACTTATTTTTGATGGTGAACTTGTTTAATACCTGCACATCCGAAGAGATCTGTTGTGCTTCTCTTGGAATAGGACTAGGGCACTGAACGGAGCCTTGGATGGTCAAAGGTATCCCACATTGAGCAACTCCTTGAGCTGTTTATGCAATTCTTCCAACTCGGGTGGCACCATGCGGTGGGGTGTCATGGCCAGTGATTGAGCATCGAGCACGAGCTCGATCCGATGGTCCACCTCTCTTCGAGGCCAAAGCTTCTTGGGCAGCTCGAGTGGCATCACATCTTGAAACGAATTGAGGACTTAGGTCACCTCCTTCGATGCGTCACCTCTCTTCATGTCCTCAGTCTTCAACATTGCCAAGAAGGTCACCTCGCCCTTCCTTGCTCCCTTCGATAGCTGCATGGCCGATAGCATCTTTCTATCGCATTCCAACTCATGATGGATCGAGACCATGCATTGGCGGTGTTTATAAAGGATGTATATGTAATCCGCGAATGGCATAATGCCCACATTGATCCTTTCGAGGAATCCAAAACTTAACACAAAGTCATAGTCGTCAAGGGTGATTATCTCGATATTTTCTTTGCTGGTCCATGGACTAAGATGGAGCTCTATGTCTCTAGCCATGCCGCTAGTCGAGACTTCCTTGGAGTTTACTGTTTTGAACCAATCGACTCCTCCCTTTTCGGCTAAAAGATTCAGTTTCTTAGCGGCCTCTTGGGATATGAAGATGTTGGACGCCTCGGTATCCACAAGCGCCCTCATCGTGGTATCTCTGATCTTTACATCCACGAACATCATGTCTTTGGGTTCCTTCTCCTTCTTGTTTTGATCGAACAAAGGATGCGTAGTGAACCCAATTGTGCCTCCTCTCGTGACTCGTCCTCCTTGAATAGGGCTACTAGTTTGCCCCTCTTGGGACAATCTCGAGCCATGTGAGGATAATCGCAAAAGAAACACTTGTATGTGCGCACCTTCTATTGTCCCCATCCAGTCGACTCCAATTGTGTCTTAGGTGTTGCCGTCAGTGGTTTGGCTTCATACGGGCGATTGAATCTTTCCGGATCTCCCCTACCATTGGCCTTGTCCTTTGGACGAGAATTGGACTTTTCATGGAAGGTGACTTGTACTCCACAAGGAACTTGACCACGGACATAGTCCTTGCAAGATCTGCCGCGTGGCACTACTTGAGCTCTTGCTTGACCTATGGCTTGCATCCACTTATGAATTGGTGATATGCCTTTGTCTCGCTCATGGACAAGATTTGGAGCAGAATCTTTGAGAATCACTTCACATAGTAAGGGTGATCGGGTCCAAGATAGGTAGGTTTAGACCTGGATCTTGTACTCGACCTTGTTATAACCGGTTTCCCTTTTCTGGACCCTGTGCTTGACCTTATTTCCATTGGACCCTGTACCTAAACCACCATGTTTTTTTTATCTAGTTCTAGGGTTAATCTTGTTTCCACTCGAACCTATTTTGCAATCACTCGATATCCTATATGGTTTTGAATTTTATATTAATATGCGAGAAAAAAATGTAATCCTCCTAATTTGTATTGAAACATTAAGCACTTGTAATCAATAAGTACATGAACTTTTTGACTAAACAACAAACTAAGGATCCACAAGGCTAATTATTATAAACAAAATCATAAGGCACAGCAAAAATCTTAACATTGCATAAACATTAGCAATAAACATGAGTCTAATATTAGTCTCATTCCTGCAATGAGTACTGAGAAGTGTTTTGGTGGGTCTTCCTCCTCTTCTTATGCTAGTTTTGATTTCGAGAGTACAGATGTGGATTTGTGTGTTTTGCTAGTTGAAGGAACAATTAACCCCAAACAATTAATTCCAAATCTAGCGCCATCAACAACAAAAGCAGCAACATCAACGGCAAATGAACAAAAAAAACACAAACTTTTCACTAAGCTGAGGAGAAAGCTCACGCAGAGGATTACATGGAAGAAGCCTAGGCCGTCTCGCATGTGCAGCAGATCGCCGCCTCCGTTTTCCCTGACGCTCGTTCCAAGAAGGCCTGGGCCCACCAACCACGTAAGTCGTCGTTGCCCTCGTCGCCATCTGATGAAAAGGCCAGAGGGGGCGAGAGCCCGGCAGATCCACCCGTCTTCGCAATCTTGTAGAGCCTCAACATGGCAGCGATTCACCCAACATTGAAGCTCTTCGAGTTCTACGACTTCTCTCTCTCTCACCTTACCCTACCCACTCATAGTGGGTTCCCATATAGACAAAAAAATGCAAACTTTTCCACCAATCTGACAAGAAATCCAGTTCGGGAAAGCACCCCCAAAGAAAAAGAGAGGAATCAAGCTTCAATTTGAAAGAAAAGTCCAAAAAACTAAGGAAATTTGCGAGCTTACAGATGAGAGAGCTGGTGATAGACAAAACAGAGCGAGAGGGAGTTGACGATGGTTGGAGCGAGGAGATGGACGAAAGCGAGCGAGGAAGGGAGTCAAGAATGATGAAGGGAAAAATGCCGTGCAAGTCTGTGAGAGATAGGAAATCAAGGGAAGAAAATAGGATTTTGGACTTTTGGGGTTGGGTTTACAAAACCGGTTCCTAAACTCGTCTAATTGATCCTGTTCTTAGGTGGGTATTCACTCTGAACCAGTTCAAACTAGTTCTGAATTTTGGGAACCAATTCTTGGACTGGTTTCAACGGGAATTGGTTCTTGACCCCAATTTTTTCAGATGGGCCAATTTGGTTTCCGAGTAAACCCAGTCCAGTTGCACACCTCTATCACATAGTCGCGAACTGCGCCATTTTATTCAAGATGTTTGAGTTCCTCATGAGCTTTATCCTTCGCATATGTGGGATAGTAGTTCCGTTGAAATTCCTCAACGAGTCGAGCCCATGTCGTGATAGGGTCGCCACATCTATCATTTGACCGACAACGCCACAACAACAATGCGTTATCAACTAAATACATTAATGCGATGTTAACCCAAGACGTATCGTCATTAATTTACATGGCCTAGAAGTATCGTTTTATGTACCACAAGAAATTATCCACATCCTTGGCCGCCCGCTAGCCCTTGAACTCCCTTGACTTGGGTGTGTCGGTACGTGAGTTTGCTTGCATGGTGACCACCTCGTTCATGCGTGCCGCTTCAACCTCTGCAAGGTTGCCTTTGAGCTCGGCAATCTTCATGCACATGGCTGCCATCATGGCCTCCCAGGTCTCATTCCGCTACTGCAACTCGTGGATGAGGGACCCCAACACCTTGACGCGGAGCTCTCCCATGTTGGCGTTGAGTTCTTGCACCTTGGCCAAGAACTCCTCCCTTCCGACTTCCGCTCCCTCGACGGTCTGGTTCAAGTCATCCACCATCCCTTGGACATTTGTGATGGTCTCCTCTAGAACCGTCATTCGGTTCACCAAGTCGCCTTTCGGATCCTTCGAGCTTGAGACAGCATGGTTCATCTTTGATCAAGTGACCTTCTCGATCAGTCTTCCATGATCCTCACGATCTTTGCCTTGAACGATCACAACATCGGAATGAGGATTAGCCATTGTGCTTGGAACAAAGGCTCTGATACCACTTGTCATGGGTTGATCAAATCCAACGTTCCCTATCTGTGCGGCCTAGGATTTGATCTCAATTTAGCCTTACACATGTACTTAGCTCATAAGAGTGAAGTATGAGAGTGAAACTTGGATTGTAGTAGCTTGTGAATAAAAGTGTACAAGTGAGGGGGGAGAGTCCCCTATTTATACAAGTACAGGTCTGATCCTAGCCGTTAATCCCTCTCCGACCCACTAGTCGCGTTTGAATATGTACAATTATTACAAGGTTACACTAGAAGCTCAAGAGGCCCTAGGCCATGGGAGAACTCGAGGGACATATGTCATGGATCAGCAAGGACAGTTCGTTGGAACCGAAGGGTAGCCTGACACAAGGAAGCCGAATGGTCGAGGGTTTGTTCCCGCATTGCTCATGGGCCGGCTCTCGCATTGCTTATAGGTTGTTCGTGGGCACCTCATGGGCTAGCCCTTGTGTGGGACACGGCCCATCATTTGAATGTCTTGGATCATGCTCGTCCTTGGATTGTGTCACATGCACACACAGATTTATAATATTAAAAAACCTTCTTTAACAACGTGTAATGTCACATATCAACTGTGTATGAATTGTGACGATATCACGTAAACATGATCGGATAGGTAACTATGTACCTTGACTTTTTAAGTAGCATAAGCAATGTAGAGAGCAACATAGACGGTCTCTATGACACTTCCCACTGAGTTGATAGTGATGAGAAGGAAATAATTGAACTTGGAGTTGAGGGATGCGTATTATATCCAAAGCATGGCGTTGAACAGAGAAACCACGTACGGAACTGATTGAAATCCTTCGGTCGACTTCTTCTTGCATACCCTATAAAATGTTGGTCTGCCAACATAAACAAAAAAAGAGTTGCAAGAACCTTATTAATCAGTTGGTCAAGATCATACTTCCAGACCCTTCTGTTAAGCTAAACAAAAAGTTGATCGAGAGGATGAACTTACACTGGGGTCAAAAAGACCACGAAAGATATGAGATTACGTGGACAAAGAATTATCAGAAAATATGACAAATGAATCAGTCCATGGCCTTATGATGGGATAAGTATCTTGATGGGATAGGAGTTAGTGATGGCACAACTTATAATGTGCATGTTAACTCTAGTTTGATGAAGATACTAGGTGAGATTACAAGTTAGATCCTGTGTAGCTAAAACGATATACCTAGGAAGCCAAGAGCAAAAGCACAGGGATTATCGGTCGAGAAAATGGCCATTGTCCCTCTCTCTACTCAGGAAATCAAAGATGGCAGCTCAACTGGAGGAAATATTTGAGAACGAAAGGTTTCAGAGCTCAACACGAGATGCCCTAGTGATGAGCTGTGCCGTGTGAACTCTAGTCACGCAGGCCATGCAATATCTATAGTGGGAGGAGAAAGACCACGCCCTCTTGGCCCATGACGTAGAGTATTATAATCGCCCAAAATAATTGGTTGGGTGGTGTAGCACAGACAGACGGTGCACCCTAAATATCAACAACTAGTCAGATGATTTCTATGTTTATTAATATTTTGGGAAAATTGATCAAAAAGTATTAAATCTATTGTACTTTTATCAATTGAGTCCTAAACTTTTTCAACTTTTGCCAATTGAGTCCATCTGGCCAATTTTGGTTAGACATTGCTAACATGGACAACCGACACCAACGTCAGACTTTTTTAAAAATATTTTAAATTTTTATAACTTTTTTTTTTCTTTTTTTACTTTTCCTTTTTTATTTTTTATTTATTTTTTGGATTTAGAGTTAAGACCGGCAAGGGCGGTTGGCTGCTCGCTGACCATAGGCAAGGGTTGGCTGCCCTCGCCAGCCACAAGCTAGGGCCAGTTGACCCTTGTCGGCCCGTGGCGAGGGTGTCGTGCCGCTTGCCGGCCCGTGGCGAGGGTGTTGTGCCCCTTGCCAGCTCTGGGCAAGGGCCATGATGCCCTCCCCAGCAAAAGCGAGGGCGCGCAAGCCCTTGCCCAGAACCGGCGAGGGTTGGCCGGCCACCCTCATCGGCCCTAACTCCTAAAAAAAAAAAAAAAAAAAAAAAAAAAAAAAAAAACCAAAAAAAAAAAAAATATTAAATATTTATAAAAATATTATTTAAAAAGTGCCACATCAATGTCAGTCGTCCATGTCAAGAATTTTGGGCCAAAATTGATCAGATTGACTCAAATGGCAAAAGTTAAAAATGTTCGGGATTCAATTGATAAAGTGTAATAGGTTTATGACTTTTTGGATAATTTTTCTCAATATTTTCTGCCAGACTTAGTATTACAGACTTTCTCTTCCCCTTTCACCTGAACATCCCACCATACATTCGAGCTTCTTAAATAAATAAGGTTTTCATATCTTTTCCGTAGGTTTTTAGATGTTTGTCTTTTAAGACTCCCTTTCTTTATCAGTTGTGGCATGCGCAGACTAGAGAGGGTAATGCGAATCCATCCGCTTAGCGACCTATTGCAGAGCAAAACGTTCTGTGCCTCCCACATGATTGGAGGACGGGTGGCTCCTGATCGACGTTCGCACTTCCCTTGAACTACGAATGGCAAATCTTTTCGGCTTAATGAATCCAATGTTAAAGAACTCGATGGTATTGCGCTCCATCTGCAACAGCTTTTTGACCGTCACGCGTGATAGGATGAATGTAACAATTTTTTTCCTGTATTGGGACAGGTTTTCACTATAAAAGGGAAGAAGGCAGGAAATTGTGCGATTTTCGAAAAATTCGGAGCGAATTCGGAGAGAAAAAAAATTCGAGAGGAAATTCGTGCAAGAAAAACCTTCGTCCGTCGTGGTAAAAAAGAAAACCATTTATCTTTTCTTTGTCTGACAAGAAAAGGGAAAAGTCAGTAGGAAGTGCAGAGAGAGGAAGAGACGTGAGAGGAATTCGGAGGAGAGATTGAGAGCAAAAAAGGTTTCGGAGAAAAAATTCGTGAAAGAATCGTGCAAAAAAGGAGAAGCCTCGTCCATCTTCGGTCAACAAAAGGGGTCATTTCCCTTCTTCTCTGACAGGCTGCCAAGGAAAAAGGGAAAGGTCAGCAAAGCTTCAGTGAGGGAGACGTAAAGGGGACGTGCGAACAGAGAGTGAGAAAAGAGCGCAGAGGAGAGAGAAAAAAAAAAAAAGTAAAAAGAAGAGTTTACTGTTTCTCTTCTTCGGTGAGCCCCTCGCCAATCCTCAACGACGCCGGAGCTCCGAAGCTTGCCGCTCCCGACCTCGCCGCGCCACCGCGCCGCTCGCCTCAGCCCAGCACCCGGTGCCTCTGACGCCCGCACCTTCCTGCCGCCGCACCTCAGCCCGTGCCGTTCCGCTCGACGCCGCTGGTTGCCGTGCCAAACACTTGCAACGTCGTCACCGCCCCTGCCCTCAGCATCACCAGTAGCCCCGTCACCACCTAGCTTCGCCGGAGCTCCGACCGTGACGCCCTCACCATCGATCCGAGCCACCCCTGGTCGAACCCCACGGCTGCAAGTCCTGTTTTAAAAAAATCAAATTAGGTAGATTTACATTATTTTATTATGCAGATTTATTTTATCTATATTTTATTTATTTCTTGTTTTCCTTTAGCTGAAATGTTTCCCTATGCATATTTAGAAATTATGACATCCCACATGATTCGCAACCCGCTTGAATTTTTATTTCATCTATAAGCTTTAGATGAAATAATTAATTAAGCGAATAAAATTGATATTTTGATCTTTAAGGCTTAAGATCAATTTATTGATTTTACTAGCGAAACATTGTCCCTCGATCTGAATAATGTATGATACCTTTGGATTGGTTTGCCTTGATTGCTTTGTTTATTTTGAAATATGTTTGAATTAGAATATTGTATGATTTAGGGTTATCTTGCATGTTTAGGATAGGAGTTTTATTATTTCGAAATTTTAAAAAATAAAAATAAAAATTAAATATAAAAAAAATCAAATCAATCAATTTAGGTTGCTAGATTTCAAATTGAGTTGCATGTTTAATTATTTGGCAATTATAAATTTCGAAAATTAATAAAACAATAAAAAATCATCATACACTTGTCATGTAGAATTAGGGCATATTTTGCATGTCATTGCATATTAGGGTTAAATTGCACTTAGTTTAATTTAGATAATTCTTTTCTTAATTTATTATAAGTTTAGGCATTTTTTAGATATATTGCATTTTAGGATTATTTAGGTTAAGATAATATTTTAGTTTAAATTAGGATTTCGCTCAATCTAATTCCTAATATAAATTAAATAGGATCTTAATCTAGCTAGATAATTTTCACATTTAACCTAATTTCGAATTTCATGAAAAATACAAAAAATGCCATGGTTGAATTAGTTTTATTTTCTAGGATAGATTGCATTCTTTTAGGAAAAAGAAAGAAAAGAAAGTAAAGAAAAATGTCACATGCACATCATTAGGATTAGATTCATTAAAATACATGTCATGTGGTAGTTGTTGCTAGGCCCATTCAACTAGGAGTTACATGTCGTTAGAGTTAGGTCATTTAATTAATATCACATTGCATATTGCATGATTTTCATTAATTAAGTGCAAACAAAAAAAAGAGAAATTACGTGTTAATTAGAAACCATATCTAGGGTTGTTGATGTGGATTTTAATTTAACATTGCAAATGCTTTCATTACTTGGAGGTAAGTTTTTTTTGCAATTTATTTATTATTTATCTGAGTGTTAAATTGGTGGTTTGATTGGTCGCGACAATGGCGACGTTTGATCCCGTGACAATTATACATAAGGGTTTGCTCCGGATCCATCATTTGATTCATCTTACTTTAAGGTTTTGTGCTTGGAATTCGCCTTATTATAAAACTGAATAGAAAAACTGCGCTAGCCCTCCATCATTCTTTATACCGTTGGTTATTAAAAGCCCCAAAAATTTTTAAGTGTTAGTGGATCTTGGAATATATATGACAAACTGAAGTGATAAGTCTAAGTGCTGTGAACTCTAATGACGCGAATGCTATGATTAGGTCAGCAGATCTCTTATGATGTGTTGTGTACTTAAGATCCCATTAACATGAGCACGGGCAGTGCTTCTCTTTGGCTAGATATTTGCTGTAGCTCAGGTGATTTCTCTAATGCATGCGTGTACAATCCTAGGATGTGTTATTGTCCTGACTCAGCATTTAGATGAAGGTTTCGACCATTTGAACCAACCGAGGAAAGGAAGTAGAGCAATTGAACCTGCTCACTTTTCCGACCAGAAACTTTTATGTCGTCTACCTGTAAACTTCGGTCACACTTTGATCTTCACCATTAAAATTTTCAGTTTCCAGGTTTGAAATAGATTGTATGGTAGATTAGTGAGGATAATCCATTAAAAATGTCGTTCTTCATGGTGGTCTGTTGCCTGACCAAATGGACCAATATTATCAAAATCTGGCTCTCTTATGTAGTGGTTCAGCATGGTGGGTACTATTTAGATCCCATTTGCTGTAGTTATGACTGAATTGTATCTCTATTGTTCTAAATAGTTGTATCGTGAAGTATTGTGATTCATATATTTGAAAATTTACATCTTGGGACTGTAGTACCTAAAAGTTGATGAAGCAGCTTTCTGTAGTTTGCTACAACCTACTATAGTTTTGGAGACATTGCACTTGAGGTGCTTGTCGAATATCTAAAATTTAAGTTTCAACTGACATTTAATATCTCCAGATTGGAGGTGGTTTGGTGCAGAAACAGTACATTGCAAAGGTGGTGGATGAATGAGGTATCTCTTGCTTCAATCTGTTGATTTTGGAATATGCACTAAAAGTGGATAATTCACGAGCTAAAAAATCCTGCAATACGGTGCTACATCAAGGGTAAACCCTTAAGAATTGGAATTATGAGATGTTGAAGTAGATGTACTCAATCTAGCAATGTGATTTCTTTCTTCCAATTCTGACTATTTTCTTTTTGTTTGTTGAGTTGTCTTGAGGAGAGGCAATGCTGAAAGGACAAGTCTGCCTGTATTCTTTTTCTCCACATAGATTTTAGTAATTATAAAACTCCTTTTGAGTGGGAGAGGGTTAGTTGTTAAAAATCAACTGCACATCTTGTGTGACATCTTCAGTTAATTATTGATGAAAGTTCCAGCTGTGGTTTCCCGTATCATTTTATCAAACCTAAGGAAGATCCACTTATTTATGAACACAATCAACTAGTCCTTTTTCATTTAGGTCCTCTCTTCAGAAGATCCTGGAGGCTAGTTAGATTGTGTGAAAAAGTTCTAGAGAATGTGGTATCAGAAATGCATTCTTATTAGTTCTCATCTGATTTATGTTTTCTAGGGTTTCTTGTTAGCTGGAGGTCAATGTCGATCCTCAATTACAATGTTCGAGAAGGCAGGAGCACAGCGGAGGTGAGTATCCACTCCAGACCTTGTTATTTCAACCTTTTTCTGAGTTTAAATTTATATCAATCACTGTATTACGTGAGGTCACGGAAATGAAACTGAGCATCTGCGTGTTGGAGAAGGGTCTGGAAATGATGGCTTTCTGATGATGCTTTTCAATGAAAATTATGTCATGTCTTCCTCGTGTATTGATTTCTTCTCTTTTCTTTCCTGTTTCTCTCTTTCCTTCATAGAGGAAGGTTTTTGTGGCTAACCAATGTAAATTCATTGTGGGATGCAATTTTGAATGTTATCAGAGTGCTATAAATGAAGCTAATGCCCTTTCTTAACATTCTTACAGAGGCATGTAAAAATAACTATATAGTTTCTGTAGATTTCCATTTATGATGGCCTCTCAATACTTTTGAGGAACATTCATATACTTATGAGCCACTGTGGACTGTTTATCTTGGTGATAAACGACACACTGTTTGAAATGGAATTGAAAAGTAATGTGTAACAGTAATCTGAACTAAATTCGTCAGAAGTTAAGAGCTCCGAGCTTGTGACACAGTGCTGGCTGATGCAAAATCTGTGAGCCTTGGTATATGAATCAGCAAATCTAAAAACTGCCAGCCAAAAGCAAGAAGCCACAGTTTCCCTATTCAATAGCACATATGCTGTCTCACTTTACGAGCTCCTTTTGATGCAATAGCACGTGATTTGGATTTTATACGGATTGAGTCGTCATATAAAGGCTTTTCGATCTCTAAAAAACACGTGGCATGGTGTGTCGCAATGTACGACTGCTCTTAGAGCTTTCTTTTCCTTCTACATTTAAAATACATCTGCCCTGACTGTTTCATAGTTGTGTCTTAATTTCAACCAGTACATTATAGCACTGGCAGTGAAATGTAATAATGTGCTTAATGCCATTAGTCTGGTCAAAAACATCTCTTTGTATAGGCAGGTGACTTGTGATACTGCCCTTTTGAAAGGAAATGCCGCTTGTACATAGTTCACAAGGATCAGCACCAATGGAACTCGTAGCGTTGTTCTCTGTGAACCCGTCACTGGAAGAACTCATCAGGTAAGGCCATATGATGCTAATGGATGCAAATACCATGTTGAGAGTCTGATACCTCCTATTGTCTATTCCATAAGCTGTGAACCTTCCTCGGTTGTTTTTCCTTAATGTAGCCAAGTCAATTGCTTGCATAGATGAACCCACACATACAGGAAGGACATTGCATTTACTGTTAACTTTTTGAGTCCTGCGCTTTCTTTTCTGCACTCTGTCTCTCCATAAACCCTGTCCTGCTCATTTTGTAAGATACTTTCCGGTCCTGCTTATTATATATCTCTCTGCATTTGGTTAAGTCAGCCTGTTTTTTATACCTTTTAATTTGTGAGGTTTATTTGATATATGCTAGTATTTGCAGCACTTTCTTCTCTCAACCCTGCTCTTTATGTGCAGATACGAGTCCATTTGCAGTTTAGTGGCTATCCAATTGCCAATGACATGCTTTACCTTCTTGAACAAAGGATCAATCGTTCAGCTGAAGGAATGGTTGCCGATAAAGCAGCTGGTTTGTCATCGGAATCCAGTGTTTCTGATATTGGGCAGAACGATAAGGAAGAAGAGCCTTGCATTGAATTTAATACTGACCCTGTGTGCACAAATTGTCCGAATTTAGCTCCAAAAGGGTGTGTTCCTCCTTTTTCCCATCTTGGGGACTTGTCTTTACTCATATTCTGCTTGCACACCCTTGCCTGCATGTGTACGATAGAGAACCTAAGATTTGATTTCTGAGTTTCTGCAAAATGCAGATATGACGGGAGTGAGGAGGGAATATGGCTGCACTGCATACGATATTCTAGACCCAGTTGGGTCTATGAGTGCCCATATCCAGATTGGGCATCACTTAGCTAGCCTGAGAACATTCCGAATTTTCATCTCGAGGCTGTTCTCTAAATTTGCTTGAAAAATGTAGCAAATTCACATAATGCAGCTATTTACTTTTCCAAAATGCCTTGGAAGAATCTGATACAGTAAGAGGCAATTGGAAGCCTGTAAAAAATTTTCAACTACTGCAATAGTGTATTCCAATGCCGAGTGCATGCTCATTGGTTGTAGAGAAAAGAGCTTCCTCATCGGTGAGATTGCTAGCGTTGAAGTCCTTCATGTTTGTAGGATGAGAATCAACTGTTGACCCGCTTCACAAAAGAAACATTTTGCTGTGACTCAGTTCTTTATCGTCAGTCTGATTGAGGAACTACTTACCGTTTACTTTCCTTTAGGGGGAAGTTCCTCTGATCTCTCAGTTGAGTATCAGAGATATCTATGGTGTGTTGGGAGTACTTTTTAACTATGATTTTGTGTAGTAACTGGGTTGACGGTCCGGTTGAATCTGGGCCTAATGGTACGTGCTATCCTTAGTGAGTTTATTACCCACTTGAGCAAACTTCTCCTATATTGGAATCAGAGAGTAAGAATGTCATCTCAGGGCACGCATTACGTGACCACAGTTATATTCTGATGAAGAGGCAGATTTACTCAATGAATGTACAGAGGTCTCCCAAAGTGTCTCGGATCTTAGCTCATGATCCTAACTTAGCCGGATTTCAAAGGAAAAAAAAATGTTTAATAAGGGGACAGACCTCATGGCCTGGTAAGTAGATGATATCAATCAATCAGCAATGAACGGATAGTAGCTGAATCTGTTTCTGAAAGAGTAATGCAACTGATAACTGTATTATTAGGAAAAACAGGTTGAACATTTAGCACCGACATGCGCGCATGCAAACACTCTCTTGCATTTGCATTTTACATAGCAGAAGCAACGAGTAAGCCAGCTAGGAGCTGCTGGAAAACAGAAAGTCCGAAGTAACTTAGATCAAACTTCAGATGGAGTGGCCACTGGTCCTTTATCAGAAGCTTCAATAAAGATGATGAAGGCATGGCCATTGCAACTTTGTATTATCAGAGCTCAGCTTTCCAACACTGGTATCATTCTCCTCCTCCTCCATCACAATTGTATTTCCCTTCCTGTATATGGCATGCAGCGCCATCTGAAGCACTCCAAAGATGACTCCTAACACGTTTGGACCCTATATATGCACGTACACATGTTAAAATTGTTCATTCAGGGGAACAAAGATAATATTGCTGCACCTCGCCATCTTGATTTTAACAAGTAGATGAACCATGCATACCGCGACATACAAGTCCTTGAGGAATAGGCCGTATAGGAGCCATGTCACAGCACTGAGCATGAGGAAGAACGATAAAGAAAAGGGCAAGAACTCCACGCTCTTGGTGCGTATCACCATTCTCTGCACACACGTATGTAAACTCACATGTACGTCGAAACCAAAATGCATGTCATGCACAACTTGTGTTCCACATTAATATGCAAGACATGCGTTCTCATGCAGAAAAAAGAAAGGAGTCACATAGAAGTAAATTACAATGACGCTTAGAGGAGCAGCAAAGACTGCAACAGAGAGCGCAACGCAAATCCACCCAACAAGTTGGACCCTCGCC
This sequence comes from Eucalyptus decipiens, assembly GCA_014182575.1. Classification (NCBI taxonomy): domain Eukaryota; kingdom Viridiplantae; phylum Streptophyta; class Magnoliopsida; order Myrtales; family Myrtaceae; genus Eucalyptus; species Eucalyptus decipiens. Next base: position 33,500,226 of record CM024619.1, on the reverse strand, counting down.
GATCCCTTTGCCAAGAAGTGGGACAGAAGAAGAATGGAACAATACCCTCCGAAATTCAGCAACAGCAGCGTCAGCGTCATCATCTGCTCATCCACTCTCCAACAATTAGAATACATTAGGTGTGTTCTTCGCGAACAACACTGTAGCTACGTACCCTGGCTTGTTTAGGAGCATAAGCAAGGTAGAGAGCGATGTAGATCGTCTCTATGGCGCATCCGACCGAGTTGACCGTGATGAGCAGGAAAGCGGTGGACTCGGACTTGAGGGATGCATAGTACAGCCAAAGCATGGCGCTGAACAGAGAAACCACGTACGGAACTGATTCAAACCCTTCGGTTGACTTCCTCCTGCATATCCTCCAAAATGTTGGCCTGCCAAAGAAGATTAAGTCCTAAACCTTATGCTGTCAGTGTGAATGGAGTGAGAAAGAGTTAAAAACTTACACTGGGGCCAAAAAGACCACGATGGATATGATATTACCTACGACAACAATGATCCAAAGGTTGACAAAAGCGTCAAAAAAAAGTCATCGGTTGTTGTTCGATAGTAACTAGAAAACACTTGGATACCGTGTGTAAAGTACCTAGAACTCCAAAAATGAGCACCCGGGGATTGTCAGTCGTGAAGATGGCCATTTTCGCACTCTCTTCCTCTCAGAAACTGAAGATATTCAAATGGAAGATTTCGAAGCTGAAAACAAATAAGGCTATTTTGTGGAAATTGTGCTCGCGTTGGCCTTGCAATTTATAGAGGAGATGGAAGGCAAAAGTTATTCTAGAAGATAGAATGATTTATGATGGTGGTTGATTGAGGAGAGAGTTGTCCAAAAAATTTTAAACCTATTGCATGGCAGCTAATTAAGTCTTAAACTTTTCAATTTGCTGAATGTAATCTTAAACCTTCTGATAATTTTTAAATGTAATTTATCAGGTCAATTTAAATCGGAAATTGTTGACATGGTAGTCTAGTCAGTACCAAATATCCTATGTAGAACAGCTGGCAATTGACATGGACAATCTTAAATGGCACGATGTCATTTTGCAATTTTTCTTTTTATGAATTCTTTGATTCTTTTTGTTTTAATGTACTATTCATCTTTTTTGTTCGTCGATCATCAAAGCCTTGGCAATGGTTTGCGAAGGTCGTTAGGCACAGGCGGGGGCAACATTGGCATTGGCCACCCTTGGCAAGGGCATCACGACCTCGCCAAATCTAGCGAGGATTACCTTAGCTTGTAATTGGCGGCTTTGCCCAGATTTGGCAACGGCTATGATCCTCACTTCTAACCGGTGGAGGATAAAGATGAACAATAGAATAGGAAAAATAAAAAGATAAAAATATTGAAAAGAAAAGAAAAGAAAGAAAGAAAATTCAGATATTCTTGGTTCAATGCAAAGCGACGTCGTTTTATATAAGATTGTCCATGTCAACTATCGGCCGGGTATTAATAGAACCGTTATGTCAGCAATTTCTAACCTAAAGTTTAGGACTACATTAGTTAAAATTGACAAGTTTAGGAATGAATTTATGACTTTTTAGATAATTTTGGCGCTGATTAAGTGGTGTACTAGACATGAACTTATCGCATCATTTAAAGCATCGATTACGTTGATGGTGATAATATCTTTTAATATTGCAAATGGAGATAATGATCTCGCCTAATAATTGCAGGTGGCATACGCAGCAGGTGATTGTGCGCCCGTACGTGACGGCAGCACCTTATCATGGCATAAAGATTCAGCGCTTTCTAGGACCCAAAGTAACTTTTGATCACGTGACCACATTCGTTGAACTAAAGTTAACATTGCCTAAATGGAATTTGGATAGAAGGATTTTCATGTGCTAATTATACTAAAATTGATTGACGTAATTGATATATTAAGTGATGTAATATTATATGTATCCACCGTGTCCCACTTATTTAAATACATACTTACAATTTGCTATGTCATTTGGTATATCAATTTTATAGATCATATTCTCATATAGCTTAGTCGTACAAATATTAATTTGATACACCTTATGACGATATATTTAATCAATGTGAAATGAAGTAATTAGGGGACAACATAAGTCACTAATCAACATTTGTTTCGGTATATGTGGGCCACAACTTGGCAAAGTGCGTGTCAAACACTCCTAATAGTAATTCAATCACACACAACCTCGTCGTAAAGTAAGTGACTTTTGTATTTTCAATTATTGATTATGATAACGTACCTTGTTGTCCATGCCTTTAATGGAAAAGTACTAAAAAAGTTCTAAATTTATTGTACTGGTACCAATTCAGTCGTAAACCTTTTAATTGGATCAATTTAGTCTTAAATCTTTTCATATTGGTACCGATTCAATCCATTTGGCCAATTTAGGCCAAAAATTACTGATGTAGATGCCGGCTGGCAGACGTGGTGCGACTTGCACTGACATGAACATTTTTAATAATATATATATATATATATATATTTGCATTTATTGAAATTTTAAACTAGTTTATTGAATTTTTTTTTTCTTGTTTTTTCCCTTCCCCCTTTCTCTTCCTTTTCTTTTTCTAGTGACCATCATCGGTCACCAGCCACAGCCATGGCTAGCGAGGTCACACTTGCGGCCACAGGTGAGGATTGGCTTCACCAAGTCGAGGCCGAGCGTCGGCCGTCTAGGCATGGCCAGGAAAGGGCCCCCTTGCCGGATCTAGCAAGGTTGACCCTCGCCCAGGTTGGAGTTGCCTTGTTGTGCCTCGCTAGGCCTCACCTAGGCGAGGGCGAGGTCCGACAAGCCCCGACAAGCCTCGCCTTGGCCATGGCGAGGTCGGTCTCGCGTCGAGGAGGTTGACCCTTGCCCAGGCATAATATTGATTTTCCTTCTTATTATCGTTGTTTTATTGCAAGAGATTGATTATATATTGATTTTCTATATAGACATGTCTTCATCCACGTTAATTATATATTGATGTTATATATTAATATGTCTTCATTGACATGGCAATCTTAGATACTTAGAAAAAGTTAAACTAAACAGGGCGTAGCTTACGTTTCTACTTGAGTGATAAGTTAAAGGAAAAAAATTAATTTACAACACTTTATACAATCATCTGGCCATCTAGAAAAGAATGATTTAGTCAAAATAATAGAGGGGTAAGTGTATTGAAAGCACCAAAACTTGTCACGAAAGTGTAATGAAGTTTTAAAACTTTCAAAAAGTACAATTGAGTTCTAAAATTTATCAAATTGGTCTAATCAAATCATTTCGCTAATTACACTTTTTAAAAATTTTAGAACTTGATTGTACTTTGATAATAAGTTTTAGAACTTTCCGTGCACTGATCTTGATTATTAATCATTATAAAGTGAGAATAAAAACAGAATTTGCGATACTAGCTTACGGAATTTAGTATTTAAGTAAGTAAAGCTAAATTTGCTGCGAAGAAAATTTGACTCTAGACATTACATAAAAGCAAAGACATATAACCGAGAAAATTTCTTCTGACCCTTACCTAAACCAAGAAGCTATGCTCTAGGAGCAATTACACGACTGTCTGCTGGTCATCAGGATATGTCGAATGTATTAGCTTATGTTAAGTTAAAGAGCCTGGTACATTCTATGAAGATCTCAGGTGGAGCGATGCATACACTAAATGTCGAAGGATTGGGATGAGTCGGTTCACAGCTAGATCTCCACTTGGCCAATTTGGGCAATCCTACAGATGTCAAGGGGATAACCATCGATCCATCCATTCATGGAGTGACGTCTTGCCATCCCCACCCCATCTTTTTCACACACCCCTCCGCCAAAAATAAGAGACAGGTGGTCTCGGATGCCGAATCATTTCGGGTCTTTATATCGTTTCCTATGGCTAATCAAGGCTTTAATTTAATGATATCGTTGCGCTTTATCGAGTAGCCCTTTTTTGACCGTGATATCGGCATTAACCTTATCGCGGATTGCATGCGTTCGTAACATGCATCTTATACGAGAACATGCAGTAGTGTACCCTTGACATATAAACTCTCCTCCCAGATTCGTTCGATGGTATTTGCGATTGAAATTTCGTGGGCCAAATTGCTGGAGAGCTCTCGATGTGGGCAGGCTCGGTTCGAGGTTGAGTGTGGACTTATAATATGAGATGGCCACTTGATGGGATAAGAGCTGATAAGAGTCTCTAACAATTATCCGGCAACTGTGGAATCATTGGTGTTGTTATATATTTTATTAGCAATTGGTATATGCTTTGCTTTTGGCTTTAGTTATTTATGTGATCTCTTTCTATAATGGGAGAAAATTGTTCATAAAATCTTAAATCTATTACACTTTTGCTAATTCAATTTTAAATCTTTTAATTTTGCCAGTTGAGTTGTATAATTTTTTTGACAATTTGCTTGTTGAGTCCATTTGGCCAATTTTCTTATGTGGCACCGCTAGCATGGAAGTGGACAACTTTTGTAATTTTTTTTTTTTTTCTTTTCATTTTTTCATTTGTTATTTTTTAAAGTAGATAACTTTTGTAACTTTTTGACAATTTGCTAGTTGAGTCTATTTTGGCATCGTGGTCGCCCACCTAGATTCGGCGAGGGCCTTTGCACCCTCACTCGCAGGTGACAAGGTGATGGCCTTGAGTGAAGCCTTCGTAGTGGGCGAGGGTTGCTAGTGACCCTCGGCGGCACAAGAAAAAAAAAAGCAAAGAAAAGTAAAAAATAAAAAATAATTTTTTTTAAATTACAAAAATTGTTTATGTTGGCATCACGTTGGATGATTGGTATTTATGTTAGCGATAACCTAGACTTAATTGTTAATTAAAAATTTTATAATTTAATTAGTAAAATTGTCTAGACCGAAATAATATTAGCAAAATTAAAATATTTAAAATTGAATTGGTCCAAGTGTAATAGATTTAGGTATTTTTAAAGAAATTTCCCCTCTATAACGGTTTTGCACGTGCCTGTGTGAATGTTCTGATTGGGAGGAGTATCATTTGTCCAAATTAATGAAGGCGTCGTCGATTGCGGAAAAAGGTTTTAACTTTTCAAGCAACGGTGAGGGCGAGGTACATCGACTATTGAAGTAACACACTTTGCCACAAATCCATTACGAGGACATCTTTTCCAGAACAACGCCACCCTGATGTTATCTATCAGTCAACGCTGGTCAAACATTGCAATTCGACATTGAATGAAGTTCGGGTTAGGACCATCCATTTGTAATTCGGAATCATGTACTCTGCCTGAGTCGAAAGCAATAAGACCCTAACAAAGCACTTCCTCAAAAAATGAAGGGAAAATGATGAGGGAAACTAACGGAATCTCGACATTCATATTCAATTGTGATAGGGAAACGGTATGAGAGTCGAAGGTTCCATCCAACATGAAACATCTCCTTTAGCAAAAGAGATTTGCGGTCTGGAAATAAGTGCTTGGACGTCGGGACATGGAGTGCGTAAATGGGCCACCATTATCGTCTGCTAAATGTTTGGATAATTAGTAATATATTGTTAGGTGATTGACGTTGAATGGGTGCCCCTACTAATCTTAAAATTTGTACGATCACATGTGGTTAATTAGTGGGTCTTTGGTCTTGATGGTAAGACTGAGTTGCAACATACCATGCACATGGTTTTATTTGATGAATCACGTAGCTTAACATCAAGTTCTATGTTTCAAAATATTTAGATGTTAAACCACATTTTCATCTAACAGTTTAAGTTTTTAAAATAGTTGACAAAAGTCTCATAAAATTTCATATTGTATCGGATTAGGAGGTCTTGACTTCAAATTTTTCTAGACCTCTATTTGTCTTCCCAATTGCTTATTTCCACCCTACGCATGAGGGGTAATAGAATATTCAAATAAAAGCTAAAAGCTTGTGTGCAACTTTAACGGGGCTTTACAAATACGTTTTTCCCAAAGTGTCCTAATCGTGCGGGTTTCAAAAGTAAAGATACAATTCAATGAGTCACGACGAAGGGCCCAAGGGCACGCGAGAATAACCAAGTAGAGGAAAGAGACCTCCAAACGAGGATGTAGTTAGGCAAGATCTCAATCGGACTGGGACTCTCCACATCTTCATGATTCGTGCCTACCTTTGTACCGAACGGCCGTCTCCGTACGTGCATTCTCGTGTCCAACCCTGTTGTATACGAAGATCTTTGCGGCAGGACAACGAGCAGCACACCGATGTGCTTAGGTTTGGGTCTTTTCCTTTTCCTCTTAGTTGCCGATAATGCGTTGCTTTCTGGTTGCGCGCTCATTGGATCATATCCGAAGCAACTCTCCGAATTGGTTCTATGAGAAAAGAGTTCAGTACAAACTGGGCTTTCCCATGTACGACGTCAAAATGTCCATCTTTGTAAAACACCAATACAAAACTTGATTGAAGAAAGTTTTCTCCGCCGAGGGTGGAAGAAAATATCGCCCACGCAAGATAGTAATCGTTCCCAAGCCCCTTGTGTTCATCATTGTAAACCGAGTCAAGGTTACCCGTGAGTACGTAGCTCGGGCCTTGGTTCGATGATATATTACTCGATCAAATCAACTTGTTTGATCTAGAGTGGAGCTCAAGCTGCTTGAATTTCATATCGAGTCAAGCTCAAGCTTGCAATTATAATTGTGATAAAATCAAACATAGAGTTCCTTGAAGTTACAAAGTGTATCCACACATATACGAAAATCCAAGGAAGATATTTGGGCTTTATGAAGCTCTAGAAGATCGAATTTCTTTAAGCTCAAGCCGAGCTTGGTAAAACTCTATTACGTGATCGAGCTCAAGTCAAGTTTCGAGCACCTGACCAGCGTGCCCTTCAATAAATTACACATTTACAAGATCTTTTTCCCAACTTTAAAAAATGCTGCCCATTTCCACTAAAATATTGTCAAAAGTGGTGTCGGAAAGACTTTTGGCTGCTTATGTGCACTAAGTAGTGCAAGATATGTTATTTAAGGCCATCTAGCCAGTTATTAATGCCATCAATTAAGTCATTAAATCGCTATGACCACCAATAAGGGAAAGGCTGGAAATAAAATGCTGGGGGCATAAGAACTCTGCTGCAGACTGCAGTGGTGACTCGACCCAAAAGCGTGGCTCGACTCGATCGGCACCTGAGTGCCTGACCAAACTATTGAAGTTTCACAGACTGATGAGTAGATAATGTAGAAAATTATTCACATAAGCAACTAATCAATCAAAAGAATCGGATCATATATGACTATAAAACACCGAGATCAATAAGCATAGTGGAATTAAAGTGTACCTATTTAAGCCATTACTTCACTTGAAGAAAAATAGATCACTTTGATACCCAGAGATCTATCGGGATGCTAGATCTTCATTTCTATGACCTATTTCAGTATAACAATTTTTAATAGGATTAAAGCAACTGATAGGTATACCCTACCATTTTATAGATTAGAGAGGGGACTTAATCAAAAGCGTGTCAATTAAGCCATTCCCATTACGGGCTTTAGTTAAACATAATTGCCTACACTTTGCTGCTCAACTAGGCCTATTATTAATAGATGCCAAAACTCAATTCAATAAGATCACTCTGGGGTTTAACAAATATTGAAATATCCATTAACTCGATTATTTAAAATAAAAAATTAATTAATTAATGTAAGCTCATATTATAAAACAGATAATAGATATTGCCTCAATGTTACAAAGCTAAGTCATCCTTAAAGAAGTGCAACGGGCTAGAACGAGAGGCCCGGATGGAATTTGTGCCAAGCTTTTGTATCTGGTAAATCTCATGCCAGATGATATGACTCCTCCACTAACACAGAACCCGTATCCATTTGACTTTTATTGAAACGTCGCTCATTGAACGACGCCGACGATGATATGGTTGATTAGCTTTCCGAACGGTGGGCTTCTCTGCTTTTAAAGGAGGTAGATCACGACAGGCATCTTTCACGGCCAATTTCGATTTAGGTCGCGAATCATGATCTTCATATGTGAATCACGGCAAACTTGCCATTTCTTTTCGAAATATGGATCAAAGAGATAGTAGAATGAGTTCATTTACGACAGGAACGAGACAAGGAAGATTTTAATTACTAGAAAAGACATTGCAATTCTAGAGCACTTATGCACGTGGAATCTCCACTTGCATATACAAGTTATGACGCGTGCATTAACAACATAGAAGAAAGAACTAAATTAGCTTACTAGCTACTCGAAAGACAACGGCAGAGACATATGCTGCGACTTAACCCGGGTCAAACTTCACATGAACTATTTGCAACTGGTCCATTATTGGAAGCTTCCAAGCTTATCTCACCCATCATCTTTCCTCTCCTTGATCTCATCAACGTCGATGATGCTATTGTTACAGGCGATATTGCGACTTTAAGTATCGGCAATCGGCCTTGCACCACCAAAATCATCGGGTTCCTCCAAAACCATCACATTCCTCTTCCTATATATCAGATAGAGTCCCATCTGAAACACTCCAAGGATAAACCCCAATACATTTGGAACCTATGTAAATGATCATACATATGTTAATGGTTGTATATGAGAAATAAAGCGATATCTAAACCGTAGTCTCCATGACACACTTTTTTCTTTGGGTAATAGAAAACTCTTTTTAGCATAATTTCTAGTATTAGTTGAAAGTCGATGCGTACGGTGACGTGGATATCCTTGAGAGATATACCATATAGGAGCCAAGTTACAGCGCTGAGCGTGAGGAAAAATGAGAGAGAAAGGGCATGAACTCTACGCTTTTGGTGCGTATCACTGTTCTCTGTGCAGTATTCGTCGAAAATAAATGTCAGACAAAACTTTTCTCACATAACTCAATAGTGCATGAAGGAAAGTATAACTAGGGAAAAGTAAAAGGTAAGAAATCAAGAGTTATTCCAATTATTCACCACACTTAAAGGAGCTGTGAAAACGATGATGGAGAATCCAACACAAAGCCACCCAAGAAGTTGGACCCTGGTTGATCCTTTTGTTAATTAAGGGTGCGTTTGCTTGTGTTTCTGTTCAAAAATTATTTTTTTTTTTTTTTTTTCAAAAATTGTGACACTTAAGCGGGAGGACCCACCATCCCCGAGTCACACTTAATACACCTACCCGGGTTTTGAACCCTTCACCTTTTTGACCAGTTCAAAAACGAGGAATAGAAATAGAAAATGGTAAACTTGAAAATGCGTTTGGTAAACTTGTTCCGAGAATAAAAAATGAATAGAAACACGTTTGGTAAATTTGTGTTCTTTTTTTTTTTTTGTTTCTTTTAATTTTCTAATATTTTTATTTTATTTTTCCTTTCTTTTTTTTCTTTTTTCTTTTTTTTTCTTTTTTTCTTCTTTTGGCTGGTCGCCGGCCTCGGCCATGGCCGGCGATCGGCCGATGAGGGCCGGCGGGCTCGCCCGGATCCGGTGAGGCCGAGCTTGCCCGGCCAAGGCGAGGCCGAGCCTCACCGGGGTCGGCGACGCGACTTCCGGGGCTCCGGCGGGTCGCCGGCCCTCGACGGCCGATCACCGGCCGTGGCCTAGGCCGGCGACCGGCCAAAGAAAAAGAAGAAGAAAAGAAGAAGAAAAAAAAGATAAGAAAGTGTTTCTTGTATTTTTGTTCTTTCAATTCTTCAAAAAGTGTTTCTGGAATAAAAAAAACAACTTTTTTTTGTTTCTTATTTCTATTCTTTTTTGTTCTCGGGAACAAAAAAACAAATATGGAACAAAAATGCAAACAAACGCATTTCTGTTCTTTTTTTTTTTTTTGTTTCCCGGAACAAAAAAACAGAATTTTTGTTCATAAACAGAAAAAAAGAACACAACCATGCACGCCCTAAAAGGATGAGAAGAAAGGAACAAAACCCTCCAAAGCCCATCACTATCTACTTCATTGTAAAAACCCACATGGATGTGTCACAGGTCGATTGATTCCAATGATTCCTATCTATGCGGCCTTAGGATTTGATCCCAAGTTAGCCTTACACATGAATGCAGCTCACAAGAACAAAGCATGAGAGTAAAGCTCAAATTGTATTAGCTTGTGAACAAGAGTGTACAAGTGAGGGGAAAGGTTCCCCTGTTTATACAAGTATGGGCTGATTCTAGCTGTTGATCCCTCTTCGATCCAACGGTCATATTTGAATATATATAATCATTATAAGGTTGCACCAAAAGCTTAAGAGGCCCTAGGCCATGGGCGAACTCAAGGGATGTCTGCCATGGGTCTACAGGGTTAGTCTGTGGGAATTGAAGGGTCACCTGACACAAGGAAGCCGAACGGTCGCTTGCTTCTTCTTACATTGCTCATAAGCCGGCTCTATTGCTCATGGGTCGTTTGTGGGCGCTCATGGGCTAGTCCTTGTGTGGGACATGACCCTTCATTTGGATGTCTTGGATCATGCTTGTCCTTGGGCCGTGTCGATCTCCTCCATCTATTCGGATGACGCCCTTGTCGCTTTTGGCATGGAATATGTCAATGTGTTTCTTAAACCGTAAAGAGTCTCGGACGGTTCCCAACTCGCTTCACTCTCCGAAATGCCCTTCCATTGGACCAAGTCTTCCTTCTTGGGCATGCAATACCTCTTCCATATGACTCGGTTTGCCATGATGTACTTGATGTTCCGATTGTTCGAGGTTTTTGCCCCAAGGGGTGCCTGTTGTGATTCCCATCGATCTAGGTCTTCCTTATTTACATAGAAAGGTTTGAGCATATTCACATGGAACATTGGATGTACCTTGAGTTTGGATGACAAGTCCAGCTTGTATGCAACTTTTTGATCCATTGCAACACTCAGAAGGAGCTTTTATAGCAATGGATTAGTCATTTATGCACGTCTCGATATCGGAGGAACAAATGTAACTTGGCTAGCACTAGGTTACTGACTTGGAATTCCATGTGCCATCGCTTCTTGTCGGCCCACTTCTTCATAAGTTTTGCGGCCTTGTGTAGACACGCTTGTGCCAAGTTCGCTTGTTTGTGCCATTCCTTTGTGAACTTGTATGCCAGTGGATTATTCCCTCGATAGCCTGAGGCAACCATGCTTGGTGAGAGCGGTTGTTGCCCCATTATGATCTTAATCGGGCTTTGATTTGTGGACTCACTCCACTGTATGTTGGAGGAGAATTGGGCCATGTTAGTTAGCTTTGCCAATTTACTTGTGTGGTGCTTACAAATGCTGGAGGTATATTTCGATAAGTGCATTCACCCTTTCCATCTAACCGTCAGTTTAGGGATGCAAACTTGTGGAAAAGTTGAGGTTTGACCTTAGCAACTTCAAGAGCTTAGTCCAAAACCGCTCAATGAATCGAAGATCCTGATCGCACACAATCGTGCGTGGTATCCCTCAATACTTGACGACATGCTTGATGAATAGCTTAGTCGCTTTTGGGCTTGGCAATCTTTAGTCATGGGCACGAACTTTGTGTATTTGGAGAACCAATCCATAACGGCTATGAGGGTCCGACATCCTTTGAACTTGGGCAAATTAATAATGAAGTTAAGGGAGACACTCTCAAATGGACACTCCGGGATAAGCAATGGCTCAAGGAGCCCTGATGATGACTGTTGTTTGATCTTGTCTTATTGACATACAAGACATGTCCACACATAAGTTTCAACGTTATCCCGCATGTGAGACCAAGAATATTGATCTTCAACGAGTGCCATGGTGGTGAATTCCTGGATGACCTGCTCATTTGGAGTCATGGTAGTTGTGTAGTACTTTTTTCCTCAACTTCCCATGGAGCAACACATGGAGCAATTGTCCCTTGGTCTAAAAGAGGCCGTCCTCATGCCATAATTGCCTTGTCTTGCCCTTCTACATGTACTTAAGGAGCACTTGGGCTGTAGGGTTGTGCTTGAGCCCCTTCTTGATATGGTTGATCCATAGATAGTTGGGTCGACTCACTATATTTGCCAGTTCCAAGTTCCAACCAAGGTGTCCGCCATGGAATTAGCCTTCCTCGGCTTATCCTCCAGCACATAATCGAACTGGACTAAGAAGTTTTGCCACCGAGCTTGCTTCAAACCGAGCTTCTTTTGAATTTGGAAGTAGCTCATGGCCACGTTGTCCATCCTCATGATGAATCGGGATCCCAAGAAATAATGCCTCAATGTATGAAGGCAATGCACCACCACGATCATCTCTTTCTCTTGGATTGTGTATCGCCACTCGGTATCATTCAACTTTTGAGATTTGAAGGCAACTAGGTGCCTATCCTATATAAGGACACTACCAATAGCAAAATCAAAGGTATCGGTTTCTACCTCATATGGCTTGAAATGGTCAGGCAGCATGAGCACTAGGTCTTCGATCATGGCCCGCTTCAATTGATCGAGTGCCTCTTGACATCGATCAATCCACTCCCACGGCCTTCCTTTTCCAACATGTCCATGAGTGGCGCAATAAGGCTTGAATAGTGGTAAATGAAGTGTCGTTAGTTGTTCATGAGACCAAGGAATGATCTTAGCTCTGTCACCTTGGTTGGTGGTTCCCATTCAACGATGGCACGGATTTTAGCCGCATCCATTCACACTCGCCCCCCCCGGATGATGTGACCGAGGAAAAGAACTTCCTCTTGCATGAAGGTGCACTTCTCATGCTTCACGTACATATCATTCTCCCGCAAGATTTGGAAGACTTGCTTTAAGTACTCGACGTGTTCTTTGAGAGTCCGGCTATGCACGACAATATCATTGAGTACACCACAACGAACATATCAAGGAATGGGTGGAGTACCTTATTCATTAGAGTGTAGAACGTGGCCAACGTATTAGTCAAGCCGAATGACATGACGAGGAAATCGTACGAGTCAGAGTGTCATGCACATGTTCTTTGGCTCATCTCCCTTGATGATTTGAACTTGTAGTAGCTCAATCGAATATCAAGCTTGATAAACCATTCAAGCTTGCCCAAGCTAATCGAACATGTCTACAATGAGAGGAATCGAATACTTGTTTTTGATGTTGAGCTTGTTTAATAGCTGCACATCTGAAGGGATCTGTCATGCTTCTCTTAGAACAGGACCAGGGCACTGAACGGAGCCTTGGATGGTCAAAGGTATCCCACACTGAGCAACTCCTTGAGCTGTTTATGCAATTCTTCCAACTCGGGCGGCGCCATGCGGTGGGGTGCCATGACCAGTGATTGAGCATCGAGCGTGAGCTCAATCCAATGGTCCACCTTTCTTCGAGGCGAAAGCTTCTTGGGCAGCTCAAGTGGCATCACATCTTAAAACGAATCGATGACTTAGGTCACCTCCTTCGATGTGTCACCTCCCTTCACGTCCTCAGTCTTCAATGTTGCCAAGAAGGTCACCTCGCCTTTCCTTACTCCCTTCGATAGCTACATGGCCGATAGCATCTTTCTATCGCATTCCAACTCATGATGGATCGAGACCATAAATTGGTGGTGTTTATAAAGGATGTATATGTAATCTGCAAATGACATAATGCCCACATTGATCCTTTCGAGGAATCCAAAACTTAACACAAAGTCATAGTTGTCAAGGGGGATTATCTCGATATTTTCTTTACTAGTCTATGGACTAAGATGGAGCTCTATATCCCTAGCCATGCTGCTAGTCGAGACTTTCTTGGAATTTACTATTTTGAACCAATTGTCTCCTCCCTTTTCAGCAAGAAGATTCAATTTCTTATCGGCTTCTTGGGATATGAAGAGGTTGGATGCCCCAGTATCCACAAGCGCCCTCATCGTGGTATCTTTGATCTTTACATCCATGAACATCATGTCTTTGGGTTCCTTCTCCTTCTTGTTTTGATTGAACAAGGGATGCATAGTGAACCTAACTGTGCCTCCTCTCGCGGCTTGTCCTCCTTGAATAGGGCTACTAGTTTGCCCCTCTTGGGACAATCTCGAGCCATGTGAGGATAATTGCAAAAGAAACACTTGTATGTGCGCACCTTCTTTTGTCCCCATCCACTCGACTCTAGTTGTGTGTTAGGTGTTGCCGTCAGTAATTTGGCTTCATCTGAGCAATTGAATCTTTCTTGATCTCCCCCACCATTGGCCTTGTTTTTTGGACGAGAATTGGACTTTTCATGGAAGGTGAGTTATACTCCACAAGGAACTTGACCACGGACATAGCCCTTGCAAGATTTGTCGTGTGGCACTACTTGAGCTCTTGCTTGACCTGTCGCTTGCATCCACTTATGAATTGGTGATATGCCTCCGTCTCGGTCATGGATAGGATTTGGAGCAAAATCTTTGAGAATCGCTTCACATAGTAGGGGTGATCGGGTCCAAGATAGATAAGTTCTAGACCTAGATCTTGTACTCGATCTTGTTATAACCGATTCCTCTTTTATGGATCTTGTGCTTGACTCTGTTTCCATTAGATCATATACTTGAACCACCATGTTTTTTGATTTGGTTCTAGGGTTAATTTTGTTTCCACTTGAACCTATTTTGCAATCGCTCGATATTTTATACGGTTTCGAATTTTATATTAATACATGAGAAAACGATGTAATCCTCCTAATTTGTATTGAAACATTAAGCATTTGTAATTAATAAGTACATGAACTTTTTGATTAAACAACAAACTAAGGATCCACAAGGCTAATTATCATTAACAAAATCATAAGGCAAAGCAAAAATCTTAACATTATATAAACATTAGCAATAAACATGGGTCTAATATTAGCCTCATTCATGCAATGAGTACCGAGAATCCGATCCATCAAACAATCTGAACTTCACATCCACCAAATTCCTCTTCCCGCATTTCCTCATCCTCCTTCTCAATCACCCCTGTGTGCCCGTCTCTTTGCTTCGTCTTAGTTCAACAAGGGACCTTATTGGATCATTCCATCTGAACCAGCGAAAGGAAGTCGAGTCGATGGATTGAGCAGGCAAGCAGGAAGATGAAAAGTCGAGACTTGATGAACTCGCGGCAAGCAAAAATCAAAGATACAGCGTGGGAAAGAAAGTGAAGATGGTGTTTGAGTCTAAATGTATTGATGGGCAATGAGTAGCTCAAAGAAACATGTCATACCTTGGCAAGTTGGTGAAGCTAACGATCGAAATGCGACTGCTTTTGGTTCGGAATATTGGTGTCGTTTTATTGGTGAGTCACCAAACGAGACAGGAAATGAAGATCAAAATACATACTAGAATAATGTTGGACGGACGGACGAGATGGAATGCTGGAAATGACGTCACCTTGTCCTTGCCATTGCAGCTCCCGCTTCCCTCAAGTGGCATAAAGGAAGCGCCTTTTGCTTTGAAGCATCATATTCCTCCCCAGCGCCGTCGTTTCTAGCCGGTCGATGGTCGCAGAAGAATGAAGAGGAAGAGAAAAGAAGGAGGCGGAGGAGGAGGGGGAGCGAGTGAGGAGGGGGAGAAGGTTGTGGGGCAGACTCCGTCGAATCCTCCGGAGAGCCAAGATTACATCTTTGCGAAGGTAATTCATTTATCTCGTAATTATTCTCGACAAAGTATTTTTCTTTCATGGGTCATCATTGTTTCATAGATTCTTGCCAGTAGAGAGAGCGAAAAGATGACTGATCTATTAAGAGAATGCAGGATGCGCTACGTCGCACCCTACCACTTCGAGATCATCTCTCATGTGAGTCGTCCCTATCTTCTCTTTCTTCTTTTGGAATGGAGTGGTTTGCATACTTTACTTTTGATCGAACTTCTATTTGTAAGAGTTTTCCTAATGTGGATTAAATTAATTGATATTATAATTTACTATTTTTACGGTTACCGTAAAACATGGTTGGTCTAAAGTGAGATAAAAGGTTTCTTAATTAGTCTAATATGGGGTTGGCCAGTGTGGGCTAAGTTGAGCTTGGCCTGTAATGAGGGGGCCTGGCGGGAAACTCTATAAATAGTGCTCAAGTCTCTTCTCTAACCTTAATTCTCGCATGTATCCTTACCTAAGGAGCGTTTACTTAACGCTAAACGTGAGAGGGGCCGCCTCATTGAGCCAGTGATACGGAGGGCAATAGAGGAGAAGGACTTGCGCGTAGAACATTGTATTTCCACTTCAAGAACGATGGATCCCAAAACAGGTGTGTTAATATTTCTACTCAATTATGCATGATCTTATTCTAGTTATGGAGATCTTGGGATGGCGCAATTTGCATCCAACATGTGATATCAGAGCAACCATGACCTTAGAACTCGAACACATAGAATTTTTGCCATAATTTGTGATTTTGTGATTTTTTGTTTAATAAAAATAAAATTAAATCACAAATTCGGACTAAGCTCGACGAGACAAGCAAGATGGTTGGCGACGCGTTCGCCGGGGAGGCCTCACGCGCCCCCACGCGCCGCTAGGGCGTCGAAGACATGCCCCACGTGCGGTCATGCGCCCTCACGCGCTCCCACACGCGGGCGCGGCTCGTGCGTGCGCTCCACGCGCCGCGCACTCAGGCGGCGCGGCGGCGATGGATTCGTATGATCCTCCTCTATGTTGTAGTACATTTATTTTACATGTTTGATGATTATATGGATGTGAAAATACATCAGAACCCTAAATACATGTATTTTTAGTGTTTTTTTTGGCGTATTTTTCTTGTATTTTCTGTGATTTTGAAAATACAAGTGTTGGGTTATAGGTATGTTATCACATAAACATTATAAATGTGTGATTCATTAATAAAAATTAAACTTTATTGTGAATTGAAGCTGGCTTAATGAGATACAATTATTATGGGATAGTATTTGAACTATATATTGAGGTGATGAGAAACAGTAAAAGGTTATGAAACTTTTATTGCTCATACATACTCCTTTACATGCTGGTAACCTTTGAATGATGGTTGTCTTAAGAACCTGTGACCAAACCGATTTTACTAATTAACACATCTGCTGATTATGGGTAATGCATGTTGGTTAAGTTATTGCATATTGTACCTAAACTCATTTGGTCACTTGTTAATGTCTATCAAGTTGAACATTTTTTATGATTAAGAAGTATGAAAATATTTACGCAGAGCAATAGTATCTACTGTTATAGTTTAGATATTTGGTTATGTGGTTTGACTCAATTTATAGGCCGCTGGTTGATGCAATGATAAGTTGTTACTTATAGTTGGCTAATAAATCAGTTGTTGATATTGGAGTCATGTTTTGCCTTATGAAACTCATGAGCGATAGTGGATTAGATGTCGGGCTTGTTGATCTGGGATGCCCTATATTGCTATTGATGTTAACTTGTGATAAATCATCTAGATCAGCATTTTTCTTTATGTTGTTCTGGTAATATGTAATACGGGTGCACAAGAGACGTTTTCTTCTATGTTATGAGAAATTTCTTGTGTTGTTATAATCGGTAATTTTCCTGGATGAATAAAGTAGTGTAATTAGCATGATATGTGATTTTGGTGATTTACTGCCCCTATCACTAAAGTTAAAATCACACACACACACACACACACACACATATATAGTGTATGTGAGCAGTAAGGTTTATATCCTTGATATGAGAGAGTTTCAAGGATTCAATTGAGTAGTGACTACCAAAGTGGCACACTTGATTGGATTTAAGAAATTTCGGTCTCGTATATTGATTGGGATGTCTCCTGGTCTAATGCGTAGTCATACTCCAAAATGAGGTGATTGTCTATTAGTTCATGGAGGGATACATGATGATGTGGTGGATGAGTGACTGATTCTAGTAGTTCATATGCACAAATATGATAAATTCACGAAGATTGGAATATATTCTCATAACCGCTATCATGTGGGGAGTGTACAATTGCATGTCATGTATTTTGCCCAAAGGTGATTATATGATTATGTGTGTAACTCTTTGGATGTGTACTTGTACGTCAAGTTACACAATGCTCACGTGATGCTAATTACATACATTGCTTGTTATGTGAGCAATAAGGATTATATCCCTGATATGAGAGAGTTTCAAGGATTCAATTAAGTAGTGACCTGCCAAAGTGGCACGCTTGATTGGATTTGAGAAATTTCGGTCTCATATATTGATTAGGATGTCTCATGGTTTAATGCGTAGTCATACTCCCAAAGGAGGTGATTGTGTATTAGTTCTTGGAGGGATACATGATGGTGTAGTGGAGGAGTGACTGATCCTAGTGGTTCATATGCCCAAAGGTGATGAATTCATGGAGATTGGAATATATTCTCATAACCGCTATCATGTGGGGAGTGTACAATTGCATGTCATGTATTTTGCCCAAAGATGATTATATGATTATGTGTGTAACTCTTTGGATGTGTACTTATACGTCAAGTTACACAGTGCTCACATGATGTTAATTATATATATTGCTTGTTTTTCAGTCACTTTTTCTGTAATTAATAACTCCAATATTATTGAGGTTTTTACTGTTTCAAATTTTAAGTTGTGGACATATACTTTGCTGCTTGGGAAAATAGCAATAAAATTTGCTTACTGTCCATGAAGCATTCCATTTTAGAACACTTGAAAAGTGGTTTACCAATTGATTGCACTAGTAAAAGATAATGGAAGCCTTAATGGCATGAAATTATATCTTGTCTAATGATATATATATATCTCCAAAAGTTTTCTATTGAATGAATAATCTCACACATGTTGAAAGAAAGAGTAGAAAAATTGATAATATTGATATTTTGTCTACTTTTAATGGTTATCTAAAGACTTCTATAGATTATTGTGGAAGTTAAATGACCAAGATAAAGAATAAATTAGTTAGAATTAGTCTTAAAGGTTGTCAGGCTTAATAGTGGCAGTGATTATTTTGGCAAGTATGACAATGCGGAATAGCTTAAAGGGTCATTTGTCAAATACTTGATAAATTCTGTGGTGATAATTAAATTAATATGGTTGAAAATCCTAACAAAAGATTTGGTTGAAAGGCATAAGCACATCATAATGAACATGGTGATGAGTATGATTAGTAAGACTAATTTATCCGGTCTTCTGTGGGTTGATATTTTGAAAGCAACTCTTTTCACATACAAACTGTGTTTTCTTACCAAAGTTGTTTCATAAACTTCTTTTGAGTTATGGACTGGACATAAATTACTTGAATCATATTAAATTTAGAGGTGTCATGCAGAAGTGAGGTTATCTAATCCAATATTAAGTGTGTTGGAATTTAGATCCACTCGAAATTATTTTGTATCTTACTCAGATTGTTCAAAGGGGTATTGATTTTATGACCCTAATTAAAGTATAAGAATTATGGAATCATCTACCGGCTGTACGGGGTTCCCTGGGTAACAAAAAAAAAATTATGGAATCACATATAATAAAGTTTTTAGAGTTCAACATAATTGTAGATGATAGTTGCTCTCAGACTATTAAGGATAATAGTACGATGGATATTACTGTGTCTTTGTCTTTACCTATATAGACAATTGTGGAATCTCATGTACCATAGACTAAACTTGTTGAGGTTCAAAGGTATTATTCTTAATATAGTTTATGATGAAATTTCTCAAACCTCTCAAGTGTAAAATAAAGTTGTTGTATTAGGAGATTTGTTAAGAAAGACGATCAGTTATACCATCAGACTATATAGTCTATTTGTGATAGCATGATTACAATATTCACTACATGGTTGATTTAGCGACATATATATAAATGTTGTTTCTTGTTCTTAATCAAATATGTGATTAGATGCCATAAAAGATGATAAAATTTTCACTTTGAAAAAAGTAAAAAGAGGGGTGGATAGTTTATAGTTAAAAAAATAATTATTTCTTTCTAGTATATTTTAAAGATTCTTTCAGAGTGAACGTGGCATTAATAGCTCTTTTTATTTGGAGTTACGTTAAATAGATACAAAAATCTATATAGTGCAATTGAGGATTTTGCAACAGATTCAAGTAAACTTGTGTGTAAACTAAAAATTTTTATTCATAATTTTTAAGTAAGTTTCCAGATACTATTATTAAAGTTTCATAGTGTTGTTATTTTGTTCAATTGGGAGCAGAGTAAGTTAATATATACTGCAAAGTCAATAGGAGGAAATTTATTTTTCTCATACTCTATGTACGTGATATTTTGCTTACTAGTAGTGACCTTGAGGCATGGCATTTTTTATCCTTTGTATTGAGGTCTATAAGGATTATTTTCGCCATATTATATTAGATTTTCTCAAAGGACATTTGTTGATCGTATTTTGGAAATATACAATATACATTATTGCAAACTAGGAATTGTTCCTATTGTTAAGGGTGATGGACTGAATTCATTACATTGTCCTTATTTAGATATTGAGAAAATCTAGTTAAATGGTGTACCGTGCACTTAAAAGTATAATACATGCTTGAATTTGCACTAGATTAAATATCGTCTTTGCGACGGAACTTCTAGGCAAATATCAATTAAATCCAGGACACGATCGCTGGGTTGCTGTCAAGAAAGTTTTAAGGTACTTAAAGAGGACAAGAGATTATATGTTAATTTACAGACATGTTCAATTCTTGCAGCTAGTAAGGTATTCAGATGTAAACTTTGATGGTTGTTAGGATGACATGTGATCAATAACGAAATACATATTTATGTTAGTAGGAAGTGTAATAAATAAAGTTTTATGTTATCTTCTACTATGTAAGCAGTGTTAGTAACATTCTTTTAAGCTGTTACTTGGGCTATTAGGCTCTAGAACCTCATGAATGAGTTGATTGTTTTAACTTTATGGATAGACCCATATGGTTGTATTGAGATAACAAATTTGTAGTATTATTTATTTACTATAGAGGTCTCAAGGGGTCTAAATATATGACGGTCAAAGATTTTTTTGACCATAAGGAAATGGTACAGAAATGTGACGTAATAATATAACATATTTTCACAGATGATGTGATGATAGATCCACTAATTAAAGGCTTATGCCCATGTGTATTTGAGCGACATGTCATTAGCATGGGCCTAGGAGCATCATGAAATGTTGTTGTTTAGTGGAAGCTATTTTGGCTTTACTCTGATAAATGTTTCATCTGTGTTCGTTATATTTAGTAACTGTTTGATATGTATCAACTTTTGCATTCAATAAAATATTTTTGAATGTGTTGTTATTATGTTGAATACATATTAATAAAGTCTCAAGGTACTGTATAAACCTTGAGTGAAGGCTAGGAGCATCCGGTTATTAGCTTTATGCATATGCCTTGTTATACATAAAGAAATGTTAACCATAAGGACAAGGTATATGTGGGTTCATTAGAACCATAAAGACATTTTTAGTGGCACAAGTTTTTGTGTCGCCTAATGTAAGAGAATGGTGACTGATAAATGAGATCTCTCTATGAGAGATGTTATCCATTTGACACACTACCATATTGAATCCATATCAATAAAGTTGAGAGCACTCGTGACCATGAAAAGCTCTGTGTGTATACATGCAATTACCGTCATGATTCGGTGTTTAAGACTTTATGAGATAGGATTGACTATTAAGAATTATCTCTGGACCAAATGTGCGCACATACAGTACAATTTCAATTAATATAGTCCAAATGGGAGAATGTAAGAGTTTTCATAATGTGGACTAAATTAATTGATATTATAATTTATTATTTTTACGGTTACCGTAAATCATGGTTGGTTTAAGGTGAGATAGAAGGTTTCTTAATTAGTCTAATATGGGACTAGCTAGTATGGGCCGAGTTGAGCCTGGCCCGTAATGAGGGGGCCTGGCTAAAAACTCTATAAATAGTGCTCAAGTCTTTCCTCTAATTCTAATTCTCACATGTATCATCACCTAAGGAGCGTTTACCTAACGCTAAACGTGAGGGGGGCCGCCTCATTGAGCTAGTGATACGGAGGGCAATAGAGGAGAAGGACTTGCGTATGGAACATTGTTTTTCCACTTCCGCTTCAAGAACGATGGATCCCAAAACAGGCACGTTAATCTTTCTACTCAATTATGCATGATCTTGTTCTAGTTATGGAGATCTTGGGATGGCGCAATTTGCATCCAACACTATTTGGTCAAGACCCTTGTTAAGCCATTTTTCGTGTCAACCTTGAGCTCTCAATTTGGCTGGTTTTCTTGTTATGAATTATGATGTATTATAGGTCAAGAGCCGCTGGGCTGGCAAAACCATTGTGGATTTGTTTGCCCAAGAGTTCAAAGGCAGACCTTATGAGTATTTTGTAAGCATTTTCTTCATTGCATAACGAATGTTTACTTCTGCATGTGACCATGACTTTTAACCATGCCTAGTTATAACCTGTAGGTCAGTGCTGTTGAACGTGGAAGGATACAGATACAAGTTGAGGGGAGGGTAGTTCCTGTCTCTGACATTGTAAAATCGTCTGAAAAAATAAGCCACTTTGTACACAGGTTGGTTTGAGCTTCACACTTGCCATGATCTCCTTATAAAATGTTTCTTTTGAAGAGTCTACTCTAGCAAAGAAATACCCCTTTGGCCGCATCAGTTTCTTTTGCTTAGATTCCCTTTCTTTACCTTTTTTGTTTCTTCAGGCTTCTTTATTCTATCTTCACCTACGATTTAAGAATACTAATCTTAAATTACAGTTTTTTCTAGAAGTTTTAGGGTATTGTTTGAATATGCATTAATCTTGATAAGGTTGTAGGCATGAGCCTCCTGTGATGAGCCATGGTTTCTCCATCCTACGGAAAGAACCGGATGTGGTGACTGTTTGTAAGCCGGCATCTATTCCAGTAAGGAACAACACAATTATGTCTTCCCTCATTTCAAATGCACAACAAAAGAGTGATTTTGTGTGGATTTTGCATGAGTGCTGTAAAATCACTGATGAGATTCAGACTAATATCGTTACAGCAGCCTTGCTTGGCCTAGCTAGTTCTTTTGGCCTTATAGGATCTATGTTTACAGAAATTTTAACTTGTTTATAGGTGCATCCGTGTGGTCAGTATTGTAAAAACACTGTGGTCGGCATCCTTCAGGCAGAGCATGGACTGGCACCCCTATTTCATATCCTAAGTAGCTCTTTCGCATGTGTATGCATTCTTGGCTCTATCGAAATCAGATTGGGCATATTCTGTTTCCTTGTGATTCTTGATGTCTATCATTAACTCTTTTTCCCTCCTCTGACCTATATGTGGTGTCACATCCACATTATGGATTTCGTACATCCTCCTTGATATTATAATGCAAGCTGTTCACCGACTAGATCGCCTGGTCTCCGGACTCCTTATATTTGCCAGAAACGCGTCACAAGCAGATCCTTTCAGGCAACAGGTGAGTGTTGTATTGAAAAGTGTGCTTTTGGAACCTTAAATAATGTAAATTCCTATTAGCTGCAATACTATGTGGGTGGTCAATTGCCTCAATGGAAGTGGGGCTCTCTTACATTTACAACAAGGGTGGTGGCTGTTCTCTGAGCATGCTGCTGTGTTGCGACATCTTGTTCATCGTTTGTAATATCATCACACCGTGTCATGTACATCTGCATCATGGAGTGAGTTAAAGAGGTCATATAGTTTCTTTCTGTGATATGCATTTCCTTTGAATATATCTCATTCTGTAGAGTTCTAATCCGTGTCTGGTGACTGTTCCTCCTAATACCAGTAGCGCTATCGCGTTCTATTTCTGCTGCTGACTTCATTCCCTTGAGTAAGAATTATCTAGAATACCCTATTATATACATTTAAGTGTTTATACATCATATTTGTGATGTGGTAAGGTACACGTGATACTTGACCTAAAATTTAAGGTTCAACTGACATTTAATATCTCCAGATTGAAGGTGGTTTGGTGCAGAAACAGTACATTGCAAAGGTGGTGGATGAATGAGGTATCTCTTGCTTCAATCTGTTGATTTTGGAATATGCACTAAAAGTGGATAATTCACGAGCTAAAAAATCCTGCAATACGGTGCTACATCAGGGAGTTTAACCCTTAAGAATTGGAATTATGAGATGTTGAAGTAGATGTACTCAATCTAGCAATGCGATTTCTTTTCTCCAATTCTGACTATTTTCTGTTTGTTTGTTGAGTTGTCTTGAGAAGAGGCAATGCTGAAAGGACAAGTCTGCCTGTATTCTTTTTCTCCACATAGATTTTAGTAATTATAAAACTCCTTTTGAGTGGGAGAGGGTTAGTTGTTACAAATCAACTGCACATCTTGTGTGACATCTTCAGTTAATTATTGATGAAAGTTCCAGCTGTGAGTTCCCATATCTAAAGCAAGGGGCACACAATAAAATATTATTATAGTTGTTGCTGGAGACTTCAAGAGCACGAAGGAAAGGAAGGAAAGAAACTTGCGGCTGGCAATATTTTATTCTCACTGAAGACAGCAAGAAGAAGAGAATTCGCAGCCCACAATTGTTGACTCCTTAGCCAAGAAGAAAAGTTCAGGCGGTGGAGTTCAGTCGGTGGAACTTGTCTATAAATAGGCAAGAGTACTCAGCCTTGTAAAAAGAATGACAACTAGAAAAATGAGAGAAAACGTGAGATGAGAGAACCAAAAACTAGAAACTAAGAAACAGCCCTTCATTATCCTTTGTACCTCAAAAGTTCTTGAATAAAATTCAGTTTGTGCCTTCATTTATTTTTCACTTCATTTCTCACTCTCTTGCCATAGTTCATACTCACTTGCATACACACACGCTTCCGCAATACCCAACAGTGGTATCAGAGCCACGTTTTTGGTTGGTATAGGGCGTTTGTCCTAACCACCAGTTCCCGAAACTACCCATCCAAATTTCCAAACAACTAAACTATGGCCAATGCTATCTCATCCTCATTTCCTATTCCTATCTTTGATGGGAATAACTATGATTATTGGAGCATCAAAATGACCACGTTCTTGATGGCCCAAGACTTATGGGACATCGTCGAAAGTGGTTATGAGATTTCGCAAGAAGGTGCAAGTGTTCTAAAGGATCTACTACAAAAAGATGCAAGGGCTCTATATTTTATTCAGCAAGCACTCTCGGAAACAGTATTCCCGAGAATAATTGGAGTGAAGACTGCGAAGAAGGCTTGGGAGACATTACAAGAAGAATTTCAAGGCACCGAAGCAGTACGAACTATTCAACTTCAGACTTTGAGAAGGGAATTTGAGAATTCTAAGATGAAAAATTATGAGACTGTTCAAGAATATTGTGGTAGATTGAAACAATTAGTAAATCAGATGAGATCTTATGGAGATGATATTACTGATCAAAGGGTTGTTGAAAAAATATTGGTGACACTCACTAGAAAATACAACTCTATTGTTACCACTATAGAATCATCGAAGGATTTAAAAACCCTCTCAGTGAGTGAACTAATTGGCTCTTTAGAAGCATATGAAAAAAGATTGCAAGTACAGGAAGAAGATACAGTTGAAAGTGCTTTTCAATCAAAAATGAACATACGGTCTCATAATTCTAAAAGTAGTGTAAGAAGCTCATGGAAAAATAGAAGAGGAGGAGAAACTACATGGAAGGAAAAATATCCAGTTTGTGGTATTTGCAAGAAAAATAATCATTTGGAGAAGGATTGCTGGTTTAAAAATAAACCACAATGCCGCTCTTGTAAAAGATATGGCCACATAGAAAAATTTTGTCGCTCTAAAATAGATTATAGAGCGAATTATGTTAAAGAAGAAAAAGAAAAAGAAAAGGAAGAAGAAAATTTAGATAATTTATTCTATACAGGCCAAGAGGAAAAAGATGAGAAGAATGATCCATGGTTTATTGATAGTGGGTGTAGCAATCACATGACGGGAAATGAATCTATATTCACAAATATTGATACTTCGGTAAAAACACAAGTGAGATTGGGTAATGGTGAATCGGTTGATGTGAAAGGAAAAGGGACTATAGCTGTTGAAACTAAGAAAGGCCCAAAATACATTCGTGAAGTATATTTGGTTCCCAGTCTTGCACAAAATCTACTCAGTGTGGGACAAATGATTCAAAATGGTTATTCTTTATACTTTAAAGGAGATACCTGCACTATCTATGATAAATATAAGAATCATGTTATTGCCTCTGTGAAAATGGAGAACAAGAATTTTCCTATTCGATGGAAATATGTCAAAGATATAGCTATGAAAGCTCAACTTGATGATTCATGGCTATGGCATCGGAGATTTGGCCATCTCAACTTTTATGGGCTAAAGATTCTCCATCAGAAAAATATGATGAGAGATTTTCCAGCCATTACAGAAATTTCAGACGTTTGTGAAGGCTGTCTCCTTGGAAAGCAGCAAAGGAAGTCCTTCCCGTCTGGAGGCACATGGAGAGCTAAGAAGCCATTGGAACTTGTCCATACGGACGTGTGCGGTCCGATGAGGACACTTACACCCAGTCAGAATAAATATTTCATCCTATTCATTGATGACTACACTAGAATGACATGGGTCTACTTTCTTCGAGAAAGATCGGAGGTTTTCTCTATCTTCAAGAAATTCAAGAATCGTGTCGAGAATCAAAGTGGCCGCAGAATCAAAGTCCTAAGAAGTGATAGAGGCACTGAGAATATAATTCAAGGGAGTTCAACAAATTCGTGAAGATGAAGGAGTCCATCATCAATCGACTGTTGGCTACGCTCCGAGCAAAATGGAGTAGCAGAAAGGAAGAATAGAACCGTCATGGAGATGGCGAGATCTATGCTAAAGGAGAAAGGCCTTCCCAACACTTTCTGGGCAGAAGCAGTTTATACTGCAGTATACTTGTTAAACAGGTGTCCAACTAAAGCTGTTCAAAGTAAAACACCAGTCGAAGTATGGAGTGGACGGAAGCCTTCAGCAAAACATCTCAAAGTGTTTGGATGTATTTGCTACGTTCACATCCCTAATCAAAAAAGGAGCAAGCTCGATGAGAAGACCGAAAAAGGAATATTCATCGGCTATAGCGATCAATCAAAAGGCTATCGGGTTTACAATCTAAAAACTAAGAAGCTCATGATCAGTCGAGATGTCGAGTTCGACGAGAATGCTGCTTGGAATTGGGATGAAGAGAAGGTTGAGAAGAAGTATGTCAACTTACCAGACATATCTCGTGCACATGAGGAAACAACAGCTCAAGAAGAAGGCGGAACATCGAATTCCTCCACTCAAGAAGTAACACCACCATCCTCTCCAAGCCCAAAGACAAGAGGAGTCTACTTCGAGTCTCCTATACTAAGGGTAAAGTCTCTAAGGAAAGTTTATGAAACATGCAATTTTATGTCCTTAGAACCAGAAAACTATGAAGATGCTTCCAAAGAAGAAGTTTGGATTAAAGCCATGGAGGAAGAAATTAAAATGATCGAGAAAAATGAAACTTGGGAGCTCGTTGATCGTCCCGAAGACAAAGAAATCATAGGCGTAAAATGGGTCTACAAGACAAAGCTTAATGCGGATGGATCAATTCAAAAGCATAAGGCAAGACTCGTAGCGAAAGGATACTTGCAACAACCAGGTATTGACTATACTGAAACTTTCACTCCTGTTGCTCACCTTGATACTATCCGAGCACTCATTGCTTTAGCAGCTCAAAAGAAATGGAAAATTCATCAACTTGATGTAAAATCAGCATTTCTAAATGGATACCTCCAAGAAGAAATTTATGTAGCTCAACCAGAAGGCTTTACTATCAAAGACAATGAAGAAAAGGTCTTAAAGCTTAAGAAGGCCCTATACGGGTTAAAACAAGCACCACGAGCGTGGTATAGCAGGATTGATGAATACTTCACCAAGCAAGGATTCAGGAGGAGCATGAGTGAGCCAACACTCTACATCAAGACCCAAGGTAATTCTGACACACTTATTGTCTCTCTATATGTGGATGATCTCATATATACAGGGAACAATGAGACAATGATTCGAGAATTTAAAGAAGAAATGATGAAGACATTCGAGATGACAGACTTGGGCTTGATGAACTATTTCCTCGGTATTGAAGTCAATCAAGATGAAGGAATTTTCATTTCACAAAAGAAATATGCAGAGAAGCTCCTTGAAAAATTCAAGATGAATAATTGCAAAACAGTGGCAACACCACTTGTGATGAATGAGAAATTATTGAAAGAAGATGGAGCTGAAAAAGCAGAGGCTTCACTCTACAGAAGCCTAATTGGGAGTCTATTATATCTTACTGCTACACGGCCAGATATTATGTACGCGACAAGTTTACTATCACGTTTCATGCAGAGTCCAAGCCAAATTCATTTTGGAGCAGCTAAGAGAATTCTAAGATACTTACGAGGAACCACTGATTATGGAATTTGGTATCGACCTAATGCAACAGCTAAGCTGATCGGTTATACAGATAGCGATTGGGCAGGATCTTCTGATGACAGGAGGAGCACCACTGGTTATGCATTCACATTAGGTTCTGGAATATTTTCATGGACATCTAAAAAACAAGACTCAGTGGCACAATCCACTGCAGAAGCAGAATATGTTGCAGCTGCTACAACTACCAGTCATGCAATATGGCTTCGAAGAATTCTGGAAGATATTGGAGAACCACAAATGGAATCAACGCCAATATTTTGCGACAACAAGTCTGCAATAGCAATATCAAAAAATCCAGTCTTTCATGGAAGAACGAAGCATATTGATATAAAATATCACTTCATTCGTGAAGTGCAAAGTAAAGGAAAGATCGAGTTGAAGTATTGCAAAAGGCGAAGATCAAATTGCAGACATATTCACCAAAGCATTACCATCAACAAAATTTGAAATATTGAGAGCCATGCTTGGTGTATCACAAAAATGGATCAAGGAGGAGTGTTAAAATATGATCCATTTTTGAAAGCACTAGAACTCACTAGACTTCTCATGCTTATGAATTAAGTATGCTTAATGGAGAAGGAACAAAGTCGGCAGCAACAATTTGCTTCATGCAAAAGGAAAGTAAAAGTCAACAAAAGTGGCTGGGAGCTGCAGAAGATAGAAAAATGGAGAAAAAGGGAGAAGCAACGAGAAGACCCTGAAGAAGCCACAACAAGCAGAAGCTAAAGAACGCAAGCTGAATTTTATATTGATCCATGTACAGTGTCAAAGTCGGTTGCAGCTTGTAGTCGGTGGAACTTGTCTACAAATAGGCAAGAGTACTCAGCCTTGTAAAAAGAATGACAACTAGAAAATGAGAGAAAACGTGAGATGAGAGAACCAAAAACTAGAAACTAAGAAACAGCCCTTCATTATCCTTTGTACCTCAAAAGTTCTTGAATAAAATTCAGTTTGTGCCTTCATTTATTTTTCACTTCATTTCTCACTCTCTTGCCATAGTTCATACTCACTTGCATACACACACGCTTCCGCAATACCCAACAGAGTGGGAGAGGGTTAGTTGTTACAAATCAACTGCACATCTTGTGTGACATCTTCAGTTAATTATTGATGAAAGTTCCAGCTGTGAGTTCCCATATCATTTTATCAAACCTAAGGAAGATCCACTTATTTATGAACACAATCAACTAGTCCTTTTTCATTCAGGTCCTCTCTTCAAAAGATCCTGGAGGCTAGTTAGATTGTGTGAAAAAGTTCTAGAGAATGTGGTATCAGAAATGCATTCTTATTAGTTCTCATCTGATTTATGTTTTCTACGGTTTCTTGTTAGCTGGAGGTCAATGTCGACCTCAATTACAATGTTCCAGAAGGCAGGAGCACAGCAGAGGTGAGCATCCACTCCAAAGCTTGTTATTTCAACCTTTTTCTGAGTTTAAATTTATATCAATCACTGTATTATGTGAGATCACGGAAATGAAACTGAGCATCTGCGTGTTGGAGAAGGGTTTTGAAATGATGGCTTTCTGATGATGCTTTTCAATGAAAATTATGTCATGCCTTCCTCGTGTATTGATTTCTTCTCCTTTCTTTCCTGTTGCTCTCTTTCCTTCATAGAGGAAGGTTTTCGTGGCTAACCAATGTAAATTCATTATGAGATGCAATTTTGAATGTTATCAGAGTGCTATAAATGAAGCTAATGCCCTTTCTTAACATTCTTACAGAGGTGTGTAAAAATAAATATATAGTTTCTGTAGATTTCCTTTTATGATGGCCTCTCAATACTTTTTAGGAACATTAATATTCTTATGAGCCACTGTGGACTGTTTATCTTGGTGATGCACGAGACACTGTTTGAAATGGAATTGAAAAGTAATGTGTAACGGTAATCCTAACTAAATTCGTCAGAAGTTAAGAGTCCCGAGCTTGTGACATAGTGCTGGCTGATGCAAAATCTGTGAGCCTTGGTATATGAATCAGCAAATCTAAATACTGCCAGCCAAAAGCAAGAAGTCACAGTTTCCCTATTCATTAGCACATATGCTGTCTCACTTTACGAGCTCCTTTTGACGCAATAGCATGTGATTTGGATGTGACGGATTGAGTCGTCATATAAAGGCTTTTTGATCTCTAAGGAACATGTGGCATGGTGTGTCGCAATGTACGACCGCTCTTGAAGCTTTCTTTTCCTTCTACATTTAAAGTACATCTGCCCTGACTGTTTCATAGTTGTGTCTTAATTTCAACCTGTACATTATAGCACTGGCGCTGAATGTAATAATGTGCTTAATGCCATTAGTCTGGTGAAAAACTTCTCTTTGTATAGGCAGGTGACTTGTGATACTGCCCTTTTGAAAGGAAATGCCGCTTGTACAAAGTTCACAAGGATCAGCACCATAGCATTGTTCTCTGTGAACCAGTCACTGGAAGAACTCATCAGGTAAGGCAATATGATGCTAAAGGATGCAAATACCATGCTGACAGTCTGATACCTCCTCTTTTCTATTCCATAAGCAGTGAACCTTCCTTAATTGTTTTTCCTTAATGTAGCCCAGGTCAATTGCATGCATAGATGTACCCACACATACAGGAAGGACATTGCATTTACTGTTAACTTTTTGAGCCATGTGCAATTTCTTTTCTGCACTTTTGTCTCTCCATAAACCCTGTCCTGCTCATTTTGTAAGATACTTTCAGGTCCTGCTTATTATATACCTCTCTGCATTTGGTTAAGTCAGCCTGTTTTTTAAACCTTTTAATTTGTGAGGTTTATTTGATATGTGCTAGTACTTGCAGTACTTTCTTCTCTCAACCCTGCTTTTTATGTGCAGATATGAGTCCATTTGCAGTTTAGTGGCCATCCAATTGCCAATGGCGTGCTTTACCTTTCTAAACAAAGGACCAATCATTCAGCTGAAGGAATGGTTGCTGATAAAGCTGCCGGTTTGTCATCAGAATCCAGTGTTTCTGATATTGGGCAGAATGATAAGGAAGAAGAGCCTTGCATTGAAGTTAGTACTGACCCTATGTGCACGAATTGTCCGAATTTAGCTCCAAGGGTGAGTGTTCCTCCTTTGTCCCATCTTGGGCACTTGTCTTTACTCATATTCTGCTTGTACGCCCTTGCTTGCGTGTGTACGATAGAGAACCAAAGATTTGATTTCTGAGTTCTGCAAAATGCAGATATGATGGGAGTGAGGAGGGATTATGGCTGCACTGCGTGCTATACTGTGAACCCGGATGGGTCTATGAGTGCCCATATCCAGATTGGGCATCACTTAGCTAGCCTGAGAACATTCTAAATTTTCATCTCGAGGCTGTTCTCTAAATTTGCTTGAAAAATGTAGCAAATTCACAAATGCAGCTATTTACTTTTCCAAAGAGCCTTGAAAGAATCTGATATAGTAAGAGGCAAATGCAAGCCTGTAAAAATTGTTTCAACTACCGCAATAGTGTATTCTAATGCCAAGTGCATGCTCATTGGTTGTAGAGAAGAGAGCTTCCTCATAGGTGAAATTGCTAGCGTTAAAGTCCTTCGTGTTTGTAGGATGAGAATCAACTGTTGATCCCGCTTGACAGAAGAAACATTTTGCTGTGACTCAATTCTTTTATTGTCAGTCTGATTGAGGAACTACTTACTGTTCACTTCCGTTTAGGGGGAAGCTCCTCTGATCTCTCAGTTGAGTATCAGGGATATCTATGGTGTGTTGGGAGTACTTTTTAACTATGATTTTGTGTAGTAACTGGGTTGACGGTCTGTTTAAATCTGGGCTAATGGTACGTGCTAATCCTTGGTGAGTTTATTACCCTCTTGAGCAAACTTCTCGCAAATTGGAATCAGGGAGTAAGAACTTAGAATGTCATCTCGGGGCACGCATTACATGACCACAATGATATTCCGATGTAGACGCGGATTTACTCAATGAATGTGAAGAGGTCTCCCCAAGTGTCTCGGGTCTTAGCTCATGGTCCTAATTAGCTGGATTTCGGAAGGGAAAAAATGTTTAATGAGCAGACAGACCTCATGGCCTAGTAAGAGTCGTTTGATAAAGTTTCTATACCTGTAAACAATTTTTAATCAAAAATGATTTTTTTTTTTTTTATTCTATTTTCGAGAACAATTTCTAAGTATTTTAAACCATTTGATAACTATCCAAAATTTTAATTTCCAGAATAGAATTATGTTTAGCACCATTTTCAAAATTTCTATTTCAAATCATTTTCTTTTAAATTTTAAATAATTTTATTACTTTTTTCCTTTTTTCTTTCTTTCTCCTCTTCTTCTTCAAGGGTTGCCGGTCGCCGACCTTGGGATGATCGGCAACCAATCAAACGAGGGTCGTGGCCTCACCAGAGCGTTGCCGGCTCTTGCCAAGGCCGTGCCTCATTGACCGAGCCTCGCTAGTAGCTGGGCGAGCGGTCTCGCCTAGATCTGGCGAGGCCGGGCGAGGCCGATCTCGCGGTGGCCCAACGAGGTTGAGCCTTGGCTCGGCCAAGCCTAGCCCAATCAGGTTTGCTAGGGGTTGGGGGAGGCTCGAGCAAGGCCATCGGCGAGCTCACTAAACCTCCCCTGACCTGGTGAGCCTCCGGCAAGATCACCGGACCTCGTCGGATTGGTCATCGGTGGTGGCGGCGACGGGCGGCGGTGACAATTGAAGAAGAGAATAGAGGGAAGAACAAGAAGAAATAAGAGAAAAAAAAAAAAATGGGTTGGCTTGATTTTGAAATTGTTTCTAGGAACAAAAAATCAACTTTTTTTACTTCTCAATTTTGTTT
Source organism: Eucalyptus decipiens (assembly GCA_014182575.1). Classification (NCBI taxonomy): domain Eukaryota; kingdom Viridiplantae; phylum Streptophyta; class Magnoliopsida; order Myrtales; family Myrtaceae; genus Eucalyptus; species Eucalyptus decipiens. The sequence goes on along the minus strand of CM024619.1, from coordinate 33,467,365 downwards.
CAAATCTACTTCTGAAAAAAAAAAAAAGAAATTTGTTACTAGGAATAAAAGTTTTATCAAACAAATTTATATTCCAAATTTATTCCTAGAAATAAAATAACAAAATCGTTACTGTTTGGCAAGTGCCAAATACACCCTAAGTAGATGATATCAATCAATCAACAAAGAACGGAGAGTAGCCGAATCTGTTCCTGGAAGAGTAATGCGTTTGATAATCGTGCCGTCAGGAGAAACAAGTTGAACATTCACAAACAACACTACCCCCCCAAGCTCCCACACGCGCATGGAAACACTCTCTTGCATTTGCATTTTACATAGCAGAAGCAACGAGTATGCCATCTAGGAGCTGCTAGAAAACAAAAAGTCTCATCGGGCATATGAGTAACTTAGACGCCTGTCAAACTTGAGATGGAGTGGCCACTGGTCCGTTATCAGAAGCTTCAATAAAGATGATGAGGTCATGCCCTTTGCAACTTTGTATATCAGAGCTCAGCTTTCCAACACTTGTATCATTCTTCTCCTCCTCCGTCACAACTTTATTTCTCTTCCTGTATATGGCATGCAGCGCCATCTGAAGCACTCCAAAGATGACTCCTAGCACGTTTGGACCCTATGTATGCACGTACACATGTTAATATTGTGTACACATGTTAATATTGTTCATTCAGGGGAACGAAGGTAATATTGCCACAGCTCGCCATCTTGATTTTAACAAGTAGATGAACAATGCATACCGCAACATACAAGTCCTTTAGGAATACGCCATATAGGAGCCATGTCACAGCACTGAGCATGAGGAACAACGATAAAGAGAAGGGCATGAACTCCACGCTCTTGGTGCATATCACCATTTTCTGCACACACATATGTAAACTCACGTACGTACAATTTGTGTGCCACATTAATATGCAAGACATGCGTTCTCATGCAGAAAAAAAGAAAGGAGTCACATAGAAGTAAATTACAATGACGCTTAGCGGAGCAGCAAAGACTGCAACAGAGAGCACAACGCAAATCCACCCAACAAGTTGGACCCTCGCCGATCCCTCCGTCAAGAAGTGGGACAGAAGAAGAATGGAACAATACCCTCCGAAATTCAGCAACAGCAGCCTCAGTGTCATCATCTGCGCATCCACTCTCCAACAATTAGAATACATTAGGTGCGTTCTTCGCAAACAACGCTGTAGCTACGTACCCTGGCTTGTTTAGGAGCATACGCGAGGTAGAGAGCGATGTAGATCGTCTCTACAGCACATCCGACCGAGTTGACCGTGATAAGCAGGAAAGCGCTGGACTCAGACTTGAGGGATGCATAGTACAGCCAAAGCATAGCGCTGAACAGAGAAACCACGTATGGAACTGATTCAAACCCTTCAGTTGACTTCTTCCTGCATATCCTACAGAACGTTGGCCTGCCAAAGAAGAATAAATAAGTCCTAAACCTTATATTTGTCAGTGTGCATGGAATGAGAAAGAGTTAAAAACTTACACTGGGGCCAAAAAGACCACGATGGATATGATATTACCTACGACAACAATAATCCAAAGGTTGACAAACTCGTCAAAACAAAGTCATCTGTTGTTGTTCGATAGTAACTATAAAACAGTTGGATACCGTGTGTAAAGTACCTAGAACTCCAAAAATAAGCACCCAGGGATTTTCAGTCGCGAAGATGGCCATTTTCCCACTCTCTTCCTCTCAGAAACTGAAGATATTCAAATGGAAGATTTCTAAGCTGAAAACAAATAAGGCTATGTTGTGGAAATCGTGCTCACGTTGGCCTTGCAATTTATAGAGGAGATGGAAGGCAAAAGTTATGCTACAATACCTAATGATTTATGATGGCGGTTGATTGAAGAGAAAGTTGTCCAAAAAATTATAAACCTATTGAATGGTGGCCAATTAAGTCCTAAACTTTTCAATTTACCGAATGTAATCCTAAACCTTTTAGTAATTTTTAAATATAATTTATCAGGTCAATTTAAATTGGAAATTGTTGACGTGACAGTCTAGTCAGCATCAAATGTCCTATGTAAAATAGCTGGCGATTGACGTAGACAATCTTAAATGACATGATGTCATTTTGCAATTTTTCTTTTTATGAATTCTTTGATTTTTTTTAATGTAATATTCATCTTTTTTGTTCGTCGGTCATTAGAGTTTGGGCAATGGTTTGTGAAGATCGTCGGCCATAGGCAAGGGCAACCTTGGTGCATTGGCCACCCCTTGTAAGGGCATTACGGCCTCGCCAGATTTGGCGAGGTTTACCTTAGCTTGTGGTTGGTGGCTTTTGCCTAGATCTCTAGCAAGGGCTACGACCCTCACTCGTGACTAGTAGGGGATAAAGATGAACAATGGGAAAAATAAAAAGCAAAAAATATTGTAAAGAAAAGAAAAGAAAGAAAAATTTTCAAATATTCTTGGTTCAATGCAAAATGACGTCATTTCATAGAATTGTCATGTCAGCAACTTTAACCTAAGCTAATATAAAGGTCAAAATGTTTAGGACTACATTAGTTAAAATTGGCAAGTTTAGGAATAAATTCATTACTACAAGATAAATTTATGATTCTTTAGATAATTTTCATGTTAATTATGTGGTGCAATAGATATGAACTTATTACATCATTTAAAGTATCGATTACATTGATGACCATAATATCTTTTAATATTGCAAATGGAGATGATGATCTCGCCTAATAATTGCCAGTGGCTTGATGTAGTAGGTGAATGCGCGCCCGTACGTGACGCCAGCACCTTATCTTTTTTTTTTTTGGGCCCATGCGCCAGCACCTTATCATGGTATAAAGATTCGGCACTTTCTAGGACTCAAAAGTCACTTTTGATCACGTGACCACTCCCGTTGAACTTAAGTTAACATTGCCTAAATGGAATTTAGATAAAAGGATTTTTATGTGCTAATTATACTAAAATTGATTGACGTAATTGATATATCAAATGATGTAATATTATATTTATCCACCATGTTTCACTTATTTAAATGCATACTTATAATTTGCTATGCCATCTGGAATATCAATTCCACAAATCACATTCACATGTAGCTTAGTTGTACAAATATCAATTAGATACACCTATAATGATATATTTAATCAATGTGAAAGGAAGTAATTAGGGGACAACATAAGTCACTAATCAACATATGTTTTGTTATATGAGAGCCACAACTTGGCAAAGTGCATGTCAAACACCATCCTAAGGGTAATTTAATCACACATAACCATGTCGTAGAGTAAGTGCAATACTGAGTATGATAACGTACCTTGTTGTCCATGCCTTTAATGGAAAAGTACTAAAAAAAGCTTTAAATTTATTACATTTGTACCAATTCAGTTCTAAACTTTTTAATTTGACTAATTTAGTTTTAAACTTTTTCACATTAATACCAATTCAATTCATCTGACCAATTTAGGCTGAAAATTGCTGATGTGCATGTCGGCAAGCTGATGTGGTGTGATCAACATTGACATAGATATTTTAAATAATATTTTAATATTTTTTTAATTGATTGAAATTTTAATATAATTTATTGAATTTTTTTCCCTTCCCCCTTTCTCTTCCTTTCCTTTTTCTAGTGGCCATCACTAGCCACCGCCCACAGCCATGGCTGGCACGGTCGCATTTGCATGGCCAGGCAAGGCCCCTCTTGCCAAATTTGGCAAGGTTGACCCTTGCCCAAGCGAGGGCAGCCTTGCCACGCCTCGCTAGGCCTCACTTGGGTGAGGGCGAGGGCGAGGGTGAGGGCAAGGGCAAGGTCCGGTAAGCCCTAACAAGCCTTGCCTTGGCCATGGCGAGGTCGGTCTCGATCGGGGAGGTTGACCCTTGCCTAGGCATAATATTGATTTTCCTTCTTATTATCGTTGTTTTGTTGCAAGAGATTGATTATATTGATTTTCTATGTAGACATGTCTTAATCCACATTAATTATATATTGATGTTATAAATAAATATGTCTTCATTGACATAGCAATCTTAGATACTTAGAAAGGGTTATACTAAATGGGGCGTAGCCTACATTTCTACTTGAGTGAAAAATTAAAGAAAATAATTAATTTACAACACTTTATACAATCATTTGGCCATTTAGAAAAGAATAATTTAGTCAAAATAATTTAGGGGTAAGTGTATTGAAAGCACCAAAACTTGTCATGAAAGTATAACAGAGTTCTAAAACTTTCAATAAATACAATTGAGTTATAAAATTTGTCAAATTGGTTTAATTAAATCCTTCCGTTAATTGCACTTTTTAAAAGTTGTAGAACTTGATTATACTTTTGCAATTAGTTTTAGGACTTCTAGTGCACTTATCCCGATTATTAATCAAGATGAAGTGAGAAAAATTGCGATACTAGCATATTGAACTTAGTATTTAAGTAAGAAATGCCGAATTCGCTGCAAAGAAAATTTGACTCTAGACATTAGATAAAAGCATAGACATATAGCAGAGAAAATTTCTTCTGACCCTTACCTATACCAAGAAGTTATGTTCTAGGAGCAATTATACATGACTGTATGTTGGTCATTAGGATATGTCGAATGCATTAGCTTGTGTTAAAATTAAAGAGCCTGGTACATTCTATGAAGATCTCACGTGGATCGATGCATACTCTAAATGTCGAAGGATTGGGATGAGTCGGTTCCCAGCTAGGCCTCCACTTGGCCAATTTGGGCAATTGTGCGGACGTCAAGGGGATAACCATCGATCCATCCATTCATGGAGTGACGTCTTGCCATCCCCACCCCAACTTTTCACACACCCCCCCACCAAAAATGGGAGACAGGTCGTTTCGGATCAATCCGCGTCTCCCTTTTTCGCTATGAATGCCGAATCATTTCGGGTCTTTATATCGTTTCTTTTAGCTAATCAAGGCTTTAATTCAATGGTAATCGTTGCGCCTTATCGGGTAGCACTTTCTTGACCGCGACATCAGCATTAATCTTGTCGCGGATTGCATCCGTTCGTAACACGCGTCTTATGCGAGAACGTGGAGTAGTATACTCTTGACATATAATCTCTCCTCCCAGATTCGTTTGATGGTATTTGCCATTGAAGTTTCGTGCGCTTAATTGCTGGGAGCTCTCGATGCGGGTAGGCTCGGTTCGAGAGTTGAGTGTGGAATTACAATATGAGATGGCCACTTGATGGGATCAGAGCTGATAAGAGTAACAATGATCCGACAATTGTGGAATCATTGGTGTTGTTATATATTTTATTATCAATTGGTATATGCTTTGCTTTTGGCTTTAGTTATTTATGTGATCTCTTTCTATAGTGGGAGAAAATTGTTTATAAAGTCTTAAATCTATTACACTTTGGTCAATTTAATTATAAACATTTTAATTTTATCAATTGAGTTTTATAATTTTTTGACAATTTGTCTGTTGAGTTCATTTGGTCAATTTTCTTATGTGGCATCGCTAGCATGGAAATGACAACTTTTGTAATTTTTTAATTTTTCTTTTCATTTTTTTCATTTGCTATTTTTTAAAATGGACAACTTTTATAACTTTTTGACAATTTGCCCGTTGAATCTATTTTGGCTTTGTGGTCTCATTGGCTGAGGCAGCCCTCACCTAGATCTGGCGAGGGCCTTTGCACCCTCACCTGCAGTTTACAAGGTGATGGCCTTGAGTGAAGCCTTCGTGGTGGGCGAGGATTGTTGGTGACCCTCACTGGCACAGGGAAAAATAAACCAAGAAAAATAACAAATAAAAAATAAATGTTTTATTAAAAATTACAAAATTGTTTACCTTGTCATTATGTAAGATGACTGATATTTATGTTATCGATAATCTAATTAAAATTGGCCAAATGAACTCAATTGACAAATTGTCAAAAGATTTATAATTCAATTAGCAAAATTGTCAAGGCCCGAAAAATATTAGTAAAATTGAAATATTTAAAATTGAATTGGTTAATGTGTAATAGGTGTAGGTCTTTTTAAAGAATTTTCCCTTCTATAATGATTCTGCACGTGCTTGTGTGAATGTCGTGATGGGGAAGAGTATCATTGTCCAAATTAATGGAGGTGTCATCATTGCGGAAAAAAGGTTTTAAATTTTGAAGCACCAGTGGGGGCGAGGTACATCGATTATTAAAGTAACACACTTTGCCACAAATCCATTACAAGGACATATTTTCCAGAACAACACCACCTTGATGTCGTCTACCAGTCAACGCTGGTCAAACATTGCAATTCGACATCAAATGAAGTTCGGGTTAGGACCATCCACTTGTAATTTGGAATCATGTACTTTGCCCGAATCGAAAACTATAGGCCCTAACAAAGCACTTCTTCGAAATGAAAGGAAAATGATAAGAAAGGAAACTATGCCTCGACATTCATATTTGATTGTAATAGGGAAAGTCGAAAGTTTAAGTTCCATCCGACATGAAACATCTCCTTTAGCAAAAGAGATTTGCAGTCTGGAAATAAGTGCTTGGACGTCGGGACAGGGAGTGCGTAAATGGGCCATCATTACTGTTTGCTAATCTCTTAGGATAAGTGATGATAGGCAAAAGATAAGGTAACCGTACCGTTAGATTCCAAATCCAAATGGCGGGTTCTCCACCACAAATTTTTTTTCAAGGAAACTTGTTAACTTGTTAAACTGGTTTCCTTCAAAAAATTAAAATTGGAAAACTCACTTCAAAATCCCATGAGAATCCTTCATATGAGAAAAGAAAAATAACGAAAACACATAATTTTAGAATTAATTGAATATCAAACTAGAGATACTCACTAGTGGAATAATATATGCAAAAAATAAATAGTTGATGTCATTAGAAAGATCAATTTAAGTTTTTTGTCAAACATGGAGAAAACACAAGAAATATTGGTTTTGAGACATAACGAAATTAGTGTGCTTTCAAATAGCTTCTCATATATATATATATATATATATATATATATATATATATGCTCAAATCAAATTACTCTAAAAGGACTCTCTAGTTGCTAGAATTACAATTGGTGATATCAGTAATGCATGATAATAAATGAAGAAAAACAAGAAAAGACCTAAATATGTATAATGAATTAGTAAACGAAAAATCCGTTCATTTGAGTCTCATAGATGAAGATGTGCAAGGACTTAAGAAATTACAAGATCAATCTTAGGATTTCATGAGTCAAGAATAAAGTTCAAAAGGAATAATTCAATAACACATGACCATGTGACACCAAACCCTATGTCAATTCTTATGAATTAGAAGTTAATTTTGTAGCAAAGTAATTTTCTTCAAAACAAAACAATAATAAGTAAAGTGATTTCTTCTTTAATTACAGATTGTATTTTGAGAATACCTCTGGCAACCTAATTCAATTTTTAAGTGAGTGAAAATCATTTAAATTCTCTTCAGCGCCTTAGTAGAGTTGAAAGCGATTGTGGTGATGATTGATATGAGGGTGGTGGAGACGGGGTTTAGGAAACCATGACATGGAACTTATTATTCTCACCAAGGGTGTTAACAAAAGGATCTCCCTCAACCCCTTATAAAAATCTCTTGCTCAAAAAAAAAAAAAAAACCCCTTATAAAAATCCAGCCGTTTCTCCATTATACAAGCCCATTCTTAAGTGAGCAAAAAAGAATTCATACCCACTTGAACTTCCAAATGAAACACCATATAGCCAAGAATGATAGAAGAAGGTCAATCCTTCTATTTCCATGTTCCAAGATACAGATTTTCCCCTTCTTGCTTGAGAAGACTCTAGGCATTCTTTTCTTGCCACTAAAGAATTTATTGATCCATAATGGAGATATCGTCATGTTCCAAAGATTCCTACTCCAACTGATGTGGATGAGCATTGAAGGCAAAAAAGAATTCTTGTTGCTGAAGTTGTTTTAAATTGGCAATCAAAGACTCTTTTGGTACATAACAATACTTTTAAAACAATTGATATCAGAATTGTCGATATACATCAAGATCCCGAAAAGATATAATGAATCCACCAAAAAAAGGCTTTCAAATTTCCAGAAAAGACTTAATGCCTTGGAATCAGGACAACATTTGGGATATTATTGCCGCGACTAAATTTTCGAGTGTGAATCACTTAGAGTTTGATTAATGAATTATTAAGCATAGACTTAACTCGGGCTCTCCCAAGTTCATACTAATTCGTGACTTAAGTTCAAATTTCTTAACATGCAAATGGATTTTATTTAAGAATTGCCATTAATCAATTTAATGTAGGTCGATTAGACACCTAAGTAAAATAATTGGGATTATTTTACTCCTACGAATCAGACACTTTGGATATAGGAACTTGGTTACACTAGATTTCTTTAATGCCATTTCGGTACAATTTCTTTTTATTTTCAAAAATATTTTTGCAAGTAGATTATATTGATTTTAAATCTATTTCTCTAACATGTGAGGTGATCACGTGGGTGCGTAAATCACCAATTTAACACACAAGAAAACAATGAATAAATTACGGGACTTACCTTGTAGCAACGAAAGCATCTGTAATATTAAATTAGAATTCACATCGATAACTCTAGATATGACTTCTAATTAACACACAATTTCTTTTTTTCGTTTTTACTTGATTAATGAGAATCATGCTTTATACAATGCAATATAACTAAATGACCTAATTCTAATGACATGCAATTTCCAATTAGGTGGACCTAGCAACAATCACTAAATCTAATTCTATATAACATGTGATGACATTTTTTATTATTTTTTAAAAAAATAATGCAATCTATCATAGGAATTGAAACTAATTTATTCTAAGACATTTTTTGCATTTTTTTTAATGAAATTCAAAATTAGAAAAATGCAAAAATTATCTAGCTAGATTTATCCAATTTATATTAAAGATTAATCAAGCTAAACCCTAATTTAAACCAAAATATTATCTTAACTTAGCAATTTCTAACTTAAGATGCAATCTATCTAAAAAAATTAATCTAAACTTAAAATGAAATATGTAATTTTATCCTAATATACAATAATGTACAAAAGATGCCATAATTCTACATGACATATGTATGCTGATTTTTTGTTGTTCTTTTTTATAAAATTCGAAATTTAAAATTGCCAAATAATTAAACATGCAATTTAAATTTTTTAAAAAAAAAAAACCAACAACCTAAATGAATGCATTTTTTTTAGATTTTTATTTAAAAAATTCGAAATAAATAAATTTTTTATTCTAAACATGCAAGATATCCCTAAAATGAAGAAAACAAATCTAATCTATTTTAGATTTTTTTTTGATAATTTTTTTACGAAAACAAATTTGATTTAAGCGACATGGCAGCAAATCAGATTGATGAACCATATTTCATGTAGGAGATTGGGTTAGCCAATTTTAAATAAATTGCGAATTGAATTTCAAGCGTGAGATCGGATTGGCAATTCGGATTTCGAACTCGAAAAAATCGGACTATCAATCCCAAATTTCAGAGGCAATTTCATGTCGGGGATTTCAATCTTACATTAGGGAATAATTCTACTAAAAAACAAATAAAATAAATAATAAAAAGTAAAGTAAATAAAAAAACTACCTAATTTAATTTTCTTTTTTTCCAAACGAGGCTTGGCAGCTCGTGGTGGTTCGCCGGGGGTGATGGGTCACCAAGGGGGTTGGTCGCCGGCGGGCGTCGGAGCTTCGGCGAGGGGGACCAGCAGTGAGCAGGGGACGGCAGCAGCGGCAACCAGCGGCAAAGGTGGCGGAGCAGCTCGGCACAGGCGTCGGGTCGCTGATCGGAGGCGCTGCACGCGTCGGGTCCAGCTGCAGGAGAGACCGGCGGAGACGGGGCAGAGCTTCGGACGAGGCGTCGGGTCGCTGATCGAAGGCGCTGCAGGCGTCGGGGAACGGCGTCAGGTGGGCAGAGGCGGAGCACTGGCGCTCGGGCAGAGGTTCGGGTTGCTGGTGGAGCGGCGTCAGCAGGGGGGGTCGCGGTGGCGCGATGAGACCGACACGGAGGTGGCGGAGCAGCGGTGCGGCGCAGGCGCGGTGGTCGCTCGGGTCGTCATGGGTCGGCGTAGTCGCAGGTTGCTGCGGGTGCTCGCGACTGCAGCGGTAGCGATGGCGGAGGGCAACTCGGCAGCAGGGGGCTCGGCGGCTGACTCGCAGGTCAGCGTTCCGGCGAGGCAGATCTGGCGGTGGCGGGGGCGATCCGCTGCGGGCGGAGCTGATCTGTTGCGTGCATCGGCTCGGATGCGCTGCAAGCGAGGCGGGGGGCGCGGACAGACGGGCTGGCAGCTGCTGGCGTCAGTGACGGTGCGAGCTCGCGGGTGAGGGGAGCTCCGACGGTGGCGCGGTGGTGCGGCCGCGGCGGCGCGGGCGCAACAGTCGGCGGCTGTGGCGTGCGAAGGGAGCCAGAGGAGAAGACGAACAGTGCCCCTCTCTTCTCTGCCTGCCGCACGTCTTCTCTCTGTACGTTGCTGTCCCTTTCTGCACCCCATTCTGACCTCACTTCTCCCTCAATTGAGTTTTTTCTTTTCTTTTTTTGTGCTGTTTTCTCTTGACCCTAAAAGAAACGAAGGAAACCCTCTTTTGTATCGAATTTTGAACTAAAGAAACCAAGGAAAAGCCTTGAAAATTAGAACCCCCTCTTGTACGGCCTGGTATTGAATGTGTAGCCTCTCCCGAAACTCTACGCGTTTAACCTTTATATAAGCCATGGTTTAGGGTTTAATTTTACCAAATCGATATTCACGAAGATTTTTTTCTAAACGCAATATTTATTTTTTCAAATGCTTTTAATGCATATTTATTTTTGAATTAAAATCTCACAAAAATAAATCCGTAAAATCTCTCCGAGGATACAAGCTTAGACCGATTTACTCATTTCGTGGTCTTAGCCCAACCCATCAAATTAAAGTTTTGAACCGTTAATTCGAACCCATTTGTCACCGACCCACCGTAAATGCAAATTAAAATAAATGTACCTAAAACTACATACTATGCAAATAATTTTTTTTTAGGAGTTAAAATGAATTGATTTTTTAATGTAATAAATGATTAAACAGATCTCCAAAATTTAGGTGTCAACAATTATTATCTTGAAAGCTTAAAGGATGAGATAGAGAAGCTCAAAAGACAGATCCAACTCCTTAAGAAAGGAAAATTCAAGCCTTTTGATCAATTTCCTACTTTGCCCAAACTCAATATTCTTTTTCACCACCATAAAACACCTCAATTTTTGCTGCCCTTATAGAAAATTCTGCCATATCATATATAATTGATGTGATAGAAATGAGAAATCGCCTCCTAGAAATGGGCAAGCTAAGGAAGGAAAAGGAAAATAGAAGATTCTTGAGGAATCCTCCAAATTTGCCAAGTAGGATTCGGACCAGATGATGTTATCTAAGCTGTTAGAATCATTCCTAAGGGATTTGAGCAATCAATAGAATAAACAGCCTAATTTTGATAACTTGTTAGATCGCACTTAACCTCCCTTGGAACCAATCCTTCCAATCAATTAAAACTTAGAATTAGAACCAAACCCACTATTCCTTTCATCTTCTTCCTCTTTTTCAATTCTTGTTGTCGAGTCATTCCCCATTGTACTAGCCACATCTTTAATATTTATGGCTGATCCACCATAATAGGAAATAGAATCAAATTCTTTCGAACAATAGGTTATTCAACCAAATAACCCATCACAGATTCCTATTTCTTCTTCTAAACAATTCTTCACCATTGATGACGTTCTATATTCCAAATGGATGGGAAGATTTGAAGAATTCCACTCCTAGCTAAATATTCGAACTCTTATTGTTGAAAGCAAATATGAGATCCTTTTTGAATTCATCACAAGGTTTATTGATAGTCTCAAATGTTGGTGGTCATCAATTTCAGAGGCAGACCAAGTGCAATTTTTGCTTTTGGCAGATTTTGCCCAATCTGTTGGATTTGTCTACCACTTTTTCATTGGTAAACTCATTGACTTACTTGAGCTTAAAAGAAGGGAATATTTTGAAAGAAAATATTGTTCACTCCAAAGAAGACATCTCGATTGACATTATCAAGAGATGCTTAAACTTTTTTATGGCTTTGGAACTAATGCAAACTTGAGACAAGTTTTCTTGGCCTCTATTCCCATAGAACTCTCACAACAAGTTGAGATCCTTTCTCAACAAACAAATGAGAATTGTGGATATTCCCTTTGGAGAAATCCAACAAGAAATTCATCTTTGTCTTGATGATTTATGTCTCAGATGCCAAATGATGAAAAACTATATCAGAGACGATCGAGAACTCGATAGTGCCTATTCCCGCTATCTCTTAAGATCAAGTGCTCTAGAAAAAGATTGTGATGGTTTTTGTGGAAAATACTTCGGAAAAAAGAAGCATTTCAAAAAATACAAAGTAGGAAGATCCAAGCATGCATTTGAGCATTTTTGAAGAAATAAAAAATGGCAATTTTTACGAAGATGGAAGAATTGTTTAGATAACAAGAAATCAACTTGATGCTTCATTTGCAATAAGAAAGGTTACTTCACCAAAAACTGCTCTCAGGCAAAAAAGGTCCTAATCATTTAATACATCATATTGAATTCGAAATGGTGTCTACCTTGAGAATGATGATATTGAATCATTGTTTTCCATTGATAAAGATTCATCTAAAAAACTCTTTGTATCATGCCTTATTATCAAACTTCCAGTAAAACTAATTATGATTTAGACTTTGAAGATCTTTTTCATCTATCCCTAACATCTATGGATCCAGACCTGATTATATATTCCAGCCAAGTTCATTATCCTCATTTTCCTATGAAAGTTTTCACTTCAAAGTTTATTAAACCAATCTTAGTCACTACCCCTATAGATATTGATGCTAGTTCTTTAATTTTGGATACCAAAGTTCTTCTTGAAGAATACTAGACTTCTTGTGTTGGGTACTTCAATTCTACTTCAAAAGATATTTTTCTACATATGTGCATACTCTACTAGTAACTATTTAGTTTTTTCCTTAGTGCTCTATAACAGCTAAAACCCTTGTATCTAACATTCCCAACACAGATATGATCATTGGGTGGGATATCATGATTCAAATCTCTCAATTTCGAATTATTCCTAGATAAAGGCTTAAGTATAAAGACTAATTTTCTGAATTTGTCAATATCCAAAGGTTCTTTTTTCTTTCATATGAGTTTACTAGATCCAATCATGCAAATTAGAATCATGTCCAGAATCTCACTCTGACTTCTCTGAAAAATGCCCCCATCTTTTGTGGAAAAATCTAGAGTTTTTTGTTAGTCTCTCGTTAAAAAAATGAAGATATAAATTCTATCAAGGCGAGTCACACTAGAATGAATCTAGATCATCTTATTTTTGTTCAGAAGAAAATGCTAGGAACAACTCTAGCAAAGTCTTATTGAAATCTTAAACTCTCAATGGGCTTGTAAAGTCTTTTATGTCAATAAGAGAATATAGCAGAATAGGGAAAGATGCGATTGGTCATAAACTACCCTTAACCTTTTTCTCCAAAATGATAAATTTTCTTTTCCTTTTTGAAATTCTCTTTTTGCTGGATTAACCAAAGCTCACATTTATTCTAAGTTTGACCTCAAAGTCAGATTTTGGCTACTATGCATTCATCTTGAAGACAGACCTAAGACGGGGTTTTGTATCTTAAACTAGCATTTTCAATGGAAAGTTCTCCCTTTTGGTTTCAAAGTAGTCCTTTCTTTGTTGCAAAAGGCTATGTGCTGCATCTTTGAGCTAATCATCTCTAATGTAGTGGGTTACATTGATGACATACTACTTTATAGTCCTAATGAAAAATCTCACTGCCTTTTCTTCAAATAGTTTGCATAAATTATAAAGAAATATGGAATCATGCTCTCTTCAAAAAAAGATGAATATTGTTAAGACGGAAATTAAATTTCTAGGTATGCACCTTAATTAAGGTACATACCATCTAGTGCCACACATTGCTAAGGAATTATTGAAATTTCCTGAAGATGATTTCACAACAAAGCAAGTTTAGTAATTTTTTGGAATAATCATAGATACTTTGTTCTAAATATTGCAAAACTATTGATTCCGTTGCAACTGATGTTAAAAAAAAAAAAAAAAAAAAAAAAAGAATCTCCACCATGGGGAAAAACTCAAATTAGGTTAGTTGCCTCAGGTATGCTATCCTACAGTAGTCGAACCTCAGGTTTTTTTCCCCTACATTTGTTTTGTTTTATATTTGTTGAAAAAGCAACGTAAGACTTCACGCTAACACCACACCACTATTTAATGGTGACTAGTCAGCCACATTAGTAGTTTCATCTACTATTTTAATGTAATAACTAATTTGAAAAAAAATACTTCTTTAGCTTCCACTATAGAAGTAATTGAAGGTGCGTATCTTATAAAGTATATATTTAAATTCTTCCACAAGATTAACCGGTTTCCATGAACTTGTGCAACAAATATATGGACAGAATTGCACCGTCATTAATTACAAGTAACAATACCGTCTTCTTAATTAGTAAGATCACATGTGGTTAATTTGTGGGTCATCGGTCTTGGTGGTAAGGCCGAGTGGCAACATACAATGCACGTGTATTCAATTGATGAATCATGTAGCCTAACATCAAGTTCTATGTTTTATAATAGTTAGATGTTAAACCACCATTTTGTCTAACAGTTTAAGTTTTTAAAACAGTTGACAAAAGTCCTACAAAATCTCATATTGTATTAGACTAAGAGATCTTAACTTCAAATGTTTTTGTCTTCCCTTGCTTATTTTCACCATTAGAAAATTCAAATAAAAGCTAAAAGCTTTTGTGCAACTGCGACGCGTTACAAATACATTTTTCCTAAATTGTCTTAATCACGCGAGTTTCAAAAGTAAAGATATAATTCAATGAGTCACGATGAAGGGCCCAAGGGCACGCGAGAATAACTAAGTAGCGGATAGAGGCCTCCAAACGAGGGTGTAGTTAGGCGGGGGATCCCAATCGGACTGGGACTCTCCACATCTTGCTCAATAATATTTTACCAGAATTCATGTCATTTCATGATTCGTGCCTACCTTCGTACCGAACGGTCGTGTCCGTACGTGAATTGTCGTGTCCAACCTTATCATACACGAAGATTTATGGGGAAAGACAACGACCAGCCCACCAATGTGCTTAGGTTTGGGTCTTTTCCTTCTCCTTATAGTTGCCGATAATGCGTTGCTTTCTTGTTGCGCTAATTGGATCATATCTGAAGCAAATCTTCGAATTAGTTCTATGAGAAAAGACTTCACTACAAACTGGGCTTTCCTACGCGCGAACTTCGTCAAAACGTCCATCTTTGTAAACCGCCAATACGAAGCTTGATTGAAGAAAGTTCTCTCCGCTGAGGGTGGAAGAAAATATTGCCTTAGCAAGACGATAATCATCCCCAAGCTTCTTGTGTGAGTCACCATAAACTAAGTCAAGTTACTCGAGAGCACGTAGCTCAGCCTCAGTTCGATGATATATTACTCGATCAAATCAACTTTTTGATCTTGAGTTGAGCTCAAGCTACTCAAATCTCATATTGAGTCAAGCTCAAGCTTGCAATTATAATTGTGATAAAATCAAACACAGGGATCCTAAAGTTACACAGTGCATCCACACACGAAAATCCAAGGAGGATATTCGGGCTCTATGAAGTTCTAGAAGATCGAGTTTCTTTAAGCTCAAGCCAAGCTCGGTAAAACTCTATTACCAGATCAAGCTCAAGTCAAGTTTGGAGCACCGACTTACGTGCCCTTCAATAAATTACACATTTCCAAGATCTTTTTCCCAACCTTTAGAAATGCCGCCCATTTTGACTCAAATACTGTCAAGATTGGTGTCGGAAAGACTTTTGGCGGCTTATGTGCACTAAATGGTGCTAGATATGTTATTTAAGGCCATCTAGGCACTTATTAATGCCATCAATTAAGTCGTTCAATCGCTGTGACCAGCAATAAGGGAAAGACTGGAAATAAAATACTGGGGGCATAAGAACTCTGCTGTAAATTGTAGTGATGACTCGACCCAAGCTTATCTCAACTCAACTCGATCGGCGCCCAAGTGCCCGACACCAAACTATTGAAGTTTCACAGACTGGTGAGTACTCAATAGACAAAAGATATTGCCTTTATGTTATGAAGCCATGCCATTCTTAAAGAAGTGTAACGGGCTAGAACGAGAGGCCCGGATGGAAGTTGTGCCAAGCTTTTGTATCCGGTAATCTCATGCCAGATGATATGACTCCCTTACACACAGAGAATGAGTATCCATTTGACTTTTATCGAAACGTTGCTCACTAAACGACGCAAACGATGATAGGCTTGATTATTTGTTTTCCGAAGAGTGGGCTTCTCCGCTTTTAAAGGAGGTAGATCATGACAAGTATCTTTGACGACGGATTTCAATTCAGGTCACGAATCATGATCTTTATAGGTGAGTCGAGGCAAACTTGCCATTTCTAATTTGAGACATAGCCACCTAGATAATTTTTTCTTTTTCAAAATACGGATCAAAGAGACAGTAGAATGAGTTCATTTACGATAGGAACGAGATCAGAAAGATTTTAATTGCTAGACAAGACATTGCAATTTCAGAGCACCTATGCACGCGGTGCTAATCACCACTTGCATATACAAGTTACGACGCGTGCATTAACTACATAGAAGAAAGAACTAAATTAGCTTAACTAGCTACTCGAAAGACAACAACAGAGGCATATGCAGCGACTTAACCCGTGTCAAACTTCACATGAACTATTCGCCACTGGTCCATTATCGGAAGCTTCCAAGCTTATCTGACCCTCATATACATCGTCTTTCCGCTCCTTGACCTCATCAACGTCGATGATGCTGTCATTAGAGGCGATATTGTGACTTTGAGTATCGGCAATCGGCTTTGCACCACCGAAATTATCGGGTTCCTCCAAAACCATCACATTCGTCTTCCTATATATCAGATACAGTCCCATCTGAAACACTCCAAGGATAAAACCCAGCACCTTTGGAACCTATATAAATAATCATACTTGCGTTAATGAATTTATATCAGAAAATAAAGCGATATCTAAACCGTAGTCTCCACGACAAACTTTTTTCTTTGGGTAATAGAAAACACTTTTTAGCATAATTTTCAGTATTTGCCGAAAGTCGATGCATACCGCAACATGGATGTCCTTGAGGAATAAACCGTAAAGGAGCCAAGTCGCAGCGCTTAGAGTGAGGAAAAATGAGAGAGAGCAGGGCATGAACTCTACGCTTTTGGTTCGTATCACCATTCTCTGCACAATATTCGTCGAAAATAAACGCCATGCGAGACTTGTCTCACATCACTCGGTAGCAATGTGCATGAAGAAAAGTATAAACAGGGAAAACTAAAAAATAAAATAAAATCAAGAGTTACTTCAATTATTCACCATAACACTTAAAGGAGCTGCGAAGACGCTGACGGAGAATCCAACACAAAGCCACCCAAGAAGTTGGACCCTGGTCGATGCCTTTGTTAACAAGCGGGACAAGAGAAGAAAGGAACAAAACCCTCCAAAGCCCGTCATCATCAGCTTCACTGTAAATATCTGCATGAATGCATCCATGCAAGCATTTATCATTAAAAAACCTTCTTTAACAATGTATGCTGTTACATATCGACCAGGTAAGAATTGTGACAATATGTATATGAGATTGAATAGGTAAGTTCGTACCTTGGCTTTCTTAGGAGCATAAGCAAGGTAGAGAGCAACGTAGATGGTCTCTATGACACATCCCACTGAGTTGACAGTGATGAGAAGGAAATCATTGGACTCAGAGTTGATGGATGCGTAGTATAGCCAGAGCATGGCGCTGAGCAAAGAAACCACGTACGGAACTGATTGAAACCCTTCGGTCGAGTTCTTCTTGTATACCCTATAAAATGTTGGTCTGCCAACATAAGCGAAAAAAGGATTGCAAGAACCCTATTAACCACTCGTTCATGTTCATACTTCCAGACCCTCCTGTTAAGCTAAACAAAAAGTTGATCAAGAGGATGAACTTACACTGGGGACAAAAAGACCACGAAAGATATAAGATTACCTGGGACAAAGAATTATAAAAAAAGATGACAATCAATATCTTGATGAGATAAGGGTTAGTGATGGCACAAGTATAATATGCATGTTAACCCCAGTTTGAGGAAGATACTAAGTGAGATTACAAGTTAGATCATGTCAAGCCAAAACTATATACCTAGAAGACCAAAAGCAAAAGCCCAGGGATTATCGGTTGAGAAAATGGCCATTGCCCCTCTCTCTACTTCTCAGGAAGTCAAGGGTGGCAGCTCAACCGAAGGAAATATTTGAGAATGAAAGGTTTCACAGCTCAACACGAGACGCCCTAGTTATGTCTCTAGCCCTCAGTGATGAGCTGTGCTGTGTGAACTCTTGTCACGCAGGCCATGCAATATATAGAGAGAGAGGAGAAAGACCACACCGTCTTGCGCCATGATGTAGAGTATTATAATCACCCAAAATAATTGGTTGGGTGGTGTAGCACAGACGGACTGTGCACCCGAAAGATCAGCACCTTGTCAGATGATTTTTGTTGCGGAAATGGGTGAACATTAAATAAACAGAGCGAGAAAATAAATTGGACATTGAATTTACGTGTTTCGGTCATAGTGATCTACATCTAGGAGGAGAGTAGTGATGAATTTTACTATAGATCAAGTGATGTATAGAAATTACAATCATACTCAAGTCGCTCAAATGCGCTCAAGTTTCTCAAGTCTCAATTACGCCTAATAGTTCACGCAATGTTTAGCCCCATAATTTCTCGTAAAATAATCTTTCAATCTTGCGAAAGAATTAAACAAATCCATTTCTTTAGTTTTGAATCTTGTAACGAAATATCTTTCACAAAGTGTTATATCTTGATATTTGTTAAAGGAGACTTAGGTTCTGTGTTAGCTTTGAACAGAGAGGGTCAAATGCGAACGAGACTATATCTATTATATAATGTCGAATCTAAAGAAGTTGCTTAATACGCTCACCAATGATAATCAATGTCGAAATCTTTCTAAACTCACTTTAACATAATAATGGAAACCTGTTAAAATTAAAGTGGTTTATACAATATTGAGGACGATTTGACAACACTAGATATTAATAAAAGGACCTAGAAAGTATTACTTTTTAATAAATTTGAGGACACAATGTCAAAATCTAATTGACAACATCGGGTAATAAGGATAACACCCAGTAGATGCTGCTCCTAGATGGATATAAGGACATAATGTTGGAATTTAATTGACAACGCTAAACAATGATAACAACACATAGTAAACATTGCTCCTAGATGAGTATGTGGACACAACATCGAAATCTAATCGATGACATTTGACACTTGTAATAACACCTAGCAGACAGTACTCTTAGATGAGTATAAAGACACAATGTCGGAATATAATTGATGACATTGGATAGTGGGTTAGCACTGTACTCTAATCAACAATACCTCCCGGGATATAGACACTCGTCAGAATTGAATCTATGATGGGAATCTTAAGCTACTGTTAAACTAGACTAAGCAAGGATAAAAGTAAGATAAAATAATTTTGTGTGTTGTTCGGGAGGCTCTCTATAGGATTTTCTATGGTATTTATAGGACAATTTGGTAATCGTTGATAGTCGGTTGATTCCTCCTTAAGAGTCGCTCCACTCGTTCTATATTAAATTGCCTTATCCACATTTAGTTTCTAACTTATTTGACAACGTTCTTATGGCTTGTCCAGTAAGAATTAATTGTTATTCTTGAGTTTGGCGCCCTTTTAATCGTTCTGGCTTAAATTCACCATCAATGTTATGTCTTTAATAGTGTCTCTTGGTTTCAACACATGGCAACCAATTGCTTCATCATAAAATTATGAATCTTTGTAAGTCGATCGAAACCTAGCCTAAGGATTCTCACTATATTTAGTTTTGGGCTGATGTAAATTATAGCCTACATGTGGCGAGGATGATTTCAGAGTTTTCTGTCCCTCGTGAACAACACGTGTTTGCAAGGGTATTTTTAGGTGTCAACGAAATCTTAACACAAGATTTTATGGCTACAAATAATCTTTTTGGATGTAATTGATGAAGAAATATCCACTATCAACCACTCCACGGCACTTCGAGGACTCTTCTCGTGGTCACCGCAAAGCCCACGGTGAAGTCACATCTGCATAGTAGCAGCGCTATCCTTTTGGAGCACTCACCGCGTGATTTGCAACATCAATCCAAGGCAAGACACACTAATGGACAAACCCCTAATTCTGTATATAGAGCCACCACCATAGAAGTCCAAATCGGTCAGCAAAATAAGCCCAAGTTGACCGAATTACTGTCCAATTCGAATTCACGTTGGACTTTCCAATAATCGTCCATAGAAAAATCCGAATTTAACTCTGACAACGTATTTTCATCTCTGTTTTGCTTGGCCGGTTTCAACACTAATTTTGATATTGAATTTTATCCGTAATTTAATTCAGATCGATTTCATTCAACAGCTCAAACTCGAGACATATTTTAACAACTTCTATGTATATCAATATTTTCTACCAGATTTTTAACAATTTCTATGTCTATCAATATTTTCTGCCAGACTTACTTATTACAGACTTTCTCTTCCCATTTCACCTGAACATCCTACCATTCATTCGGGCTTCTTAAATGACTAAGGTTTTCATATCTTTTCCGTAGGTTTTTAGACGTTTGTCGTTTAAGACTCCCTTTCTTTATCAGTTTTGGCATGCGCTGACGTCGAGAGGGTAATGCGAATCCATCCGCTTAGCGACCTATCACGGCACAAACGTTCTGTGCCTCCCACATGAATGGACGACAGGTGGGTCCTGATCAACATTCGCGCGTCCCTTGAGCTATGAATGGCAAATCTTTTCGGCTTGATGAATTTAATGTTAGAGAACTTATGGTATTGCGCTCCATCTGCAACAGCCTTTTTGACCGTCACGCGTGCGTAGGATGAGTGTAACATCTTTTTCCCCGTATTGGGACAGGTGGCGACATTTGATCTCGTGACAATTATACGTATATAACTCTGGTGGAAGAGCAGATATTAAAAGGGCTTGCCCCGAATCCATCATTTGATATCATCTCACTTTAAGGTTTTGTGCTTGGAATTCGCCACGTTATAAAACTGAATAGAAAAACTGCGCTAGCTCTCCATCATTCTTTATACCGTCGGTTATTAAAAGCCCCGATTTTTTTTTTTTTTTTTTTAAAGTGGTAGTGGATCTTGGAATATATATGACAAACTGAAGTGATAAGATTTGCTTTTTCTTAAGTGCTCTGAACTCTAATGACGCGAATGCTATGATTAGCTCAGCAGATTTCTTATGATATATTGTGTACTTAAGATCCCTTTAACATGAGCACGCAGTACTTCTCTTTGGCTAGATATTTGCTGTAGCTCAGGTGATTTCTATAATGCATGCGAGTGCAATCCTAGGACGTGTTATTGTCCGGACTTAGCATTTAGGAAAAGGTTTCGACCTTTTGAACCATCCGAGGAAAGGTTGGTTCAAAAGGTCAGGTTCAATTGCTCTACTTCCTTTCCTCGGTTGGTTTTATTATTTATTATTTATTATTATTTTTTTCTGTTAAAAAAAAAAAAAAACCAACCGAGGAAAGGAAGTAGAGCAATTGAACCTGCTCACTTTTCCAATAAAAAACTTTTATGTCGTTTACCTGTAAACTTCGGTCACTTTAATCTTCCCCGTCAAAATTTCAGTTTTTAGGTTTGAAATAGATTGTATGGTAAATTAGTAAGGATAATCCATTAAAACTGTCGTTCTTCATGGTGGTCTGTTGCCTGACCAAACGGACCAATATTATCAAAATCCGGCTATCTTATGTAATGGTTCAGCATGGGTACTATTTAGATCCCATTTGCTATAGTTATGACTTAATTATATCTCTATTGTTCTATATAGTTGTACTGTGAAGTGTTAGTGATTCATATATTTGTAAATTTATATCTTGGAATTGTAGTACCTAAAAGTTGGGTGAATCAGCTTTCTGAAATCTGCTACAAGTTACTATATTTTTGGAGACGGTGCGGTTGAGGTGCTTGTCGAATATCTTTAAAAGTTGCAGCCTCTTTTTCACAGCTAAAATTGTTACGTGAAAGTTGCATCAAGCCACATCGTTTGAAAAACAGACAAGCGTTTATTAAAAAAAAAAAAAAAAAGTATTGTAGTTGTCATGGTGTGATAGATTTAACACCAAACAGTTATTTTGTTCACCTTAAGTGGGGAAAAATTATTTCGTTACCATATCCTATACACAATTCTTATGGAAAGATTGTCAAAAAATTCTTAAACCTATTATAGTTTTGCCAATTTAGTCATAAACATTTTAATTTTACGAATTAAGTCCTAAATTTCTTTCATTTTATTAATTGAGTTCATTTGATTAATTTTGGTCAGAAATTATTAATGTGGACATCGGCTCTTTTATATGACATGATTGATATTGACGTGGATAATTTTAATAATATTTTAATATTTTTCCTTCTATCATTTTTTCTTTTTGTTTCCCTTTTCCCCTCCATGGGATCTTGTTGATGGTGAGCAGAGGTTGCTAGCCTTAAGTGAGGGCCGGCTTAGCCTTGGGCAAAGGAAGTTGGAGCGTGGGCTAGGAGCCCTCGCCCTCGCCCTCGCCCTCACCTTGGTAGGCAATAGCTTAGCAAAGGCAGAGGTCGTTGGCCTCACAGCCCTCGCTTGAGGTTGGCAACCTTCGCTGACCATTGACAAGACTTGGCAATGGTTGGCGAAGAAAAAAAAGAAGAAAAAGAAAAGAAGAACAAAGGAAAAAATAAAATAAAATGAGAAAAGAAAAGAAAAAAAGAAAATTAAAAAAATATAAAAATATAATTAAAAATTTCCACTTTAGCGATTTCCTACCGAAACTAAACAGATATATTCAATTAATAAATTGTTAAAAAAATTTTTTTATGATTCAATTGATAAAATCGAAAGATTTATGATTTTTAAGACAAGGTTTTCCATTTCTTATGAATTTGCCCATTGAACTATTTGATGTGCACCACTCTCTCTGCCTCCATCATGCTACTTTAAGCTAGTGACCTTTTCAATTGATTGTTTCTTTGCATATCAGGTACATATAGCTGTCTAGTACATTTAGTAAGCAAATATATTTGCAATTAATGCACTACTCTATCTTAGTAATTTCTCAATGGATTAGTAGTTATCAATTTTCTATGGTAAATATGGTGCTTGCTTTTGAAATTTGAGGTTGCCCAATTCCAGTCGATTTGATAAATTGCCAAATGTATTTAATAATTCTTGTGCTACTTCAAGTTAGTTTTTCCAATACATAATATTTCATTTCTAGTAGTGAATATGTTGTTTGCCTATATAAAGTGCGGGGGTATTGTCTCTCAAGTTTGGTAAATTACCAAATATATGAATTATTGTGATGCTACTTTGAAAGCGGAATTTTGTTTTTTGTTGAAAAGTGCTCCAAGGACACTTGCTAAGTGATCATAAGGAGGTATTGCGATTTTCAATACACTAATTAACCTCGCAGTATGTGTTCACTATTATATATTATTCCAATGTTTATGATATTTGCAATAAAACATTTATATCTCACCTCTCCTGGATTACATTATGACAAAATTTTGCCTCGTGGTTAAGTTAGATTTATGTCCCGTCTTAATCATCATTCTTATTTGAACAATTTTCGACAAATGCCATGTTTTTCGGCATTACGAGCTCATGAATTTGAAAATGATGTCGCGCATCATGTGATCGTGTTTTAATTTTCAATCATCTAGAGCATTCTTTGAATCGTTTAAGTATTTCTACAACATATATATACGTCAAGAAAACTTCCTAAGGACTCTCTTGTTGAGATGCTTCAATTTTGAAATAGTAACATAAAAAATATTTTTGAAATGGTAACATGTGAAACTAATTCTTTGCATGGGAAAATTGTCTAAAAAGTCTTAAACTTATTGCATTTTTGTTAATTCAGTCATAAACTTTTCAATTTTGCCATTTGAGTCCTAAACTTTTGCACTTTTTACCAATTAACTCAATCCGACCAATTTTGGCTGGAATTTGCTAACATAGATGTTGGTACTGACATGGACAATTTTGGACAAATTTTTTTTTTTTTTTAATTTTAAAATTTTTTTTTTTGTTTTTAATTTTTTTTTTTTTTTAAATTTCTTTCCTTTTTTTTTTTCCTCTAACCGGTCACCCAGCCTATGGCGACTGGCTAGAGGCCACGATTGGTGAGGGTTGACCTCCCAAGCTTTAGGCAAGGTTGCCCTTGTTGGGATTTGGCAAGGGGCGACCTCGCCGGCCTCAGGTGAGCCTTGCCCTCGCCAAGTTTGGCGATCACCCTAGGCTGGCGAGGTCAAGCCTCGCCAGAGGCCCACGAGGCCAACCTCGTGGGCCTCAGGTGAGGGAGAGCCTCACCCAAGGATGGCGAGGTCACCTTTCGCCAGATCCGGTGAGGGCGACCTCACCTGAGGCCGAGGAGGCCGACCCTCGTCGATTGTGGCCTATGGCTGGTCCCCAAAAAAGGAAAAAAAAAAGAGAAAAATTTAAAAATAAAAAAAAAAATTTGAAAATTTATTAAAAAATAATAAATTTTGTTCATGTCAGCACCGACAAAGCCACGTAGGATGGTTGGCATCCACGTTAATAAATTTGGGCAAAAATTGGCCGGATGGACTCAATTAATAAAATATTGAAATGTTTATGACTCAATTGGTAAAATTGAAAGATTTATGACACAATTGTCAAAAGTGCAATAAGTTTAAGATTTTTTGTACAATTTTATTTTCTTCACGTGGTAGAAATTATTAGGTGAGTGCTCTATATATACTAAAAGGATTTTGGACATTTTCAAAAAGTTGGTTTCTTATGACCATTTCGATTTCACCAAGGTGACAGTCCATGTTGATTTTAATAGATGATACGGGCACACCTAACAATTCTTCATGAATAACATAGACCAGCAGTAGCAAAGTCTCTCTTTTTATATATACTGTGTTAAGAAATAATGGGTATTGCTAATTCTATTTTTTTAGACATACCACATGTCATGAGATGATGAGCATGGATGCATATGCTCTTAGATAGGACCATTTTCAAATATAGAAAATTTCTCGGTCAAACTTATATTTGTATTGTCAAACTATCTATCTTGTTATAGCTAGTATAAGCACCTAGAGGGGGGGTGAATAGGTGTATAAATATTTTTTTCGTTAATCGCACAATATTGGACAGTTAATAGAATTAAGACAAACAGCGATCAAAGTAAAACTGAGATAAGGGAAGAGAAGATTAAACATAAGGTTTATAGTGGTTCGGCTTATTCTAAGCCTACGTCCACTCTTCCGCACTGACAGCCAATTGGCTGGATTCCACTATGAACAAAAGAGGAGTTACACCACAGCTCTTCCTTGATTCCACAGTGTAGATGTTCTACTACACCTCCTCAAGGTCTCGTACAAATATAGACTCTCTTTTGAATACAATGATTCGCTCAAAGAATTTGTCTAAACAACAGGAAGCTTTCAGACTTTGGAATTTTTCTATCGTGCACACTCTCAACAACTAATACGTCTTCTTTATATACTCCTTCATGCCATCATATCCGTTGGCACTTACCAAAGGAATTCCTCCAATCTACCCGTTGGACGGAATCAATCAAGAAGATTAATTAAGCTATTAAAGGAACGTGTCGATAGCCCATCAATCCTGCTCGCCCATACAAACAGGATCTCGGTTTCTATAAGTAAAACCTTCTAAGAATATCCAGACAAATATCGGATCTTCAATCATCGAGTCAATCTCGATCAATAAAGGATTCCGTTATGTCTTCTCCAGCAATGAGGTCTTCTCCAGTTGATAAGGTCATCCTCTTAACGAGACTGAAAGAAACGTTTTGTCAACTTCAAAACACTTCAAGAAGATTTCTCCAACATATCTAACTATATGAAAAAAATAAATAAAATAACCTCAGTAAGTTCTTTCCTATACGAAAGACATGTCAAATTGAGATCCAATAGCGTAGGAACTAAAATTGATAGTTCCGTAGCCATTTAACTTATGACCTTACAACACCAAATTTTAAAGATAACATCTTTTATAATCTCTAGATGTATTGATGGACTTATAAGTACAAGATAGATAATTAACAATGATGCCTAATTATTTCGTTCAACGAAATTGTCATAGAGTTGGAAAAAATATATTGCTTTCTCATATTAATATTGTACAATTATAGTCCTATTTATAGCACATAGGGTCAAACTAATTAAGGAAAAAGAGATTTGCAGAACAAAGGAAAAAAATCAATTTCCTAATACACAATATTCTAGTTCCCATCACTGAACTAACCATCATCAATTAGAATTAGTATTTGGATCAAGATCAATCAATCTAAGCAATAGTATCTTTAACACTCCCCTTAAACCGGTGGTTTATATACATCAAGGATGCCTAGATTGCTTAATATATACGCATGTTGCCTCTCACATAGGGCTTTACTAAAAATGTTTGCGGACTATTCCGTCGTTTTTATCTCTCTTATTTTCACTATTTCATCTTGAATTTTGTCTATGATGAATTGACAAGTAGCTTCTATATGTTGTGTCTTTCATGGAAAATTATATTTACTACAAGTCTAAGTGCAACACCATTATCATAGATTAGGATGGTTGGTTCTTTTACCCATACACCAAGATCTTGAAGTAATTCTCTAATCCAAACTATCTCAAAGCTAGTCTTGCCCATTGCCTGATATTTTGGTTTGATGAACGATAAGAAAGAAATCGACTATTTTTTTGTTTCCAAGAGAGTAATAGATTGCCCAATTTGAAGAAGAATCTAGCGAAAGATTTTTTATACACAAGGCAAGTAGCATAATATGTATCATTGTACACTGTCATCTCCATGTTGCTTTCCTGAGAGAGTAGTATTCCCAAACCTAGAAATCCATTTAAGTACTTTACAACCTTTAGTGAATCATTCATGTGGGATTGCTTCGAATTATGCATGAAATAGTTGAGAATCTGAATGACATAGCATATGTCGGGTTTAGTCATGGTTAGATAAGAAGAGGGTCTCTGAGCAAAGGGTTGTCATTCAGGTGTGATGGCCTTTAACATTCTATTCAATTGGAAAAACAATTGACTTGGATCTCGATAGTCTTGCTTCTAATATGATTTCTAGGACAAATTCGTGTTAATTGAGGCAAATTCCCCTTATTTGATTGTGAAATCTCTATCCCAAGAACGTATTTGGGAGGTTCTAAATCCTTAATATGAAACATAGAGTGTGAATAATCCTTAAATTTCTTGAGGGCATTTTCATTTTTCCTATAATTAGTATATCATCAACGTATGTAAGTAAGTAAATTAATGATGTACCTTGACTCAAAGTGAATAAGGCATAATTGTGTCTAGACTGCCGAAATTTTGTAGCTCTAAGTGCAATGTCGAATTTGGCATACCATTTATGGGAAACTTGTTTAAGTCATATAGGAATTTACAGAAACAACGTATTTTATTCTCTTCCTATCTGTGTAAACTCAATAGAAGGTCCATGTAGATTTCACCTTTAAGATCCTAATGAAGAAATGCATTACAAACATTCATTTGATGAATGGGCCAATCATAAAAAGCAGCAATGAAAAAGAAGGAATGGACGGTGATTTCCTTTGCTACTAGAGAAAACGTTTCAATATAATCAAATATTCTACTAATGCAACACATGTGTTAGGTGAAAGACTAGCAAAGCTGACATATGATGAGACGGGATATTGTGTATTGGATGACTCCAAGGTAGGACAAATATAATCTGTCATCCATGTGAGCGGTCATGTAGTACAATCGGAATGTCGAGGAGGAACTAGTGCAGT
The DNA here is from genome assembly GCA_014182575.1 of Eucalyptus decipiens. Lineage (NCBI taxonomy): Eukaryota > Viridiplantae > Streptophyta > Magnoliopsida > Myrtales > Myrtaceae > Eucalyptus > Eucalyptus decipiens. Next base: position 33,439,461 of record CM024619.1, on the reverse strand, counting down.
TGATGGAAAAATCCCATGTGATTCAAGAGGGATATCACCTAGAGAAGTAGGTGATTGAGAAGTTGTAGGGAACTCTGATGTGACTTCTTGTGGAATACTGGGCATTGTATTATATGTACTTGATAATAAGGCTGCATCATATTTAGGAGTTGAGGATGCCATGGGAAATGACATATAAGGAATCATCATTGGTTGAAAGGGTGATAAATATTTCTTCGATGAAAAATGGGTGGTGATCAGTAGCCGTATTAATTTGGTGACGAAAAAATAACTAAGGCTGGAAAGGGAAAACATCTTCATGAAATATAATATCTCTACCGACTAATAAAAGCTTAGTGGATGGGTCTCAAACCAAATATGTCATTTGAAGAGTAGGATATCCCATGAATATGCATTTAACAGCATGAAGATACAGTTTGTTATGAGGGGCCATGGTAGGCACATAATGTAAACAACCAAAGACACAAAGGTGGCAAATTTTTGGACTTTTCCCAAAAAGCAATTCAAAGGGGTTCTTCCATTGATGACTCAAGACAATCCAATTGATTAAGTATGTTGCCATGACCATAGAGTCTTCCCATAACCATTTTGGAATAAAAGCTGGACATTTAAGGGAACAAGCAACTTCTATGAGGTAACGATGTTTTCTTTCGACAACACCATTTAGTTGGGTTGAATATGTGTAGGAGCACTCATGAAGGATGCCATTTATAATGAACAGTGAAGAATATTTGTGATTGAAAAATTCATAGGTATTATCAGTGCAAACTCATTGTACGGATTTATGAATGATTTTTTAATAAGGGTGAAATTTTTTTGAAGATGGGAAAGATTTTGGGCCTTGGAAGTTGCTCATGTACGCAAACAGACGATCACAACTCTTCATGATAGTGCATGAGTCATATACTTGATTTCACCGACAGTCGCAATGATGCAATTTCAGATAAGTTTAATGCAGGGTCGTCACTAACTTGAGAAAGGGTCCAGTATTAGACATGATCTCAGCTCCTAGACAGTTCCTACATTCCAGAAGAAAGCAGCTTTTGAAGTCGGCTTAGAACAAGAAAAAGTTCATGTAGTCTAGGATGCGCGTATGACCCTGCTGAGCTGTTTTTAATTATATCACCAATCTCACAGACCATATGTGAACAAGATGAAGATATCGGATTATGAGGTTATTCAGCACAAATCAAATACTGAAACGAACATAGGAAGGAGAGGTGGAGAGAACCTTTGGGCCAATCGGAGACGACTCTCTACTTCAACATATCGATGGTGGACACCGATGAGTACTGGAAGGGACCCATGTCCGATCCATCGAACAATCTGAACTTTACATCCACCAATTCCTCTTCCCGCATTTCCGTCTTCTTCTTCTTCATCACTGCCGTGTGCCCGTCTCTCTGCTTCGTCTCAGTTCAACAAGGGGCCTTGTTGGATCATTCCATCTGAATCAGCGAAAGAAAGTCGAGTCAGTGGTGAGAGCAAGCAAGCAGGAAGATGTAAAGCCACGACTTGATGAACTCGTGTAAACGGAAATCAAAGATATGGCATGGGAAAGAGAATGAAGATAGTGTTGAGTTTAAACGTATTGAAGGGCAGGAGTAGCTCAAAGAAACATGTCATACCTTGGCAAGTCGGTGAAGCTACTGACCGAAACGCGACTGCTTTTGGTTCGGAAGATTGGTGTTGGTTCGTTGGCGAGTCAGCAAACGACAGGAAATGAAGACCAAAAACAGATTAGAATAGCGTTGGACGGACAGATTGGGACAGAGCGCTGGAAACGACGTCGCATTTTTCCTGCTCCTGCAGCTCCCGCTCACCTCAAGTGGTAAAAAGGAAGCGCCTTTTGCTTTGACGTGTCATTTTACCTCCCCAACGACGTCGTTTCTACCTGGTCGATGGTCGCAGGAGAATGAAGAGGAATTGAAAGGAAGGAGGAGGGGGAGATTGCGTGGCAAACTCCGTTGAATCCTCCGGAGCGCCAAGATTACATCTTTCGCGAAGGTGATCTACTTATCTCATCACCTCACTCTCCACAGAGTGTTTTTCTTTTATGGGACATGGTTGGATAGTTTATTGCCAGCAGGGAGGGCGAGAAGATGATTGATCTATTAAGAGAACGCAGGGAGGCGCTACGTGGCACCCTACCATTTCGAGTTCATCTCTCATGTGAGTCGGCCGTTATCTCGTCTTTCTTCTTCTGGAGTGGAGTGGTTTGCGTGCTTTGCTTGTGATCAAACTTTTACCTGATCAAGACCCTCGTTAAGCCCTTTTTCGCTGGGCTGGCAAAACCATTGTGGATTTGTTTGCTCACGAGTTCAAAGGCAGACTTATGAGTATTATGTAAGCATTTTATTCATTGCATAGCGAATGTTTAGTTCTGCGTGGGACCATGACTTTTAACCATGTCTCGTCATAACCTATAGGTCAGTGCCGTTGAAAGTGGACGGATACAAGTCGAGGTGAGGGTAGTTCCTGTCTCTTACATTGTAAAACCCTCTGAAAAAAATAAGCCACTTTGTACACAGGTTGGTTTGAGCTTTGCACTTGCTATGATCTCCTTATGAAACGTTGCTTTTCAAGAGTCTAATCTAGCGATGGTATATCCCTTTGGCTGCATCAGCTTCTTTTGCTTAGATTTCCTTTCCATACCTTTTTGGTTTCTTAAGGCTTCTTTATTCTTTCTTCGTCCATGAGTTGAGAATTCTAATCTTAATTTACAGTTTTTTCTAGAAGTTTCAGGGTATTCTTTGAATTTGCATTAATCTTGATAAGGTTGTAGGCATGAGCCTGCTGTGATAAGCCATGGTGTCTCCATCCTACAGAAAGAACTGAATGTCGTGACTGTTTATAAGCTGGCATCTATTCCAGTTAGTCTCCGCCAATTAATAGGGTTCAATTTGATCGAACAACACAATTATGTTTTTCCTCATTTCAAGTGTACAACAAAAGAATGATTTCATGCGAATTTTGCATGAGTGCTGTAATATCACTGATGAGATTCAGACAGTAAAACAATTACAGCAGCCTTGCTTGGCCTAGCTAGCTCTGTTGGCCTTAGAGGATCTATGTTTATAGAAACTCTGACTTGTTTATAGGTGCTTCCGTGTGGTCAGTATCATAAAAACACTCTGGTCAGCATCCTTCAGGCAGAGCATGGACTGGCACCCTTATTTTGTATCCTAAGTAACTCTTTCACATGCATATGCATTCTTGGCTCTATCAAAATCGGTTTGGCCATATTCTGTTTCCCTGTGATTCTTGATGGCTATCATTAACTCTTTTTTCCCTCCTCTTACTTATATCTGGTGTAGCATCCAAATTATGGATTTCATACGTCCTCCTTGATATTATAACGCAAGCTGTTCACCAACTAGATCGCCTTGTCTCTGGACTCCTTATATTTGCCAGAAACGCATCAAAAGCAGATCTTTTGAGGCAACAGGTGAGTGTTGTATAAAAAAGCGTGCTTTTGGAATCTTTACTAATGTAAGTTCATATTAGCTACTAATCAATTGCCTATATGGAAGTGGGGCTCTCTTACGTTAACAGCAAGGGTAGTGGTAGTTCTCTGAGAATGCTGCTGTGTTGTGGCGTCTTGTTCAACATTTATAATATCGTCACACCGTGTCATGCACATCTACTTTATGGAGCAACTTAAAGAGGTCTCTCAGTTTCTTTCTGTGATGTGCATTTCCTTTGTATATATCTTAAGTCTGCAGTGTTCTAATCCATGTCTGGTGACTATTTCTCCTAATACCAGTAGAGCCATCAAGTACTATTTCTGCTGCTGACTTTGTTCCCTTGAGTAAAAATTATCTAAAATATCCTATTATATACCATTAATAAGGCATATTTGTGATATGGCAAGGTACACACGATACTTGGCCTAAAACTCAAGTTCAAATTGACATTTAATATTTTCAGATTGAAGGTGGTTTGATGCAGAAACAGTACATTGCAAAGGTGGTGGGTGAATTTCCTGAGAATGAGGTATGTCTTGCTACAATCTGGTGATTTTGGAATATGCACTAAAAGTGGATAATTTACGAGCCAAAAAATCCTTCAGTCCAGTGCTGCATCAGGGGGTTCAACCCTGAAGAATTGGAATTAAGAGGCGTTGAAGTAGATGTACTCAATATAGCAATGTGATTTCTTTTTTCCAATTTGACTATTTTCTGTTTGTTTGTTGAGATGTCTTTAGAAGAGGTAACACTGAAAGGACAAGTCTGCCCTTTCAAGATAGATTTTAGTAATTTTAAAACTCCTTTTTAGTGGAAGAGGGTTAGCTGTTAAAAATCAACTGCACATCTTGTGTGACATCTTCAGTTATTATAGCTGGAAGATCCAGCTGTGGTTTCCTGTATCATTTTATCAAACCCAAGGAAGATCCACTTATTTGTGAACACAATCAATTAGCCCTTTTCTTCTAGGTCCTCTCTTCAGAAGACCTGGAGGCTCGTTAGATAGTGTGAAAAAGTTCTAAGGATGTGGTGTCAGAAATGCATTCTTATTAGTTATCATCTGATCATGTGTTCTGGGGTTTCTTGTTAGCTGGAAGTCAATGTCAACATCAATTACAACGCTCGAGAAGGAAGGAGCACAGCGGAGGTGAGTATCCACTCAAAACCTTGTTATTTCAACCTTTTTCTGAGTTTTTTTTATTTTTTGGTTGAAAACCTTATCTGAGTTTACATGGATATCAATTGTCATTTTACATAAGGCCATGGAAATGAAACTGAGCATCGGGGTGTTGGAGAAGTGTCTTCAAAAGATGGCTTTGTGATAATGCTTTTAGATGAAAATCATGTCATTCCTCCCTTGTGCGTTGATTTCTTCTTCTTTCTTTCTGATTGCTCTCTTTCCTTCATTGAGTAAGGTTTTTGTGACTAATTGATATGAATTCATTGTGGGATGCAATTTTGAATGTTATCAGAGTGCTATAAATGGAAGCTAATGCCCTTTCTTAACATTCTTAGGGAGGCATGTAAAAATAATTATATATATATATATATATATTTTTTTTTTTGTAGATTTCCATTTATGATGGCCTGTCAATAATTTCTAGGAATATGCATATACTTATGAGCCACTGTGGACCATTATCTAGGTAATGCACAGCATACTGTTTGAAATGGAATTGAGAAGTAATGTGTGACGGTAAGCCGAACTAAATTTGTCAGAAGTTAGAACTCTGAGCTGGTGACATAGTGCTGGCTGTTGCAAAATCTGTGAACCTTGGTTTATGAATCGGCAGATCTAAATACTGCCAGCCAAAAGCAAGAAGCCACGGTTCCATTATTTATTAGCAGATATGCTGCCTCACTTTATGAGCTCATTCTGATGTAATAGTAAGTGAATTGGTCAGCACCAATGGAGTTCATAGCTTTGTTCTGTGAACCAGTCACTGGAAGAACTTCATCAGGTAAGGCTGATGCTAAAGGATGCAAACATAACGTTGAGAGTCTGATGCTTCTTTAATCTATTCCATAAGCAGTGAACCTTCCTCGGTTGTTTTGGCTTAGTGTAGCCAAGATCCATTGCATGCATCGATGTACCCACACATACATGAAGGACATTGTATTTACTGTTGACTTTGTGAGTTAGGTGAGCTTTATTTTCTGCACTCGTCCCTCCATAAACCCTGTCTTGCTCATTTTGTAAGATACTTTCGGATCCTGCTTATTATATACCTCTCTTCATTTGGCTAGGTCAGCCTGTTTTTTATACCTTTTAATTTGTGAGGTTTATTTGATATATGCTAATACTTGCAGTACTTTCTTCTTTCAACCCTGCTCTTTATGTGCAGATACGCGTCCATTTGCAGTTTAGTAGCCATCCAATTGCCAATGACATGCTTTACCTTTCTGAACAAAGGGCCAATTGTTCAGCTGAAGGAATGGTTGCTGATAAAGCTGCTGGTTTGTCATCAGAATCCAGTGTTTTTGATATTGGGCAGAACGAAAAGGAAGAGGAGCCTTGCATTGAATTTAGTACTGACCCTATGTGCACGAATTGTCTAAATTTAGCTCCGAAATGGTGAGTGTTCCCCTCCTCTTTCCCATCTTGGGCACTTGTCTTTGCACATATTCTTGCCTGCACACCCTTGCCTGCATGCGGAAAACAGAAAACCTAAGATTTAATTTCGGAGTTTCTGCAAAATGCAGATATGATGGGAATGAGGAGGGACTGGCTACTCTCCATACAATATTCTAGCAAGCCTTGAGCTTGCTGACGTCCGGTGAGCCGGGCGAGCTCAAGGCTTGCCTGTGGCCGGCCACTGGCCAAAGTTGTGGCCGGCAGACGGCCAAAGAAGAAAAAGAACGAAAAAAAAAATAAAATTAAAAATAATATTTAAAAATAAAAAAATAATTAAAATTCGATTTTTAAAAATAATTATTTAAAAAATTATAAAAATTGTCCATTAAATTTGTGTTGTATAAAACTATTTTAGCAATACCATATATATATATATATATATATATATATATATATATATATATATATATATATAAGCTTTCTTAAGTTTAGTTAAATAGGTTGGGTATAGGTTGGGTCGGGTATGGGTCGAAAAATTTACATTAGGCATAAATGGGTCATGAATGGGTTAATGGGTCAATTTGGGTTGGACCATTAATGACCCGACCTGAACTTGACCCGACCCACCCGTTTGACACCTCTATCGTTTGCTGACTTGCCAACGAACCAACACCAATCTTCTGAACCAAAAGCAGTCGCATTTTGGTCAGTAGCTTCACCGACTTGCCAAGGTATGACATGTTTCTTAGAGCTACTCCTGCCCTTCAATACGTTTAAACTCAACACTATCTTCGCTCTCTTTCCCATGCCATATCTTTGATTTCCGTTTCCACGAGTTCATCAAGTCGTGGCTTTACATCTTCCTGCTTGCTTGCTCTCACCATTGACTCGACTTTCTTTTGCCGATTCAGATGGAATGATCCAACAAGGCCCCTTGTTGAACTGAGACGAAGCAGAGAGACGGGCACACGACAGTGATCGAGAAGAAGAAGACGGAAATGCGGGAAGAGGAATTGGTGGATGTAAAGTTCAGATTGTTCGATGGATCGGACATGGTTCCCTTCCAGTACTCATCGGTGTCCACCATCGATATGTTGAAGTAGAGAGTCATCTCCGATTGGCCCAGAGGTTCTCTCCACCTTTCCTTCCTATGTTCGTTTCAGTATTTGATTTGTGCTGAATAACCTCATAATCCGATATCTTCATCTTGTTCCCATATGGTCTGTGAGATTGGTGATATAATTAAAAACAGCTCAGCAGGGTCATACGCGCATCCTAGACTATATGAACTTTTTCTTGTTCTAAGCCGACTTCAACAGCTGCTTTCTTCTGGAATGTCGGAACTGTCTAGGAGCTGAGATCATGTCTAATACTGGGCCCTTTCTCAAGTTAGTGACGACCGTGCATTAAACTTATCTGAAATTGCATCATTGCGACTGTCGGTGAAATCAAGTATATGACTCATGCACTATCATGAAGAGTTGCGGTCGTCTGTTTGCGTACACGAGCAACTTCCAAGGCCCAAGATCTTTCCCATCTTCACAAAAATTCACCCTTATTAAAAAAATCATTCATAAATCCGTACAACGAGTTTGCACCGATAATACCTATGAATTTTTCAGTCACAAATATTCTTCACTATTCATTACAAATGGCATCCTTCATGAGTGCTCCTACACATATTCCACCCAACCAAATGGTGTTGTCGAAAGAAAACATCGTTACCTCATAGAAGTTGCTCATTCCCTTAAATGTCCCGCTTTTATTCCAAAATGGTTATGGGAAGACTCTATGGTCATGGCAACATACTTAATCAATCGGATATGTCTTGAGTCATCAATGGACGAACCCCCTTTGAATTGCTTTTTGGGAAAAGTCCAAACATTTGCCACCTTTGTGTCTTTGGTTGTTTACGTTATGTGCCTACCATGGCCCCTTAGAATAAACTGTATCTTTATGCTGTTAAATATATATTCATGGGATATCCTACTCTTCAAATGGGATATTTGGTTTGAGACCCATCCACTAAGCGTTTATTAGTCAGTAGAGATATTATATTTCATGAAAATGTTTTCCCTTTCCAGCACTAGTTATCTTTTCATCACCAAATTAATACGGCTGCTGATCACCACCCATTTTTCACTGAAGAAGTTTTTATCACCCTTTCAACCAATGATGATTCCTTATATGTCATTTCCCATGGCATCCTCAACTCCTAAATATGATGCAGCCTTATTATCAGGTACATATAATACAATTCCTAGTATTCCACAAGAAGTCACATCAGAGTTCCCTACAACTTCTCAATCACCTACTTCTCTAGATGATATCACTCTTGAATCACATGGGATTTTTCCATCAACTGCACTAGTTCCTCCTCGACATTTTAATCGTACTACGTGACTGCTCACATGGATGACAGATTCTACTTGTCCTACCTTAGAGTTATCTAATACACAATATCCCATCTCATCATATGTTAGCTTTGCTCGTCTTTCACCTAACACATGTGCTGCATTAGTAGAATATTTGATTATATTGAAACGTTCTCTCCCGTAGCAAAGGAAATCACCGTCCATTCCTTCTTTTTCATTGTTGATTTTCATGATTGGCCCATTCATCAAATGGATGTTCATAATGCATTTCTTCATCAGGATCTTAAAGGTGAAATCTACATGGACCTTCCGTTGAGTTTACGCAAACAGAAAGAGAATAGAATATGTCGTTTCTGTAAATTCTTATATAGACTTAAACAAGTTTCCCATCAATGGTATGCCGAATTCGCCATTGCATTTATAGCTACAAAATTTTGGCAGTCTAGACGCAATTATCCCTTATTCACATTGAGTCAAGGTACATCATTAATTTACTTACTTATATACGTTGATGATACACTAATTATAGGTAATAATGAAAATACCCTGAAGAAATTTAAGGAGTATCCACACTCTACGTTTCTTGGGATAGAGATTGCACAATCAGATAAGGGGAATTTGCCTCAATTAACGCGAATTTGTCCTAGAAATCATATTAGAAGCAGGACTATCGAGATCCAAGTCAATTGTCTTTCCAATTGAACAGAATGTTAAGGGCCATCACACCTGAATGACAACCCTTTGCTTAGAGACCCTTCTTCTTATCTAACCATGACTAAACCCGACATATGATATGTCATTCAGATTCTCAACTAGTTCATGCATAATTCGAAGCAATCCCACATGAATGATTCACTAAAGGTTGCAAAGTACTTAAATGGATTTCTAGGTTTGGGAATACTATTCTCTCGGGAAAGCAACATGGAGATGACAGTGTACTGTGATACATATTATGCTACTTGCCTTATGAATAAAAAATCTTTCACTAGATTATGCTTCAAATTGGGCAACCCATTACTCTCTTGGAAAACAAAAAAATAGTCGATTTCTTTCTTATCGTTCGTCAAACCAAAATATCAGGCAATGGGCAAGACTAGCTTTGAGACAGTTTGGATTAGAGGATTACTTCAAGATCTTGGTGTATGGGTAAAAGAACCAACCATCCTAATCTATGATAATGGTGTTGCACTTAGACTTGTAGTAAATCTAATTTTCCATGAAAGACAAAACATATAGAAGCTAATTGTCATTTCATCATAGACAAAATTCAAGATGGAATAGTGAAAATAAGAGAGATAAGAATGACGGAACAACCCGCAGACATTTTCAGTAAAGTCCTATGTGAGAGGTAACATGCATATATATTAAGCAAGTGAAGCATCCTTGATGTGTATAAACCACCAGCTTAAGGGGGAGCATTAAAGATACTATTGCTTCGATTGATTGATCTTGATCCAAATACTAATTCTAATTGATGGTGGTTAGTTCAGTGATGGGAACTAAAATATTGTGTATTAGGAAATTGATTTTTTCCTTTGTTCTGCATATCTCTTTTTCCTTAATTAGTTTGACCCTATGTCCTATAAATAGGACTATAATTGTACAATATTAATATGAGAAAGCAATATAATTTTTTCCAATTCTCTCACAATTTTGTTGAATGAAATAATTAGGCGTCATTGTTAATTATCTATCTTGTACTTATAAGTCCATCAATACATCTAGAGATTATAAAATATGTTATCTTTAAAATTTGGTGCTGTAAGGTCATAAGTTAAATGGCTACAGAACTATTAATTTTAGTTCCTACGCCATTGGATCTCAATTTGACATGTCTTTCGTATAAGAAAGGACTTACTGAGGTTATTTTTTTTCGTTTACTTAGATAGATGGTTTGACAATACAAATATAAGTTTGACTGAGAAATTTTCTATACTTGAAAATGGTCCTATCTAAGAGCATATGCATCCATGCTCATCATCTCATGACATGTGCTATGTGTAAAAAATTAGAATTAGCAATACCCATTATTTCGTAACACGATATATATAAAAAGAGGGACTTAGCTACCGCTGGTCTATGTTATTCATGAAGAATTGTTAGGTGTGCCCGTATCAGCTATTAAAATCAACGTGGACTGTGACCTTGGTGAAGTCCATATGGTCATAAGAAACTAACTTTTTTAAAATGTCCAAAATCCTTTTAGTATATATAGAGCACTCACCTAATAATTTCTACTATGTGAAGAAGGGGAAATTGTCCAAAAAATCCTAAACTTATTGCACTTTTGCCAATTGAGTCATAAACCTTTCAACTATACCAATTGAGTCCTAAACCTTTCAACATTTTGCCAGTTGAGTCCATTCGGCCAATTTTGGCTAGAATTTGCTGACGTGGACGTCGACCATCCTACGTGGCACTGTCGGCGCTGACATGAACAAAATTTAGTATTTATTATTTATTATTTATTATTTATTTTCCTTTTCTTCCTCTAGCTAGTCACCCAATCTCTGGTGACCAGCCAGAAGCCACGACTGATGAGGGTTAGCCTCCCCGACCTTGGGCTAGGTCACCCTCGCTGGGATCTAGCGAAGGGCAACCTTGTCGTCCTTAAGTGAGGCTCACCCTCACCTGAGGCTCGCGAGATCAGCCTCGCAAGCCTCTGGCGAGGCTCGATGTCACCGGCCTTGAGTGATCGCTAGACTTGGTGAGGTTGAGGCTTGCCTGAGGCCGACGAGGTTGCCCCTTGCTAGATCCCCACGAGGGTGACCTTGCCCAAGGCCGAGGTGTGACATCCTGATTTTATGATTCTGTTTTCGATTAGATGAGTTAGGCTTTTCATCGACGTGCATATAGTTCTTTTCTCTGAGCTAATCACTCACGAGATAACTAATATATTTCGCGAAACCGTTAAGGAATCTAAACACAATAGACTTGAGAATTTGATCAAAAATCGACTGCTTGACCGTGCTAATCTGCAAGGGTCAATACGGCACCGTCAAAATCGATCAGAGATCAGAGATAAGTCGATTCGACTGAGGTATGTAATTAAAGTGTGGGTGATTCCACCTAATTGTAAAATTTTCATCAAATGGCACTAAACTGATTTTTTTGTCATTTTTGTACCTTGTGCTCATATTTGAAATCTCGAGATTTTTACGACAACCGAAAGTCGCCAATGAGTCGAAAATATATAATGTGGCTCGAAATTAATCAACCTTAGGTCAAATGCGCTAAAAATTCCTAAAAGCTACTCGATAGGTTAGATCACGGTAAAATTGCGTCCCGTTGAAATTAATCGCGAAATTGAACCCGATTTCAAAAATTGAAAGTTCTTTCATGTCACGATCTATTTTAAGAACGTCGACTCATCCTTCAAAGATTTTTCTGCAAACCCGAGTTTTTGGTGAAATTCCAAAGTTAGGCGTTTTTTGACCGAGAAAATTAGAGGGTCGTTTTTTGTTGCATTTTTGGCATTCAAATGGGTTTAATTGGCAAGGAAAAATGTGGAATTTGATGTGAGCACTTACCTTGGCATTGTGGCACTTCAATTGGATTAATTTGAAGGTTGGAATTGAAGGAGAAATGTCCAAATTCGTAGGCCAAGGTGGGCAGCAACTTTTGGACCATTTGGGAGGCTTCTTGAGGAAGTTTTGTGTAGGAAAATGGCTGAGGATAAGGCAGCAACAAGTGGGAGGCCAAATGATGAGTGTTTGGATATTTTGTGAAAACTCTGTGGTATTTTAGTGGTCCCCCTTCATCTGTTGTCTTCTTCTTCTTCTTCTTCTTCCTTGGCTTGCTTTCCCCATTGTTGAGGTTATTTGAGCTCAAGAAATCCAGAGAGAACCAGCCGACACCCCCTTGCATCGTCAACCATCCCTGCCACCCGCCATCCAAGCAGCCGAGCACTACCGAAGCCCCGCACGGGTGCTGTCCCTACGTGCCCAGGCCGCCATCGAGCCCTCCATCCAACCAGCAGAGACGCCGCCATCGTTGTTCCAGCTGCCCAAAGCCCCGCCGTCGACCACTATAGCCGCCTAGCCGCCCGCCTTGCTGTTTCCGCGCTAACCGATCGCTCAGCCAGCTCCTTCAGGTCTTGGACAAAACCAGAGTTCTAGTTGGGCCGTGAGGCTTCGTGAGCCTTTTTTGGGCCTGTCCGGACTTCATTTGGTGTCTCCTCAGGCTTGTGTGTCGCTCGCCTTCGCGTTATTGTTGCCTTGGACTTACCGGTTCGCTAATCCGATGAGTTTACTCACTAAACCTTGCTTATGAGGTTAATGATGCTTAAGGGTTGATTAGATTAGGCTAAGTATGGCTTTGGTGGTTAGTTAGTTATAATTAGTGATTTAGTTGATTAATTAGGATTGTTAGGTGGTTAGATTAGATTAATTAAGGGCTAGATATATTGTACTATTTATGTGGATAGATGCATTATTTTTCTAGGCCCGTTTAGGTGGTTAAATTAGCATTTCCGACCTAAGTATGCATTTATCTAATTAAATTGCATTTATTTAATTATTTTTGCCAGTTATTTAATTATTTAATATTTTTTGAAAATTATACCCAGATAGCTCGTAGCTGGATTTTTGTGTTGATTGCAGTGATGTGCTTAGTTTATGCAATTAATTGTTAGATTGTGCAATTGAGTGATGATTGTGATTTTCGAGCATTTATTTCAAAATTATGAGATTTTGGTATTTAATTAGAAAATATCGAATGTCGGGTTTTGACCCCGAAAATGTTTTTAAATACTATATCAAATAATGGAATTTAAAAAGGAATGATATTAATTTTTAAGATTCGATTTGACCGTGTACCCACACACGATTATTTTCGCCCAGTGTTTTTAATACAAAAAAAATAAGCCAAGCGCATTATCTTAATTGAGACATTTGAGTGCAATGTATGTTGTCCTTGACTGGAATTGAATTATCGTGTGATGGTTAAGAACACCTGTCCCCGATGTGCGTTGGGTGGACGTTGCCCCTATATAGGATGCCCCTGGACAACGGATGCCGGTCGTAGTAGATTCTGGATCGATGCTCCTTCGAGATTGTCGTCTAGTATATACGTTGACGTGTTCAATGGGGTGAGACAATGCCTGGCTACGCCAGAAGACCGCCGAATGTCGAGTAGGCCGTGCCCTGGGGGCCGTAATAAATTGGAACATGTGATTGATTGAGATAGACGTGTTGGATTATGGGACAAAATTGTGTGGCACGGTATGGGACGTGTCATAACGATTTGGCCCTATAATCAGGACCCCTGTGATTGATTAAAATTGAGTGAGACGTTCCAATTAATGTGTGCATCTAATATATGCATCGAGTATATGAACTATGCTAATGTGCATGAATGAATTGAGGCGAGGTGAGTCTTGATTGATGTGTGGTTAGACTACCTCTAGGCGTATTTCCTTTTTAATCAAGGTTTAGGTGGTAAACTTGCTAAGACATTGTCTCACCTTGTTGTGGGCTTAACTTTTCAGGTCCTTAAATAGCAATACCTCCGGTTCGTTTTTGATAGCCTCGGGGAGTTACTGAGTGGAGTATAGATGTCCCTATCCCTGGGAGTCACTGGGTCTATAAGCTTGTAGTGACCATTGTCTGGGTTGATAAGGGCCTACCTCAAAGGGTACCTCATCGATTCAGGGTGTGGTTTCGACATGGGCTCAATAAGTATAGGGTAGGCCCCCTTCAAGGCTTTGATATCCCCGTCGTGGTGGTCAACATTGCTCTAGGCGAGGGTGCAGCTATCCCTCATGATGGGGTTGTGCAGGACCCAAAGCCCCCGGAGCTTGTCGAAGTGGAGTCCGAAGGATTGGCGAATGTGTCTGATTAGTAGATCGTAGGACATCTTCTTTTTTATAGTCGATCTTTTTGTAAACAGACTAGTTTGTTTATAAAAGCGTGGTTTGTGAATTTTGTTGTCCTACTTTTCTATCCCAATTAAGTGTTATTCGAGGATTTGCTTATACGCTTCCGCATGTGCAATAAGCCGATTGATGTCCTGAGACGTCACAATTCTATCAACACTGAGGGATGTGCGCATGCTTGAGGTTCAGGGCGTGATACGGGGAGGCCGACCCTCGCCAATTGTGGCCTTTGGCCGGTCGCCGGAGGCTGGGAGACCGGCCAGAGGAAAAAAAAAAAAGAGAGAAAAAAGAGAAAAAATTAAAAACATAAAAATAATTTTAAAATTAAAAAATTTGTTCACATCAGCACCGGCATCCACATTAGCAAATTTCGGCCAAAATTGGCTGAATGAACTCAATTGGAAAAAAGTGAAAAAGTTTAGAACTTAATTGGTAAAGTTGAAAGGTTCATGATTGAATTGACAAAAATGTAATAGGTTTAAGACTTTTTGGACAATTTTTCCACGCGAAGAATTAGTTTTGCATGTTACTATTTGAGATAGCTAGTATAAGCACCTAGAGGGGGGTGAATGGGTGCATAAACAACTTATCGAGATATGGAAGCAATACTTGGCAAACAATAGAAGGGAAATTCTTTCTTTGATTAACAAAATGAAATACGATCAAAATAAAGAGAGTAAGGAAGAGAAAATTGAACACAGGGTTTATAGTGGTTCGGCTTATTCCAAGCCTACGTCCACTCTTCCGCACTGACAGCCTACTGGCTGGATTCCACTATGAATAAAAGAGAAGTTACACCACAGCTCTTCCTTGATTCCACAGCGTAGATGTTCTACTACACCTCCTCAAGGTCTCTTACAAATATTGACTCTTTTTTGAATACAATAGTTCGCTCAAAGAGATTGTCTAAACAACAAGAAGCTTTCAGACTTTGGAATTTTTCTATCGCGCACACCTCAACAACTTAGAACATCTTCTTTATATACTCCTTCATGCCATCATACTCGTTGGCACTTACTAAAGGAATTCCTCCAATCTACCCGTTGGACGGAATCAATTAAGAAGATTAATAAAGCTATTAAAGGAACGTGTCGATAGCCCATCAATCCCGTTCGCCCATACAAGCAGAATCTCGGTTTCCATAAGTAGAACCTTCCAAGAATATCCAGACAATTATCAGATCTTCAATCATCGAGTCAATCTCGATCAATCAAAGGATTCCGTTATGTCTTCTCCAGCCACGAGATCTTCTCCAGTTGATAAGGACATCCCCTTAACGAATCATTCAGATTTGGATAACCTTTCTTTAACGGATTAGAGACTGTCAATGAGGATAGACTTTGAGTCTTGAGTCTGGCTGTCCGGAGGTCTTCAAACTTTAAATAGCAGAGTTTGCAAAACCTTCAGACTAGACTGAAGGAAACGTTTTGTCAGCTTCAAAACACTTCAAGAAGATTTCTCCAACAATCTCCCCATTTTTGATGGTGACAAAACTTTCCTGCAGATTTGGACAACTTTGACCTGCAAAACATATCTCAAACATATGTACATATCTTATAGAGATAAATGGCTAACACTAAAATCTGCAACCACAGAAAATATGTTAGTCTTGAATATGATAAACTATCCATAACATATTAATAGCAGTCAATAGCAATAATCCAAATTCAAATCCAGACACAAAAAGACACAAAGTTTAAAGTCAAACATTAATCCAAAACAAACCAAAACAAACCAAACAGAAAAAGTTAAAGTTGTTCAAATCTCTTGCATCTCTCCCCCTTTTTGTCAGCATTGAAAATGTTGAGATTAAAATGGAATGAAGTTAAGATTTCTTGGGAACACGAACAAGCTGGAAATCTTCCAATGACTGAACGATCCCTTCCAGCCTTTTCAAGTCTTCCTTCAGTTGAGCAATCTCCTCACCCTTGGCATTGGCCTGAATCTGAACAGAGAGGGCTTGGATATGATCTTGTAAAGACGTTGAAGAAACCTGACCAGCATTCTGCAAATTTTGAACCTCGCATCCCAAGGCATAAATCTAACCGCGCATCTCCAAAAGAATATCGAGAATTCTGCAAAAGTCGGCTGAGTTATCGATCTGCGTACTAGCTTAAACACGTTCGCGAGATGATGGCATGTTTGAATAATCTCGCAGGTTTGACATTGAAACCTCATGACCTTCTTCTGGAAATTGAGAGGCATAAACATCCTCTGGGTCTGCAGGAGATCGACTTATTCCTTCACTTGTGTCAGGATATGAGGATTTCCCTCCTTTCTCTTGATCTCCCCCTGTTTTCATGCCTACAGGAGAAGAGTGTTCCTCAGGTTCTCCTTCATCTCTTCTTTCATTTCCAGGTCTTTCCTCCTCTGCTTCGCCAATTGCTCTTTCTTCTTCTTCTTCTCCTTTTTCTTCTTCATCTTCTCTTGCTTCTTCTTCTCTTGCTTCTTCTTCTTCAACATCTCTTTCCTCTTGGCCTTCTCTTTCTCTTCCTTCTGTCTCACGCTGTTCTGTTGAGTCTGGAACAGAACGACTTAGCCTTTTCAAGGCTATTGCCGAAATGGTAAGATCATCATCTTCTTCATCTTCCATAATAAGAGCTCTTCTTTTCTGCTTTGAAGCAATCAAGGGCTCCTTTCCTTTTCTTTTTGAAGAAGAGGTTTGATGAGATCTGACTGGAGTCTTCTCCTTGAATTTCTCCAACTCCTTGTTCAGTTCCTTCAGACGCATTTTGGTTACCATCTTCAATCCTACAACCATATGATCGCACGATCGAACACAAAAGATTTGCGGAGGCTGAATATTCAGATGTCTGAACAACTTTGTCACAAGGCTTGGATAAGGTAGTTGACCTTTGTCCTTCATCATCGCTCTATACATGTGAAACATGACAGTGTGAGGAAGAGAAAACCTTTTTCCAATGAGGATGGCATACATTAATTTTGCTTCTGAACTTGAAACATCAGTCTTCGAGGTTGATTTGAGCCGGAGGCAATTGATCACAATCTTGTGAAACAGGATGTTGAATGCATTCATCCTTAGGTGATCTTCTCATCTATTCTCCTATCCTTCACAAGTTCCAGAGTAGCCCGAGCAATGGAAACTTTGATCGGCTGATATCTTCCTCTTTCAACTCCTAACACATCTGCGAGCATATTCATATCCACAACATAGTCTTGATCTTTCACACTGAAAGAAAATCTATTCGCATCCAAAAAGCTAAGGTTCAAATAGAAGTATGCAGTCAGTTCAGGATATGCCTCAGTAGAATCGGAGCAGAACGTCTCGAGTTGAAGGTAACTGAATTTCTCCCTCAAGTTCACTTTTACCACATCCAGAAAATCAAAATCAACACTTCTAGGGTTTATAACCCCACGCTTCGGCAATTTCAAGTACAAATCCTCTTGTTCCGTCGATCTGAACACTTCTCCCCTTTTTTTTTCGATTATTAACCGCAACACCCATTCTCGGTTGAAATTGGCTGTACAATTTGTCATCATCATTTCCATCTATAGGATTCGGTCCCCAATCACGAGGATCACTTGGAATATTTGTAAGGGTTTCCTCAGCCACCCCTTGTCGAGCAATTCCCAAACTTTCCATTCTTCGCAAGAAGATATATTCGTTCCCATAATCTTTGTGTTTAAGAAAAGCATCGACATAGTTCACGGGAGTACCAGTTCCTTTTAAAGTACGATACAGCTTATAAATAAAGGCAGGCGTTTGAGTTCTTACTGGATCTGCATCCTCAATGATTTCTTCCTCTTGTTGATGACCAACGCCTTGAGGACTAGATGGATGACGCTGCTGAGAATGTTGTGGGCTCGGTTGCTGTTATGGAGAAACTTCTTCTTCAAAGCAAGATCGAAGTGCGTAGGCCCCTCGGCCATTCGTCGTGGTCCCCTCGTTAGCGATTCTCGATGACTTTCTCGAGGAAGACATCTTTCTCGCTTTTGGAAGATTCCATGCTTGACTTTTCTCAAGAAAGATGACAACTTTTTCAAGGATTAAACAAGTGAGAAAATCGGGAATGGAGGATTGATGCTTTCTAGGGTTTTCGAGAGTAAAGAAAAGAGGAGTAAACAGAGTACTATAAAGAGGGATAAACGAACCGTCACAAAGGAAGGTGAAAAGATGCATTTTAAAAATAACTAACCTTCTTTTCGAGAAAATATTCATTTCAAAACTAACTTCTACTTCGAAAAGGAAACGATGCAATAATTACGTCGATTAAGGATAGCAATAAACAACAATTGACAATGGTACCTTTTCAAGATAAAATACGAGAGAGAGAGAAAGACTAACTTACAGTCTGATGATCGTACCAAGACTAACTTACAGTTAAGGTCTTGTATGTCTGAGTCTGAGAGCCTTTAGACTTTCATCTCCTCATACCATAAAATGTTGAGTCTGGAGCGAATCATTTCAAATTGATTTTTCTCTAGAGGCTTTGTGAATATAACCGCCAATTGATTCTTTGAATCAACATATTGAATTGAGACATCTTCATTTTGAACATGATCTCTAATAAAGTGATGTCGAATCTCTATATGCTTTGCTCTTGAGTGGAGAATTGGATTTTTTGTGAGATTGATAGCGCTAGTGTTGTCGCAGCTTGATCTCCGTGCATGATTCTTCAATTCCAAAGTCTCTTAGTTGTTGTTTTATCCACAAAATTTGCGAACAACAACTTCCGAGAGCTATATACTGGGCTTCCTCGTGAGAGAGCTACCGTACTTTGCTTTCTTGAAAACCAAGATACCGTCCCCGCTCCAAGAAGTTGACAAGCACCCAAGTACTCTTTCTATCAACTCGCATCCAAAGCAAGGTCTCGCATTCGAATATCCAAGAAGAGTAAAGTCTCCCCTTTTGGATACCGAGACCAAAACTTGAAGTTGATGAAATATATTTGATAATACGCTTCGCAAAGACTCAAATGAGATTCTTTTGGGTCTGATTGAAATCGCACAAATGCAAACACTAAACAAAATGTCGAGTCTAGAAGTAAGATAAAGAAGTGATCCGATAATACTCCTGTAAAGCTTTTGATCGACTTTCTTTCCTCCTTCATCTTTGTCTATCTTGAAGGAACTTGACATTGGTATATCAGCTGTCTTGCAATTGCCCAGTTCAAACTTTTTAACAAGATCATTTGCATACTTTTCTTGATGAATGAAAGTTCCTTCCTCCAGTTGTTTTATTTGAAGTCCAAGAAAGAAGGTTAACTCACCCATCATGCTCATTTCAAATTCATCCTGCATAGTCTTAGAAAATTTCTTTCACAGACTTTCATTAGACGATCCAAAAACAATATCATCCACATATATTTGAACAAGCAGAAAACTTTTGCTTTCTCTTTTAATAAAAAGCGTAGTGTCTACTTTACCTTTAACAAAGCCATTTTGTAATAAAAACTTACTTAATCTTTCATACCAGGCTCGAGGTGCTTGCTTCAAGCCATATAGGGCCTTTTTAAATCTGAATACTGAGTCTGGTTTTCTTTGGTCTTCAAATCCAAGTGGTTGTTCCACATAAACTTCCTCATGGATAAATCCCTTTAGGAAAGCACTTTTGACATCCATTTGGAATAACCTGAAATTTTTATGACAAGTAAATGCAAGTAATAAACGAATTGCCTCTAACCTCGCTACTGGTGCATAGGTCTCATCATAGTCGATCCCTTCTTCTTGAGTGTATCCCTTGGCCATGAGTCTTGCTTTGTTTCTTACTACTTTGCCTTTTTCGTCCATCTTGTTTCGAATACCCATTTGGCTCCGATGACAGATTTTCCTTTTGGTTTTGGAGTCAATTCCCGGACATCATTAATTCCGAATTGTCCGAGTTCTTCTTGCATAGCTTCAATCCAGCTTTCATTGGATAAAGCTTCTTCTATGCTCTTGGGTTCTGTTTCAGAAATAAGAGCCACAGCACTAGACTCTTCTCGCCTTTTGGATCTTGTGCGAATTCCTTCATTGATATCGCCAATAATAAGATCTTTGGGATGACTGGACTTATGTTTCAAGTTGCTGGTTAATGAATCAGATTGATGGTTACTTCCTTCACTAGAATCTTCAATGATCACTTGTTGCTGGTTCTTCAAAGTTTGAGCTGCTTCTTGAGATTTAGACTTTGTAGAGTCCGGAGCAGGTTCAGTCTCTTCAAGATGAGTCTGAATGGACTCATTTTGAGCAGAATCTTGGAATTTAACATTCATTGATTCTTCCACTGTTTGAGTCTTCTTATTGTAGACTCGTATGCCTTGCTTGTGGTTGAATATCCAAGGAAGATGCCTTCATCTGACTTTTCTTCAAACTTACCAACTCGATCATTTGCATTTTTCAATATGAAACATTTGCATCCAAATACATGAAAATATGAAACAATAGTCTTCTTTTCTTTAAATAGTTCATAGGGGGTTTTTTTCTAGAATAGGTCTTAGAAAAACTCTATTGATAATATAACATGATGTTGATATCTTGCTTGACCCTAAAATCGTAAAGAGATATTACTTTCGATTAAGAGGGTTCTAGCCATTTCTTGAAGAGATCTATTCTTCCTTTCCACAACTCCGTTTTGCTCTGGAGTATAAGGAGAAGAGAATAAATGCTGAAAACCAGATTCTTCACAAAATTTGGAAAAATCTTGATTTTCAAATTCACCTCCATGATATGTTTTTATACTTGAAATAACATATCCCTTTTCATTTTGAACCATCTTAGCAAATTTCTTAAAGTAAGAGAAAGTTTCAGACTTACTTGCTAAGAAATATACCTAAGTAAATCGTGAGTAATCATCCACAATTACTAGGCAATATTTCTTACCTCCAATGCTCTGCGTTTTTGTTGGTCCAAAGAGATCCATATGCAAGAGCTGCAGTACACGGTTAGTGGAAACTTGATTTATTGATTTAAAGGAATTTCCTACCTGTTTTCCCAATATGCATGGTGTACATAGATCAGACTTTTGATATGATAAATTGGGTAGACCACGAACAAGCTTCTTTGCTGAGATCTTAGCTATCTGCTTCATGTTAATATTGTTGGAGAAATCGTTCTAGAAGATTTTGAAGCTGACAAAACGTTTCTATCGCCTAGTCTGGATATTTGCATTGTCCGAAGACTTTCCGATCACCGGACTCGCACTTTGACACACGTACTTAAGACTCGAACTCAAGACTCAAGAATCAAGACTCAAGACTTAAGACTCAAAATTATTCTCATTGACGGTCTATGTGATTCAAAGGTCGAGGAAATCCAATCCGAAGAAAATGATTAAGGATTTCATCCTCCGGAGAAGATCTTTTGGCTGGATAAATATAACGGATTCTTTGATTCGTATCTAGATCAATTGAAGATCCGATGATCGACGAAGTATTCTTGGAAGGTTCTATTCATGGAAACCTAGATCCCGATTGTATGGGCGAACAGATTGATGGGCTATCGTCGATTCCTTTAATAGCTCGAATGATCTTCTTGATTGATTCCGTCCAACGGGTAGATTGGAGGAATTCCTTTGGTAAGTGCCAACGGGTATGATGGCATAAAGGAGTATAAAAGGAAGACGTTCTAGTTGTTTTAGCAGAGTGATCGATAGAGAAATTCCAGAATCTGAAGCACCTTGATTATTAGTCGATACAGTTTGAGCGAAATTGTATACACAAAGAGTGTCTATACTTGGTGATACCTTGAGTGAGTGTGGTAGTTCATCTACACCTAGAAATTAAGGAAGATCAACGCTATAACATCTCTTTGTTCATAGTGGAATCCAGCCGATTGGCTGTCAGTGCAGAAGAGTGGACGTAGGCTTGAATCAAGCCGAACCACTATAAACCGCGTGTTTAATTCTCTCTTTCATTCACTGAGTCTTACGATTGATTGTTATTTGTTACAATTCCTTAACTGTCTAAGTATTGTGCGTCTATCAAGAAAAATCGTTTATATACCTATTCACCCCCTTCTAGGTACTAGCACTAGCAATATCAAATATGTCCAAGCTTTCTGTGCCACATGCTTGCTTCGTCTTGAATTGAGATTAAGCATTGCGACTCATCTGGTTTTAAGTCCAAGAGGTAGATATTTCCATGTCTTCGACCCATAAATGACTGAGTAGAGTCTTTACCGGTTCCTGAACAAATACCTTCTTGAAAGTTGATCCTAAAACCGGCATCACACAGCTGACTAACACTTAGCAGATTGTAATTAAGCCCTTCAACTAAAGAAACATTGCTTATTGTGAGGTTCCTAATCTTCACAGTTCCAAAGCCTACTATTTTTCCTTTGCTATTTCCTCCAAATGAGACTTTTCCACCATTTACTTGAATAAGCTTTATGAAGCAATTTGAATCTCCCTGTCATGTGTCTCGAGCATCCACTATCAGGTACCATTTCACCTTTCTCTTGATAGTGACTCGCATTTAAAAGAAACTCAAGCTTTCTTTGGTACCTATATTTTCTTGGGTCCTTTTGAGTTAGTTTGATAAACGGTTTTTGCCCAGACTCTATTGACAAGTCTCCATACCATAGGACATTCTTTCTCAAAATGATCTGCACTATTGCATTTTGAACATTTAAGAGCATTGCAACCTACTGGTTTTACAAAGGTCCTTTCAAAATGATTTTTGTAAGCATTTCTTGAGGGTCTTTGTTTGATTCTTTCTTTTACTTTAGGAAAATCGATTAAAGGAATAGTTTCAGTCATTCTTAAACCAGATTTATTGAAATAAGGTCTTTGAAGAAAGTATTTTTTCAAGTTTTTCAGATCCAGAGAAAATCTTTTGGAAATATTTGAAATGTCATTTTTCAAAAATGTATTTTCTTTTGAAAGATTATCTTTACTTTCAATGAGAGAAGAAACATTCTGTTCTAAGCATTTCACTTTTTCTTTTAAAACATTCTCTTGATGTTTTAAAGCAGAATTTTCCTTTTTGAGTTCAGAAATTCTTTTAAGAGAGGTCTTAAGACTGAAACATAATCCATCAATGTATTTTGAAACTTTCATAGGAATTTTGAAGTTACTTACCTCGAATTCACTTTTTGAATCTGAATCGGTCTCGGAGTTTGATTCTAAATTCGATTGTGCCATAAGACATATGTTGGCATAATCATCATCACTATCTTCGCACTCCGTATCACTCTAGGTCTCTGCTTTAAGAGCCTTTCGATACTTTTCAGTTTTTCCTTTCTTCTTCCTAAAAAGAGGACAGTTGGGTCCGATGTGTCCTTTTTTCTTGCATTCAAAGCAAACTACATTTTTGTTTGATTCATCATCTTCAACAAACTTAGTCTGTTGCTTTTGAAAACCTTATTTCCTTGAATTGAATCTTCTTCCTTTTCTATTCAGCTTTCTGAATCTTCTTATCATGAGAGCAAGTTCTTCATCATCCATGTCGTCTTCAGAACTGCGTTACATCGAATCATCATTAGATTTTAATGCAATAGATTTCTTACCTTTAGGATCTTCGTCTTCATTGATTCGTTCCACTTCATAAGATTGAAGGGTCCCAACCAACTCATCGACGACAATGGCATGATTCTTTGAGTCTTTCTGATTGAAGTCTTTATGTGATTCCAATCCTTGGAAAGTCCTCGCAGTAGCTTGTTTACTTTCATGGAATCAGAAATTGGTTGACCTTGATTCTTAAGGCCATTCACGATATCTGCAAAACGACTAAACATGTCAGTTATAGATTCTCCCAATTTCATCCTGAAGGCTTCATATTGACTGAGGAGTATATTGACTCTGGTCCCTTTCACTCGATCTGTTTCTTCATAAGTAATGTGTAATCGATCCCATACTTCTTTGGCTGTATCACAAGAAGATATTCTGTTATATTCAGTAGGTGATAAAGCACAATATAAAGAATAGATTGCCTTTGCATCAAGAGCCGTCTCTTGATTATCTCCTCCCGACTCATTTCGCTGGACTCAAAGTGTCCTTTCCTCTTTCCGAGACAGATGCAGCTTTAGTAATGATTCCTTTTTCTACAACGTCCCATTCCAGAGGATCCTTTGATCTTAGAAACGCCTTCATCTTGTTCTTTCATACGTTATAATCCTTCCCATCAAAGTAAGGTGGTCTCGTGTTACTTTGCCCTTCTACAAGCCCTGGAGCCAGCATACTAGCCATGGATCTTTTACTTTGAAGTAAAACACTTCAAACAAAGTGAGTACACAAGCTCTGATACCAATTGAGATAGCTAGTATAAGCACCTAGAGGGGGGTGAATGGGTGCATAAACAACTTATCGAGATACGGAAGCAATACTTGGCAAACAATAGAAGGGAAATTCTTTCTTTGATTAACAAAATGAAATACGATCAAAGTAAAGAGAGTAAGGAAGAGAAAATTGAACACATGGTTTATAGTGGTTCGGCTTATTCCAAGCCTACGTCCACTCTTCCGCACTGACAGCCTACTGGCTGGATTCCATTATGAATAAAAGAGAAGTTACACCACAGCTCTTCCTTGATTCCACAGCGTAGATGTTCTACTACACCTCCTCAAGGTCTCTTACAAATATTGACTCTTTTTTTAATACAATGGTTCGCTCAAAGAGATTGTCTAAACAACAAGAAGCTTTCAGACTTTGGAATTTTTCTATCACGCACACCTCAACAACTTAGAACATCTTCTTTATATACTCCTTCATGCCATCATACCCGTTGGCACTTACCAAAGGAATTCCTCCAATCTACCCGTTGGACGGAATCAATTAAGAATATTAATAAAGCTATTAAAGGAACGTGTCGATAGCCCATCAATCATGTTCGCCCATACAAGCAGAATCTCGGTTTCCATAAGTAGAACCTTCCAAGAATATCCAGACAATTATCGGATCTTCAATCATCGAGTCAATCTCGATCAATCAAAGGATTCCGTTATGTCTTCTCTAGCCACGAGATCTTCTCCAGTTGATAAGGACATCCCCTTGACGAATCATTCAGATTTGGATAACCTTTCTTTAACGGATTAGAGACTGTCAATGAGGATAGACTTTGAGTCTTGAGTCTGGCTGTCCGGAGGTCTTCAAACTTTAAATAGCAGAGTCTGCAAAACTTCAGACTAGACTGAAGGAAACGTTTTGTCAGCTTCAAAACACTTCAAGAAGATTTCTCCAACACTATTTCCAAAATATTTTTTATGTTACTATTTAAAAAATGAAGCATCTCAACAAGAGAGACCTTAGGAAGTTTTCTTGACGTATATATATGTTGTATAAATACTTAAACGATTCAAAGAATGCTCTAGATGATTGAAGATTAAAATAGGATCACATGATGCGCAACTTCATTTTCAAATTCATGAGCTCGTAATGTCGGAAAACATGGCATGTGTCGAAAATTGTTCAAATAAGAATGATGATTAAGACAGGGCATAAATCTACCTTGACCACAAGGCAAAATATCATAAACATTGGAATAATATATAATAATGAACACATACTGCGAGGTTAATTAGTGTATTGAAAATCGCAATACCTCCTTATGATCACTTAGCAAGTGTCCTTGGAGCACTTTTCAACAAAAAAACAAAATTCCCCTTGCAAAGTAGCATCACAATAATTCATATATTTGGATAATTTACCAAACTTGGGAGACAATGCCCCCGCACTTTATATAGGCAAACAACATATTCACTACTAGAAATGAAATATTATGTATTGGAAAAACTAACCTGAAGTAGCACAAGAATTATTAAATACATTTGGCAATTTATCAAATCGACTGGAATTGGGCAGCCTCAAATTTCAAAAGCAGGCACCATATTTACCAGAGAAAATTGATAACTACTAATCCATTGAGAAATTACTAAGATAAAGTAGTGCATTAATTGCAAATATATTTTGTTGACACCTAAATTTTAGCGACCCGATTAGTCATTTATTGCATTAAAAAATTAGGGATTAATTTTATCCTTGAAAAAATAATTAATTGCATAGCATATATATTTAGGTGCATTTGCATTTTTTGCATTTGTTTATTGGACCGGTGGCGGATGAGTTCGAATTGGTGGTTTTGAGCTTTAAATTGACAGGCTAGACTAAGCCCACGAAGGGAGTAAATTAGCCCAAGCCCAATTTATTTTTTTTATTTTTTTTTTTTTTTTTTTTTTTTTTTATGATCGAAAATTATCTTATGAAAAATAGAGATTTGAAATTTTTCCGGATATGTTGGGGGATTTTTCAATATCTTCGGATAAAGCAAGTGTGACAAAAAATATTGCAAGCTCATTTTTAAAATATTCAGAATCCGAGAAAATTTTATTACGATCCCGAACTTTTGGCAATGTTCGATCAATTGTGAGTTGGTATTTGGAATGAAAAGAATTTTTTTTTTTGTTGATCTTGTGATTATAAATGTGCGGACAAAAACATCAAAAAGGGCAAGAAGGATTAGCATTATTAAAATATATATTCAATGAGGATATATGGATCCGCAATGCGCACAAAGGAAATATAAACCCTCACAAAAGAGGGAAGTCAGTACGTGGACTTCTTTCCTATATTCAAATTTCCCTTTTTGTAGTTCATATTCGGCCAGTATAAAAAGCATAACGTTCGAGGAAAAAAGAAAAAAAAGGCCACACAATTGAGATACACGGCCATAGGAGAGAACACGCGCTAGAGAGAATAGAAGGGAGAAATCATGGGGTTCGGCAATTCTATTGAGCGATACCCGTAAGAAGAAAGAGAGAGAGAGTCCACGGCCGAGTACTTCGCGTCCAAAAATCTCAAGGCTGTGCCTCCACCGATCCTCACCACCGTCATTGGAATCCTCGCTGTCACTCACTACTGCCTTCCGAAGCTGAGAAGTTGCTGCCTCGCTGAAGATCTCCGAGCACTTTCTGTCGCAACTGTTCGTGAGTGATACGTGCATGGTGGTGTTCACTTCAACAACACACCCTCATGGTCAAAGTTTGATAATCAAGGAGGTTTATCACAAGACCTGCAGAATTCGCAAAGAACTTGGGAACTAGCCAAGTTTGTCATTGGTCAAAGTCTCCCTAGCGTCCTTTGCTACCTTGCCGAGAAGCCCTGCACAGCTATGTCATCTCCATACGAATAAAGCTCGGGCCCAACTAACGCGATGGTTGACGCTGCTCCCTGTCCGAGACCTTGATATTGGAGCCCCGCTGCACTGCTGTCCGAGCCCTGCCGATGAGCTGACACTTCTATTGATACCGACATCGCCTGCTTGAAGCTGCTGCCATTGCTGCTTACGTCCACAAACCGAGATTCAGCAAATTCCTGACAACGCTGTTGCTCCCCCAACGTGGCAGTTTCCTCGTGTCGCTGATCAGACTACGTTGTCATCCAAAACCCCATCGTGAATAGCAAAGCCACCGTTCCCATTCGCATCCAAACCGAGTCGATCCCGAAGCTCCTACTTTTTTGCAGGTTCGTTGACCATGAGCCCACGGTCATCCTTTACCGAGGAGCAACATTGTGCCGAGCTTCATTCACGCACCGCCGTCTCCCGTTGAGCGGATTCCATCCAGTTCAAATTTGGTAACATTATTTGTGAATGTCGCGACCAAATTTTCGGGTGTGAACCACCTAGATTTTGGCTAATGGATTGTTAAGCCTAGACTTAACTCGGGCTCTCCCAAACCCATACCAATTCGCGACTTTCGGTTAAAATTTTTAATGCAATTGTTTTAATTAGAAGTCGCCACTAATTTATTTTTGGTGGGTCAATTAGAAACCCAAGTAAAGTTTACTCCTACGAACCAGAGATTATGGGTACGGGGACTTGGTTACACTAGATTTCTCTAATGCCCTTTTGGTACCATTCTTTTAATTTCAAAAATGTTTTTGCAGGCAGTTTGGATTGATTTAAGTCTATTTTCCTAACATGTAAGGTGATCATGGGGTACACAAACCACCAATTTAATACCTAGATAAACAATAAATAAATTACAAAAACTTATCTCAAAGCAACGAAAGCATGTGCAATGTTAAATTAAAATCCATATCAACAACCCTATATATGGTTTCTAATTAACACGCAATTTTTATTTTCTTTTCGCTTAATTAATGAAAATCATGCAATATGCAATGCAATATTAACTAAATGACCTAATTCTAATGACATGTAAATTTTAATTAAATGGGCCTAGCAAAAATACTAAATGACATGCATCTCAATGAATCTAACCCTAATGACGTGCATATGACAATTTTTTTCCTAAAATAATGCATTTTATTCTAAATAATAAACTAATTTAACCTATGACATTTTTTGTATTTTTCAAGAAATTCGAAATTAGGTGAAATGTGAAAATTACCTAATTAGATTAAGATCCTATTTAATTTATATTAGGAATTAGGTTGAGCCACATCCTAATTTAAACTAAAATATTATCTTAACCAAAATAATCCTAAAATACAATATCTAAAAAAAAAAGTACCTAAACTTATAATAAATTAAAAAATTATCTAAATTAAACTAAGAGAAGTTTTTATCCTAATATGCAATGACATGCAAAATGTACCCTAACTCTATGCATGATGATTTTTTTGTATTTTTGTTTTCTTTCTTTTTTTTCCTAAATTTCGAAATTAATAATTGCCAAATAATTAAACATGCAATCCAAGTTAAAAAATGAACTAGCGACATAAATTAACTGATTTGATTTTTTTATTTTTGAAAATTCGAAATAAAATTCCTATTATGAATGCAAACCCTAAAACTACATTTTTTTTATTTTTTTTATTTAAGAAAACTAATCTAAGTAACACCACAACAAATCAAGCAATATTGATACCCAAATTGACGAACCATATCTCGCGCATGAGATCGGGTTGGCCAATTTCACATAAATCACGAATCGAATATTGGGTCAAGATCGGATTGGCAATTTTTAAGTAATTGCGAGTCGGATTTCGGCGCAAAAATCGGACCGACAATCACTAATTTCAAGGCAATTTCATATCATGGAATTTCAATTTCACATTAAAGGAATAATTACACTAAAAAGATAAAATAAAATAGCAAAAATAATAAAACAAAAATAAGATAAAGAAAATACCTAAATTTTCTTTTGCTTTTCTCTTTTTTCTTTTTTTTTTTTTCTAAAAAGAAAAATAAAAATAAAGCTGGTGGCCGGTTCGGCGAGGGAGATCGCCGGCTAGGGTTCCGGCGAGGGCACCGGAGCGGCGCGACGGCGGCACAAAGCAACAGGGGCTTCGGGGATCGGCGCGGCGGTGTTGCGGCACTAGGGGCTTCGGGATCAGCACAAGACGACGTCGGCTCTAGGAGCGGGCGTCGCGGGCAAGGGACCCTGGGCACCAGCAGAGGCAAGGCGGAAGCGGCGACGGAGCGGCGTAGCAAGATCGGCGGATGGCGTCGCGGGCAAGGACGAGGAGACAGGACGGCGTCGGATCTAGGCCGATTTCTTTGTTCGAGATCTTAAGGCGGCGAGCGGCGTTGAGCTGGCGGGCGTCGGGCGGCATGGCGGCGCAGGTGGAGAGATCCCAACGTCTGGACCACGGATCTGCTGTGGCGGTGGCTCCCCGAGTGGATTGGGCGATGCACAGCGGTGCTCTGCGTTGGGGTCGTCGGGGCTCGCAAACGAAGACTAGCGGCTGCGACGGCGCGGAGGAGGGCGGCTTAGACGGGGGGCAGCGTCGCGGGCTTCGGGCGAATTGGTATGTCATCGAGGCTCCGGAGGACGGCGTGACGGCGGCGCGGTTTGACGGCGACAGGGCCGACGAAGGCCCCCCTGCAGGGAAGATGAACAGTCGTGCAAGGGGGGGCTTTTCTTTTCTTTTTTCTCTTTTCTTTTTCCTTCTCTCCACTCACTTTTTCACCTTTTGCTCTCTTTTTTTACTGACGGAATGGCTCCCCCTTTTCCCCACCGTTTGCGACTCTTTTATACACCAAAAAAATGTATTTTCGTGGTATATTTCATTGCCAATTTTGCTTGAGCACGATACCCCTAAATATATCATTGAAATATTTTTCGCATATTCCATCAAGAAAATTCTCCTTTTGTGGAAAAGTGCATCTCCCAGTGTATATTACCGAAATATAACAAAAAATAAAATTTTCCTAAACTATATGCCATGTGATTATGATTTTTTTTTATTTTTTTTTATTTAGCAAAAATTAACCCCAAAAATTTAGGTGTCAACAGTGAAATTAGGTAATTATCTGATCTAAATTTGATTTGGATATTTTATTGCCTAATGCATGCTTTTCAATATATTACATGCATATTTGAATTATCGGTGTGTTCACAATTATGATTTATTGCCCAATTCGCAACCGCACATGAATTTTTTATTCCATCTATAAGGCTTTAGATGGAATAATTAATCACACGGGAGTAAAATTAACATCTTGATCTTTAAGACTTAAGATCAATTTATCGATTTTATTAGCAAAATAATCAAGTTTGAATTTCAATTCAAATGGTGGATAGCATTTTTGATGATCATGGATGGTTTGATGTTTATCTCTTAATCGTTTTGTTTATCCTAAATACACAAAAAAAATTGCATTTGCATATCATGTAAAATTATGGCATCCTTTGTACGTCATTGCACATTAAGATAAAATTGCATATTTCATTTTAAGTGTAGATTGATTTAGATAGACTGCATCTTAGGTTAGAGATTGCTAAGTTAAGATAATATCTTGATTTAAATTAGGGTTTAGCCTTACCTAATCCTTAATATAGGTTGGATAGAATCTTAATTTAGCTAGATAATTTTCACATTTTTCTAATTTCGAATTTCATAAAAAAGTACAAAAAATGCCTTAAGATAATTTAATTCCATAGATTGCACATTTATTAAGAAAACACAAAAAATATATTATGTGCATGTCATTTAAAATTAGATTCATGAAAAGCATGCCATTTAGTGATTGTTGCTAGGTCTATTTAATTAGAAATTGCATGTCATTAGAATGATGTCATTTAGTTATATTGCATCGCATAAAGCATGATTCTCATTAATTAAATGAAAACAAAAAGAAATTGCGTGTTAATTAGAATCATATCTAGGGTTGTTGATGTGAATTCTGATCTAACAACATAGATTCTTTCGTTGCTATAAGGTAAGTTCCGTAATTTATTCATTGCTTTCTTGAGTTTTAAATTGGTGGTTTGTGCACCTGCATGATCACCTCACATGTTAGGGAAATAGATTTAAGATCAATCCAAGCCACCTGCAATTTTTTTTTGAAAATAAAAAGAAATGGTACCGAAAGGGTATTAGAGAATTTAGTGTAACTAAGTCCCCGGATCTAAAGTCTCTGATTCGTAGGAGTAAAATAATCCTCCAATTATTTTTCTTAGGTGTCTAATCGACCTACCGTAAACTGATTAGTGGCGACTCCTTGATAAAATTTATTTGTATGTTAAGAAATTTGAACTTAAGTCACGAATTGGTATGGGCTTGGAAGAGCCCGAATTAAGTTTAGGCTTAACAATCCATTAGCCAAACTCTAAGTGGTTTACACCCGAAATTTTGGTCGTGACATATTTGCTTACTAAATGTACTAGACAGCTATATGTAACAATCAATTGAAAAGGGTACTAGCTTAAAGTAGTTTGATGGAGGCAAAGAGAGTGGTGCACATCAAATAGTTCAATGGGCAAATTCATAATAAATGGAAAAACTTGTCTTAAAAATCATAAATCTTTCGATTTTATCAATTGAATCATAAATTTTTTTTTCACAATTTATTAATTGAATATATCTATTTAGTTTTGGTAGGAAATCGCTGAAGTGGGAATTTTTAATTATATTTTCATATTTTTTGAATTTTTCTTTTTTCTTTTCTTCTCTCATTTTATTTTATTTTTCCTTTGTTCTTCTTTTCTTTTTCTTCTTTCTTTTCTTCGCCAACCATCGCCAAGCCTCGTCAATGGTCAACGAAGGTTGCCAACCTCAAGCGAGGTCCACGAGGCCAACGACCTTTGCCTTTGCTAGCTATTGCCTACCAAGGCGAGGGTGAGGGCTTCCCAGCCCAAGCTCTAGCTTCCTTCGCCCAAGGCTAGGCCGGCCCTCACTTAATGCTAGCAACCTTTGCTGACCATCAACGAGGCCCCATGGAGGGGAAAAGGGAAACAAAAAGAAAAAATGATAGAAGGAAAAATATTAAAATGTTATTAAAAATTATCCACGTCAATGTCAATTATGTCATATAGGAGAGTTGATGTCCACATTAGTAGTATCTGACCAAAATTGATCGAATGAACTCAATTGATAAAACATGAGAAGATTTAGGACTCAATTCGTAAAATTAAAATGTTCATGACTAAATTGGCAAAATTACAATAGTTTTAAGAATTTTTGGACAATCTTTCCATAAGAATTGTGTATAGGATATGGTAACGAAATACAATTTTTTTTTCCCGGCTTAAGGTGAACAGAATAACTGTTTGGTGTTAAATCTATCACACCATGACAACTACAATAAATTTTCTTTTTTTTTTCTTTTTCTTTTTATAATAAACGCTTGTCTGTTTTTCAAACGACGTGGCTTGATGCAACTTTCACTTAACAATTTTAGCTGTGAAAAAGAGGCTGCAACTTTTAAAGATGTTCGACAAGCACCTCAACTGCACCGTCTCCAAAACTATAGTAACTTGTAGCAGATTTCAGAAAGCTGCTTCACCCAACTTTTAGGTACTACAATTCCAAGATGTAAATTTCTAAATATATGAATCACTAACACTTCACAGTACAACTATATAGAACAATAGAGATATAATTCAGTCATAACTATAGCAAATGGGATCTAAATAGTACCCACCATGCTGAACCATTACATAAGATAGCCGGATTTTGATAATATTGGTCCGTTTGGTCAGGCAACAGACCACCATGAAGAACGACAGTTTTAATGGATTATCCTTTCTAATTTACCATACAATCTATTTCAAACCTAAAAACTGAAATTTTGACGGGGAAGATTAAAGCAAGACCGAAGTTTACATAAAGTTTTTTATTGGAAAAGTGAGCAGGTTCAATTGCTCTACTTCCTTTCCTCGGTTGGTTTAAAAGGTCGAAACCTTTTCCTAAATGCTAAGTCAGGACAATAACACGTCCTAGGATTGCACACGCATGCAT
This sequence comes from Eucalyptus decipiens, assembly GCA_014182575.1. Taxonomy (NCBI): domain Eukaryota; kingdom Viridiplantae; phylum Streptophyta; class Magnoliopsida; order Myrtales; family Myrtaceae; genus Eucalyptus; species Eucalyptus decipiens. Next base: position 33,406,085 of record CM024619.1, on the reverse strand, counting down.
TATAGAAATCACCTGAGCTACAGCAAATATCTAGCCAAAGAGAAGTACTGCGTGCTCATGTTAAAGGGATCTTAAGTACACAATATATCATAAGACATCTGCTGGGCTAATCATAGCATTCGCGTCATTAGACTTCAGAGCACTTAGAAAAAGCAAATCTTATCACTTCAGTTTGTCATATATATTCCAAGATCCACTACCACTTAAAATTTTTTTGGGGCTTTTAGTAACCGACGGTATAAAGAATGATGGAGAGCTAGCGCAGTTTTTCTATTCAGTTTTATGGCGAGGCGAATTCCAAGCACAAAACCTTAAAGTGAGATGATATCAAATGATGGATCCGGGGCAAGCCCTTTTAATATCTGCTCTTCCACCAGAGTTAGATACGTATAATTGTCACGAGATCAAATGTCGCCACCTGTCCCAATACGGGAAAAAAGATGTTACACTCATCCTACGCACGCGTGAGTGTCAAAAAGGCTGTTGCAGATGGAGCGCAATACCATCAGTTCTCTAACATTATATTCATTAAGCCGAAAAGATTTGCCATTCATAGCTCAAGGGACGCGCGAACGTTGATCAGGAGCCACCTGCCGTCCATTCATGTGGGAGGCACAGAACGTTTGTGCCGTGATAGGTCGCTAAGCGGATGGATTCGCATTACCCTCTCGACGTCAGCGCATGCCAAAACTGATAAAGAAAGGGAGTCTTAAAAGACAAACGTCTAAAAACCTACGGAAAAGATATGAAAACCTTAGTTATTTAAGAAGCCCGAATGAATGGTAGGATGTTCAGGTGAAATGGGAAGAGAAAGTCTGTAATACGTAAGTCTGGCAGAAAATATTGATAAACATAGAAATTGTTAAAAGTCTGGTAGAAAATATTGATAAACATAGAATTTGTTAAATTATGTCTCGAGTTTGAGCTGTTGAATGAACTCGATCTGAATTGAATTGCAGATAAAATTCAATAACAAAATTAGTGTTGAAATCGGCCAAGCAAAACAGAGATGAAAATACATTGTCAGAGTTAAATCCGGATTTTTCTTTGGACGATTATTGGAAAGTCCAACGTGAATTCGAATTGGACAGTAATTCGGTCAACTTGGGCTTATTTTGCTGACCGATTTGGACTTCTACGGGGGTGGTTCTATATACAGAATTAGGGGTTTGTCCACTAGTGTGTCTTGCCTTGGATTGATGTTGCAAATCACGCGCTGCTACTATGCAGATGTGACTTCGCCGTGGGCTTTGCGGTGGCCACGAGAAGAGTCCTCGAAGTGCCGTAGAGTGGATGATCGTGGATATTTCTTCGTGCATGGATCTTTCTTCATCAATTACATCAAAAAAATATTAGTATTTGTAGCCGTAAAATCTTGTGTTAAGATTTTGTTGACACCTAAAAATATCACCTGCAAACACGTGTTGTTCACGAGGGACAGAAAACTCTAAAATCATCCTCGCCACATGTAGGCTATAATTTACATCAGCCCAGAACAGAAGATAGTGAAAATCCTTAGGTTAGGTTTTGATCGATTTACAAGCAAAGATACATAATTCTATGATGAAGCAATTGGTTGCCATGTGTTGAAACCAAGAGACACTATTAAAGACATAACATTGATGGTGAATTTAAGCAAGAACGGTTAAAAGGGCACCAAACTCAAGAATAACAGTTAATTCTTGCTGGACAAGCCATAAGAACGTTGTCGAATAAGTTAGAAACCACATGTGGATAAGGCGGTTTAATATAGAACGAGTGGAGCGACTCTTGAGGAGGGAGCAACCGACTATCAACGATTACCAAATTGTCCTATAAATACCGTAGACAAAGCCTCCCGAACAACACACGAAATTATTTTATCTTACTTTTATCCTTGTTTAGTCTAGTTTGTAGTAGCTTAAGATTCTCATCATAGATTCAATTTTGACGAGTGTCTATATCCCAAGAGGTACTGTTGAGTAGATTCTAGTGCTAACCCACTATCCAACGTCATCAATTATATTCCGACATTGTGTCCTTATACTCATCTAAGAGTAGTGTTTGCTAGGTGTTATTACTATTATCAAACGTCATCAATTAGATTTCCACGTTGTGCCCCCATACTCATCTAGGAGCAATGTTTACTATGTGTTGTTATCATTGTTCAGCGTCATCAATTAGATTCCAACATTATGTCCTTATATCCATCTAGGAGCAGCGTCTACTAGGTGTTATCCCTATTATCCGACGTCATCGATTAGATTTTGACATTGTGTCATCAAATTTATTTAAAAGTAATACTTTCTAGGTGCTTTTATTAATATCCAGCGTTGTCAAATCGTCCTCAACATTGTATAAACCACTTTAATGTTAACAGGTTTCCATTATCATGTTAACATGAGTTTAGATAGATTTCGACATTGATTATCATTGGTGAGCATATTAAGCAACTTCTTTAGATTTGGCATTATATAATAGATATAGTCTCGTTCGCATTTGTTGACGCCTTAATTTTATTTAGGTTTATTTTATTAATTAAGTTTTTATTTTATTTTATTTTCTCTTTTGGGATAAATAAGATAATAAAAAACAAAGCAAAAAAAAAAAAAAAAAAAAGCAAAGCAAAAGCCCAGCCCATATTTCTCTCCCTCTCTTCCCCCTCCGCATGGGCCGCTATGGCCCATTTTCCTCCTCCAGCTTGGCCCTCTTTGGTCATCTTCTTCCTTCGTCTACCTCTACAGCGCACACGCAGAGGGCGCGACGCCAGATGAGCGGACGGACGGCGACACGCGTGGGGGGCAACTGGCGGACAGGTGGCGGATGGGATGCCGGTTCGGCCGGCAGAGGCCGTTAGGCTTTCGAAGATCAACGGTCGAAGCTTCGTCAATCGCTCACCCCTTCGCCTATAAATAGACCCTCCACCTTCGTTGGAAAACATACACAGAGAGAGGGAGAGTCGGATCTAGGGCTTGCAAACCTCGAACAACCCACTGAGAGACTTCAGGGGAGGTCCGAGGTCGAACGGCCAAGGATCTGAGGCTCGCCGGAGGAGAGGGCAGAGAGAGAGGGGGACGATTCAAAGTCGCAGGCCTCGGGCACCCCACTGAGAGACTTCAGGAGGTTTCGAGGACTCACGGCTGCGGATTTGAGGCATAGCAGAGGACACGGAGGAAGGAGAAAGGGAGAGGGACCGAGGTCGCGACCCTTGGACACCCCACTGAGAGACTTTAGGGGGGCCGAGGGCTCGCGGCTTCGGATCTGGGCTTCACCGGAGTAAAGATCAGAGAGAGAGAGGCCGCCAGAGCTCGAGATCCCCTGAGAGACTTCGGGGAGCTCAAGTGCAAGGCTGGCCGAGGCGGGGTGAGCTTAGAGGGGTCCCTGAGAGACTTCGGGGAGCTCGAAGGGCGAGCCCGAGCCCGAGAGAGAGAGCCCCGGCCAGATCTGACCAAACCCAGGCCTCGCCATCACCGTTGTTACTCGTCGTGGCTTCCACCGTCGCAAATCGCCCCCCTGCCGTCGCCGTCGTTGCCCCCGTTCAAGAAAAGGTAAAAAGCTTGTAGCCGTTGTCCCTGCCGTTCATCGTAGCCCCTTTTCGTAGCCGTCGCTATCGTCGTCGTTGCTGTCACCGCCGTCGCCATCACCGTAATTCGGAAACCTTAGGGTTCCCGATTTTCCGGGTCACGATCTCGGGTTGTCGGATCAGACCCGGATTGGGAACTAGGTAGGGATTCCGTAAATCTCGAGGGCGGCAGAGGTTGAGTCGCGAGTCGGGTCAAATCCGGGTAGGGTTTTTGCAGGGGAGCCGGGTCATGAGTCGGGCCGGGCGGGGTGTCCCTAAACACGGTGTCCCGGCTACGATGACTCTGTTTCTTAAAAAACAAAAAAAAAAGGAGAAAAATCTTAGTCGAGCCCTCCGCACTCGAGTCGACAACCCAAGTCGGACCCAACCTCCGTGGATCGACCCGGGTCGGCTTTTTAAATTTTATTTTAAATAAATAAATAATTTATTTTCGAAAAATATTAAAGAATATTTTAATTTCCATAAAATCGAAAAATAATAAAAAATGATAAAATATTTTATTTTCCAAAAAATCAAAAAATCAAAAATATTTCATATTTTCCAAAAAAATGTCAAAATCCAAAAAAAAAAAAGGCCAAAAATCCATAAAAAGCCAAAAAGACTTGTATTTTCTAAAAATACCAAAAAAATCCAAAAATCCCTTTTTATGTCCAAAAATTAGAAAAAGACTAAAAATGTTTTTCCTCCCCAAATTGCATGGAAAATCCCTCAAACATTCAAAAAACCGTAGGGTTTAAACAAGATTAGGTACCGAAAGGGTATTAGTGATTAACTAGTGTAATCAAGTCCCCGATCCTAATTTCTTTGGTTGCGTAGGAGCAAGTATTTCTCCCAATACTTTGCATGGGTTTCTAATCAACCCACCCTAAATCGATTAGTGGCGACTCCGTTTTAAAAATTGAGTTACAGGTTAAAAACTTGAACCATTAAGTTGCGAATTGGTGGACTTGGAAGAGTCCGGGCTTAATACATTCAGCCGAGCCATTAGCCTCCTTAGGCGCCCCTACCCGATTGCGGGCGTCGAAAAAAAAAGAGGTAGCGACAGCTTGGCGACTCCGTTGGGGATAATTTTTGAGGACTTAAGCCATTTTATCTTTGTTTAAATGCTTTGTTGACTTGGGTTTTTTTCTTTTGTGCAGGGTAATAGTTTAAAGTTTTTTTTTTATTCTGTTAAAATAAAATGTTTTGTGATTATAAACTGCTGTGCATCTTTAAATGTTTTAGCACTACACATGGCACACACAACCTGGCCGCCGGACCTGGGCCGCCATAGGATATTTAGGATGGTGTCAAGAAAGAGAACGCGAGACTGCGATGTAGAGGTTGTCTTTCCTTTCCATGAATTTCTTAGCCGAGGTTAGGGGGTATGCTGCTAACGCGAGACTGCGACAGGCGGATATCCTTTTAATCTCAACAAACCTTCTCAGTTAGAAATCGAGCCACACGTCCCATGCGCATGTCTTTGTGCTTGCCATTTTTCTTTAAAAGCAAAGTAATTTCTTTACTTTTACTCAGTCTTTTTATTTGGCCTATGGCAATTTAGGATAAGCTTTTCAAGTCCCAGTTTATATGCAATGGGGAAAGACGATATCCAGTTCATTCCTACTCCCAAGGCGGAGCTCTTCAGATGGTGGGGTCAATTAGATCAGTTTGCCCAAGAGTGTGTGAAGGCCAAAGTCGATCATCTCCTATCGTTGATCCAAATCACTGTTCGCTCTGAAGTCATACAAGCCATGGCACATTTCTAGTGCTCGAAGACACTTACTTTTATGTTTGGTAGGTTTGAGCTAACTCGAACCTTGGAAGAATACATCATCATCACTGGAATGCCTCTTGAGAAAAAGCTTGTTAGGCCATCGACAGGCGCCCTCCTGTGGCACGGGTTAGCACGACTTTTAGGAACTGAAATCCATGTCATGAGACAAATTCTTGAAGACAATCATAATATATGCCCAGTAGAATTCGTGAATGCATGTTTTCTAAATCAGCCTATGACCCAAAAAAGTGAGATTTTCCTCCTGGCCTTTTTCGGGCTCATCGTTTTCCCCCACCAAAGAAATGTCATAAGTCTTAAGATGGTATGGATTGTTGATCAGATCTTGAGGGGGGGAAATTATGTCAACATGATTTTAACTGAAACATTCTTATCCTTTAATCGTTTTAAAGACAACACGGAGAAAATCATGCGAGTCTCTCATGAAATTTTACAAGTCGGGTTCTTTTCTCACCTAAGCGAATTCCGAGACTTCATGCGATCGTCTGAAACAAATGCTTTCGAAAATCCATTACAAAAATTTATGGTTTTAGGACCATCCATTCCCAATCAAAACTGTTTAAATTGGATAAACTTCCTAAGAGACCCAGCTCCTGAGACATTCCAATGGTGTGCTGGTTGGTTCCATGAAAAGAGAGCTCGCTTCGTTTACAAACATTGCCGCCCAATTCCGTTGCTCGGCCTCACCGGCGCCATTCCCTATTACCCATATCGGGTGACACGACAACATGGAGCCCTTCAGGAGATCCCACCGCCTTTCAAGAGGATGATCCCTCCAGTTCTTTTCAACACAAGCCGTGACTACGCATTCGAAATTTCTACTGCTGAGGAAACCTGGGACAAATGCCATCGCCAAAGGATCGTGGTACCTGAAGGGCTTGAGAGAGAAGAAAAAGCCCACCACGCCTCCATGTCCTACATCCACAACCATCGTATTCCAACATAATGGAAGCCATCAGTCCCTCACTCAATCAGCGAGAGCAGCTCATGGAGAGGGATTTGGGAATGGACTGGATGCACACCTTAGAGCCAGTCCAAGGAAGTAGGCATCCTCGCAAGAACAAGGCTCTCCGTCGCATATAAACTGGCAATCATGTGCCCCTTAGTGTTAATATTGTGAAAGTTTTGTCCTATTGTTTAGGGACTTTTGTTTGATATCTAGTATTTCATTCTGTCATTTCAATTTCAAGTTTTAGATGTCAGAAGTCTGCGGTCTATAAAATCCTCTTTTGATAAATAAAAAAGCAGTTAGACCATTGCCATGGGTCAATATTTGTTTACTTTTGTGCTCATTCATTATTTTCGCAACGACAGGTAATTATGAATCGTCGGCCACCAATCGTCCGTGAATGGCCTCATGCAATAGGGGTCGATCAAAATGACGTACAAAATCGCCTCGCCAACATCAAAGACGGCGTAGGACAGATGTCCATCGTCCTTCGACAACTCTTGAGACAAATGAAATCTACTCAAGCTGAGCCTAACTCCATAGTTGCTTTAAGCACTGTCATGACACTCGCGAATTTGCTGGAAAATAGCCAGCACCATAGACAGTTTGAAAAGATCATTAAAAAGTTAAATTAGCTGCAGGGGCAGAATCCCATGGACATGTCCAATTACGTCGGCATTGAGATTCCTAAAAAACTCAAAGCATCTGAATGCGAAAGGTATGCTGATACCTCCCGCCCAAAGACCTACTTGAGGCCTACTTGGTCCGAAGGATGATTCAATCGTACCAATCGAGTTTGACTAGCCCTGCCTTACGATGGTACATTGTCAGGAAGATTAGTCCCCTTAAAACCTGGAGGGAACTAATTCATATTTTTCACCAAGAGTACAATATTGACATCACCCCTAACATCACCCTGCCTTACGAAGAGCCGATGATCGTGGAGCACAAGGAGCCGTTAGTCGCTGAGATAAGAGAGGAACATGTCAATGAAGCCTTACATAATAAATGGGCGACTGAGCAACATCCTGTTACTGGAAAATTTCCTACTAGGAAAGGCAAGGAGCCTTTGTACGAGATCATAGACTCAGAGCATGTTCAAGAGTGGGGCACGACTGGACAACTCCCCAAGCTTACTCCAAGAGCTAAGGTCCAAAGAATACCAACCCCTATCAACCTGGAAAGTGAATCAAACAGTGAAAATCTAATGTCTCTCACTTCCCTTGACAGAATCAAGCTGGCAAAACAAAGGGCCCTACTCAAAAGGTCTAGACCATAAGTCAAGAAAAGAAAGCCTAAGCAGATCAATTCAGCATCTACCAACGAGCCACCATACCAAAGCTTCGAGCATTCCCAAGAATACAGCTTTGAAGGTTACCATCCTCTAGAGTACAACCCTAAAGACTTCCCGGCCCTAGAATACAATCCCAAGGACTTCCAGCGTTATTTTGACAATGACATTGACGATTCATAATAATAAGGGGAGGGTGGAAATGAGGGCACCATCTTTTGTGGTTTCCTACTCTCACCTGGGATGAAGGCCCCTCAGAAGAGGAAGCATACGTCTTTATCTGCTACGATCCTAACGAAGTACCAAGCTCGTCCTCTAACCATGAGGATAGCTTCAATACTTCATCCTCATTCGGAAATTTTGACAAGGAAGAAAGTAATGGGGTAATCTCGGTAGAGTGAAACTTCCCTGAAACAGAAAAATTCACCACTACAACGAATATGCAGTGGGAAAACCAGTGGCCTAACCAAGACATACCAGGCTCGTCTTGCCCTTGTAGGATCATGACCCCCATAGAAATGTGGATACCCAATCTTCGCAAGTATAACGGCACGACTTGCCCCGTGGCCCACTTGCAGTACCTCCATGCTGAAATGAGTCATATTGATTGATGAAAATGGGATGTGATATGGTTTGTGGGGCCGAGGAGTACTATGGCTCGATGTCCTTCACAACTCAGGCCTTCCAAGAAAGTCTTATGGGGTCTGCATTACAATGGTTCATCACAGCAGATATCTACCTCATGAGAGATTGAAATGAGCTGTCTTCTGCATTCCTGCTTCAATATCAAAGCCATATTGGGATTGAAGTGCCTTGTCAGAACTTGGTTCACTTTAGAAGAAGACCACTGGAGGATTTCCAAGCATATGCAAAGAGGTTGGAGGCTTTTATGATGCAAACTTACCCTCAACTGACCGAAGAAGAAATGATAAAACTGTTCACAGGGGCTTTACCTCGTAAGCATCGTTGTTGGTTGCATGGGTTGTACTTCCATAACTTTAATGAAGTGATCATCTCATGCAAATACTTCGAGTCTACTGGAGGCAAGGAATTCAAAGGCGCTTGATTTCGAAACCAACACTATCAAAGCACTCCTTTACATAGGAGATTTCATGGGTTTTACTTGTTTTTATAATTTCATGTTTCTTATCTTGTCTAGTGTGCTACTGTTGTATTTTCCATTCCAAGTACTCTATCATACAGTTCTAATATTTTGTTTTAAGAGCATGAGGCAGTACTCCAAACTAGCCCAGTGATGTTATCCAATCATGAAAAGAAAATATAATCTAAGGAGAATACTGAGGGCTGGGCTTCTTCATGCTTTTTCTTCCCCAAAGACGTATTTTGAAAATAAAAAATATTTCATCACCCAAAAGCTTTTGTCAAAACAAGATGATAAATTTAAGCACGTTTGTCTTTCTAACCCTCTCACTTTATGTTTCAGAACATCACCCCCTTTGATTTAGTGTGACAAAAGATATTTGAAACTAGCATATCGTGTGAACAGACCAAACTCGAGAACACATTTTCAAGAAAATGGGGGCAAACAGAAAGGAGCATCCCGTTTCAAAAAAGGGTAAGTCTTATTCCCTTAACATAATATTGAGAATGACAATCCCTCTCTTCTATTTACAGGATGCAAAAGGTGAGACGTAATAGGTACATGCATACAGTTGAAATCGAAGCATCCATGACATGCCTCACTCCTGCCCAGCTCCATCCTAAGCCAAAGGACTATCTTATCGCACGACGCGCCCAAACAGCTAGATGTTACAGTTTCAACTTCAACGAGCCCAGAAGTATAAGGAAGAAGTTTCTTTTCTTCCTTTAAAGTGATTATTGTCAACAAGGAGAAAATCCAGACAGTCAAGGCGATCTATAGCCCCACACCTTGGACAATGACTTTGGAATCTAGAGCTTCACTCAAGACGCATATTCTTCCAAGGAGTAATTGCCATCAGAAAGCTCGAGATTTTTTTATCTCAGATTCCATAGAAGCTTGAGGTACATGACTTTTGCCAAATGATGCTATAGTTAAAGATAGAAGGAGAAATTCCACATAAGGAATGTGTTAAAGATGAATCAACGACCAGCAATCATGCATACATGGTCACAAATGAGGAAGGTCAATTGAAGGAAACATTGAACTGTGCCAAGATAAAGAGGCCATCATCGACATTCAAATATCTTTAGGAACTAGCACAGACAAAATTTGGGGAAGGAGAGCATCACGACTCAAGAACCAAACTCAACGGTTAGGTTTGACAAATCAATATTGGCCAAGCGAGTATACGGAAATGACCTGCATCGAACTTCGTGTAAAGGGACGTGCCATCCAGGAGCCAATTCAGAGAATAATTGACCTAATGAAGCAAGGGACATAGGACTTTGTGTCCCCCTCTCACTTCAGGCTCATCCAATCATCTGCAAACCAGTGAAGGGTAAAGTTGTATCGATTCCGGTTATTCGACTCTTGAAAGAGTTCATGACTAATACATTCCCTCTTGTTTGTTGCAGGATCACCTGACTGTCAAAAGCATGGATAACAAATCAATGAGAAGCATGTCTTGTTGCAGGATCACTTGACTGTCAAAAACAAGGATAACAAATCAATAAGAGGCATGACAAACTCTCCTAAACAAAATGGCGTTTTGAGTAATTGCCAAAGCAAATGACAGAAAATCTTCAGGCCTCAACTCACATTTGATTTTGGCCAAACTAATTGATCTACTTGTACATCTTCTCTTCTGCAGGGGCAAAAGCAGAAAGACCCGTCAAATCAATGATTAGATCCCCAACATTGACTGATCATTTGTGTGTCATATCCCTAATCAATAGGGACAACCATTGACACCCATTTGTGAACACCCCTTTGTGAATAACCCTTTTGATGTTCAAAATTTAACAATACTATTCTGTTGACCCTTAAAGCTACCAAGAAGGTCTTTTTGAGCCAAAACCATTCATTTGTTCTGAGAGTACAAACTCCATCACATTTAAAATGCTGCATGCCTTTTCCAAATTGATTTTGCATGATGATTTTGTCTGTCTAAATCACTGATTACATTGAGAATTATTAGAATAGACAGCTAAATGAAGAATACAAGATTAATCGAGCATGTTGGATGAGGCACGTCAGAATGATGAAAGGCAAGCCATATCCTACACACAATCCCCCCCATCTATACACTTGTGAGATGAGTGCAAAAGATTCCATGGCTGTATGGTAAAGAGTTCTCTCGCGAATGGTACGATAACCAAAATAGTGAGAGGCATTCCATCGCTCACCCCATTGAGCCCCATACATTGGTGAAGCTTCTCTCATACCCTCGTCAAGAACCACCCCACATTGGGGCAGAGCGGAGGCAAAGTAGCATCACAAGGTGAGAAGAGAGATAGAAATTTTTTTGCTCACACTTGCATCAATCTTCGGGTGTCTTTGTTGCATATGAACACTCGCCTTAATTTAAGTGCCCTAGAATGACGAAGAGCAATTCTTTCTCTACTCACTTGTATTCATTTGTACAACCCAAGTGAGTTTGTAATTTTACCCTCACATTGAGACAAAGCAGAAGTTATTGCCATAGCCTGAGCACTGGTTGAAGATGAAGACTCAAGAGTCTAATAATGGTGCTTCGATTAAACTTGCCTAGGCTAGTTCCTCTGACAACAAGAAAAAGCAGGGCATAAAAAAGCAGTGTACCTGGTAAAAGTAAGGTCAATACCCATGAATGAAGAACTGAAATAAAAAAATATAGGCATAAAAAAGCAGTGTGCTTGGTAAAAGCAAGGCCAATGCCCTCCAGTAAAAAATACAGCCAAGAACAAGTTGTTGTTGTGGTTCAATTGATAGAGCCTCCATCTGACGGTGAGAAGAAAGACCTGTGACAAATGCCAAGGCAATCACCAGCTCTCACCCCTGTCGCGACCAATTTTTCGGGTTTGAACCACCTAGGTTTTGGCTAATGGATTGTTAAGCTTACGCTTAACTCGGGCTCTCCTAAGCCCATACCAATTCGCGACTTTGGTTCAAGTTCTTAACATGCAATTGATTTTTTAAATAGGAGTTGCCACTAATCTATTTTTGGTGGGTCGATTAGAAACCCAAGTAAAGTAATGGGAGATTTACTTTACTCCTACGAACCAGAGATTATGGGTACGAGGACTTGGTTACGCTAGATTTCTCTAACGCCTTTTCGGTACCATTTCTTTTTATTTTGACAAAAAGGTTTTGCAGGCAGCTTGAATTGATTTTAAACTATCTCCCTAACATGTAAAGTGATCATATGGGTGCGCAAACCACCAATTTAACACCCAGATAAATAATAAATAAATTGCAAAAACTTACCTCCAAGCAACGAAAGCATCTGCGTTGTTAGATCAGAATTCACATCAACAATCCTAGATATGATTTCTAATTAACACACAATTTCTTTTTGTTTTTACTTAATTAATTAAAATCGTGCAATATGCAATGCATGCTACTAATCTAACATGAAATAATATAACATGACAATATAGCCTAAACTATATGAATGAGTAAAATAATTTTTTGTGTTTTCTTAATGAACATGCAATAATTAAACATGCGATCTAAATTATCCAAAATGACATAATCCTAATGACGAGCAATTTCTAATTAAATGAACCTAGCAATAATCACTAAATGACGTGCATTTCATGAACCTAACGCTATATGACATGCAATTGATTTTTTTTTTCTTAATAAGCATGCAATCTATCCTAATATGCAATGACGTGCAAAGAATGCCATAATTCTAATTTTTTTATTACGAAATTCGAAATTAAAATTGCCAATAATTAAATGTGCAATTCAAATTTAAAACTAACATCCTAAATGATTGCATTTTTTTGGATTTTTATTTAAGGAATTCGAAATAAATAAATTTCCTATTCTAAACATGCAAAATAATCCTAAAATAAGTAATATTCTAACATGAACGTAATCTAACTCAAATGTTTTTTTTTTCCTTTTACAGGAGCAATCAAATAAAGGCATCAAAAACAGCATGGCACCAAATCAAGCAAGATATCATTCATGTCCACTTAATTTTGGGAAATAAATTGACGTATCGTATCCCGTGCATGAGATCGGATTGGCCAATTTTTAAATAAAATCACGAATCGTATCTCAAGCGTGAAATCGGATTGGCGATTTTTCTGTGCAATTGCAAGTCGTATTTCGAGCGTGAAATCGAACTGTCAATCATACGCACGTTGCGAAATTAGGAAAATTTCCTAATTCATGTGGGATCAAGAGATATTTTGGATATGGCAATATCGATCAAACATTCAAAGAAAGATTGCGATATTACGAATTAGGCAACGAGATATATGAAAATCAAATTGATCGAGAGTCTTACCTAATTCACGATGTCACGCGGGTGACCTCCAAATTCGGATGGATGATGGGTCACGGAAATCACCGTGAGGAAGGCCGGCGATCAGTAGCATGCACGGTTGCTCAGTGATCGACGGGCGTGTTCCACATGACCGAGTATTTGGAATTCTGTTTGAGAACTTCAGCTTCTTTTCACTTTGCTATCAAGCTTCACCTTTTGCAAGTTCACATCGTGCGCCCACTATTCTTTCACTCGCAATTTGGTGTCTTTTGTTTGACCAAGTCTCAAGCTCCACTCAATCTCTTGAAGACCTCATCATATCCTCCCTTGGCCGTCCAAAACGTGCGTTGCCGACGATATCTCAATTGCAGGTTTGTAGATAGCTAGGGATGGGCGGACTACGATTGTGAGAGTTACGTAACCTGCAAGGGAAACAAAGAAACAAAACTTTCCAAATCTAAATTGCGAGTTGACTGGTGGAACACATTGAGGCACAGCGAGCTGCCGTCGCCGACCGTCGAGCGAGGACTGGACCACCACAAGGAACCGAGAGCAACGGTGCAGTAAGTTGTTTGCATTACTGGACCTCACGATGACTAAGCGGGCTACCGAGAAGTTACTGTATTTTCACCAAAAATCTGCGCGCAGATGGTAAAACATTTTATAAACCTGACCGACTATCATGAAAGCTCGTTGGGCTGGCCGCAAAAGAAAACATCAAACTTGCGAGATAACTTGTAATCGTCAAGAGCAAAATTGATATTGCAAGGGAACTGAGAAAGTTTCACTCTTTGGGTGCCAGGTTGGGCAAAAGTGTTATGGACGCAAGGCTCAGCGACCCATAAGGCGTCAGGGATTGGTCGTCGTTAGATGGACCGCTCCGTGATGGTTGAACTGGCGGATCTAGAGTGGGGCCAGGAACTGGGGAAGCTCGCCAAGTTGCAGCGATGGTGATGAGCTCTCGGAATGCCGATGAGGATTCCCTGGACTTGATCGCGGGTCCGGCACGAAGAAAGGCTCAGTTGCCTTTCTTTCTCTTGACTTGAATCCGTAGCCTCCTTTTGGCTTTTCCTTCGTATTGTGGCCGGGAAAAGCTTCAATTAGTTGAACTTGATAGTGAGTGGGTGTCTGACTAGATCGGCAAACCACACTCACGAGAGCGGCCACCAATGTCACCGCTGCATCACCGTCTTCAGTTATGAAGGGCTCCTGCCATCTTTTGGGCTCTCACCATCTTTCTCCCCTGCTACCCCTCACGTATATGTTAAAGAATATAAGCCAAAGTCGAAGATAAATGTTGCTGATCAAGAGCTAAGTTCGGGTGAAAACAAGGAAACTGAAGTAAGGGAGTTCAAGCTGAAGCCGAAGCTAAATATTGATATTCGGAAGATAAGTTTTGGTGAAAACAGGGGAAGTAAAGTGAGGCAGTCTGTTGATTTGGGAAATAAAGTAACAAGTGATAGTACTGATGATTCAATCAAGGCTGGAAACGACGAGCTTAACTCTACTTGTGAGGATAAAGAAAAGCAGAACAAAGAAAGCATGACTTACATCAACAACACGTGCTCATTAAATAACAGATATTCAGTTTTAAGTAGAAACTGAATACTTCCTTTTGTTCTGTTATTTTCCGCATCTGTTAATTCAGTTAAACAAGTTTGTTGTTCACTTACTATAAATACTGAATTGTGCGAAGAACAGAAGGTGTGATACACTTTGTAAATTTCTCTCTCTCTCTCTGTGATAGATTGAATACAGAAACTCGAGATCTCTTTTCAATTCTTCATCTTTGTTAGCTTTTTCTTCTTCTTCTCTGTTTCTGTTCCTGTTCTCGTCTTCTTCACATGGTATCGGAACTTATTATCCTGGAGAAATCACCTTGATGCTGCATAAAAATGGCTGAATCCACAGCAGATTGAAGTCAGGATTCAAAGCCTCATTGATCTGTGAGTTGATATTTCTCATCTACATCCAGATCTTCATCGTAAATAGATTTGTCACAACATACTGCTAAACTAGCAGAGCTTGTGTTTACAACCAGAGCTGTTCTAAGATCTAGAAACATAGAATGGCAGCAAGAAGCTTGAAATATCCATTTCCTATTCATGTCAATATCTCGAATTTTGTTACCATCAAGTTAGCTGAGGAGAATTTCCTTCTATGGCAAGCCCAGTTTCGTAGGTTCTTAAGAAGTCAAGACCTATTTGGGTTTGTTAATGGAGAAGTTCTACCACCTGCTAAAACACTGCAGGTCGAAGAAGGTAATCAAACAATTGAGATTCCTTATCCTGACTATAATGATTGGATCAAGATAGATCAGTTAGTATCCTCTTGGATTAGTGGTGCTGTTTCTGAAAACATACCCAGTTTAATAATTGGCCTTAACACAGCATATGAACTTTGGCAGACCTTGCTTAATCGGTTTACAGAAAAATCTGTGGCAAAGGAGTTTGAATTAAGGGGAAAACTACAGGCTTGTCAGAAGCGTGATAGAACTTTATCAACATATCTCAAAGAGTTTAAATCAGTATGTGATCAATTGAATGCAATAGGGAAACCAGTGGATGAGATAACAAAACTGTTCGGTGTTTTGGAAGGTCTGGGGTCTGAGTATGAGAGCTTTAAAACAACAATTTATTGTTTAAAGCCACAACCAGAATATGATGAAGTAATCTCACATTTGGAAAGATTTGAATCAAGGCTACAAAGCTATTCCTCGAGTTAGTTTAGTCCAAATCTAGCATACTATGGTCAAAGAAAGACTGAAGCTATACACAAAGAGGAGTTTAACAGAGATTTTGTACAACAAAATAGTAGCCTTGGAAGTACAAGAGGTTATAGTCGTGGAGGAAGAAGTTTTGGAAGAGGAAGGACATTCAATAACAGATATAGAAACTTTGGATACCCTGGAAGAAATATGAACTACAGAAACAATAGTTCGAACTATGAACAGGGAAGTCAGCAGCTTAACCAGTTTATACCTCCTCTGCTTTGGGGTCTGGTCAGGGATTCAAACCATATAATGGCTCAGCTCAAAGGTATACAAATGCCAAGACCTATCCTTCTTCAAACTTAACTCTCCATAAAGATATGCAGATGGAGAAAACAACAGAAAACACTCGACTGGAGTGTCAAATTTGCATAAGACCAGGTCATGATGCACTTCACTGCTGGTATCGCTTTGACAATTCATACCAAGCAGAGGAAGTTCCAACAGCATTAGCAGCCATGCACATCGAAGATTCAAGTGGAAATGAATGGTATCTAGACACTGGTGCGACTGCTCACATTACAGCAAACTCTGGTATTCTTCATAACCCTTCTAGATATCATGGAACTGATACAGTAATGATTGGAAATGGATCATGTCTACCTATCACCTATATGGTGATACATTATTGCATACTAAAGTGGATTCATTACCTCTGAATGATGTGCTAATTGTTCCTGATATAAAGAAGAATCTTCTATTCGTATCAAAACTAACGGATAATGTTCTTTTGTTTTTGATAAAACCGGTGTATATGTTAAGGACAATTACACCAACACAACTCTGCTACTCGGGAGGAAGGTTAAAGGGTTGTATTGAGTCGATTCTCACACCACAGAGGCATTCCTAACTCAGAGACACCGAGCTCTAGGAGAGGATCTATGCATCAGCGTTTAGCACACACCAATCTGAAAACACTGCAATACCTGCAAAATCAACAACACATTTACTGCAATACCAGAGTACAGAATGTGTGTCGAAGTTGTCAAGTTGCAAAACATACTGCTCTACCATTTCCATTGTCTGAATCTGTAACATCGACACCTTTAGAAAAGGTTCACTGTGATATCTGGGGACCTTCACCAGTCATTTCATTTCAAAACTTCAAGTATTATCTCATCTTTGTAGACGATTTTTCTCACTTCAGCTGGATTTATCCAATGAGAGCAAAAACAGATTTCTATGACATCTTTATTCTGTTTCAGAGACAAGTTGAGAATCAGCTTGATTGCAAAATTAAGATCTTTCAATGTGATGGTGGAGGTGAATTCGTTAGTCACAAGTTTCAGACACATTTACAGAGCTATGGCATTAAACAACATGTGTCCTGCCCTCATACACTAGAACAAAATGGTGTTTCTGAAAGAAAGCATCGCCATGTTGTTGAATTAGGTCTGGCTATGCTCTATCATGCTAAAGTTCCTTCGAAATATTGGGTTGATGCCTTCATGACAGCCATTTATATCATCAATATGCTTCCTACACCCAAGTTACTGATGTAATCACCTTATAGTAAACTCTATCAGAAAGAACCAAGCTATGATCATCTCAGAGTTTTTGGCTGTGCATGTTTTCCTTGTCTCAGATCCTATGCACAGCACAAGCTTGATCCACGATCACTTACCTGTATATTCATTGGATATAGTGAACGTCACAAAGGATATAGATGCCTTGTCCCTACTACTGGTCGAGTATACATCAGTAGACATGTCATCTTTGACGAAAGTTTCTTTCCCTTTACTAAGACCTGTATAACAGAGCACACATCCTATACAACACTATATCGACTGTGGACAGAAGAGGTTAAATTTTTGGATCCAGTAAGTCGAAATGTTATGTCTTCATCTTCATAGGATTCTATACGACAACTGCATAATAATGGCATCAATCATTCTACTTCATCTTATTTGCCTCCTGAAGAACAGGGCAATCTTACTTCCATTACACCAACACAAGCTGAAGTTCCTACTCATCAGGATCATTACTCTTCACAAGTTTCGGAAGTATCCAGCTCTATAGCTCATTCTGAAGCTGTTCACTCAACTGGAAACAGTATCAACCAAGCTCCTGCTAGTTCTATCTTACATGGTACAACTACATCTCATCCTATGCAGACTCGATCAAAATCTGGAATTATAAAAACAAATCCTAAATATGCTTGTCTTGCTGAGTACAAAGTACCTACTAAACCTAGATCAGTCAAGTCAGCTTTAGCAGATCAAGGATGGTATACAGCTATGAAAGAAGAAATGGATGCTTTATATCAGAATCACACCTGGATTTTGATTCCTCGAACAAATCACATGAATGTGATAGGTTGCAAATGGGTGTTTAAAATAAAATTGACATATGATGGAAGGCTTGATAGGTTAAAAGCTCGTCTTGTAGCTAAAGGATTTCATCAAGAAGAAGGTATTGATTTTACTGAAACTTTCAGTCCAGTAGTTAAACATGCTACAATTCGGTTAGTCCTATCTGTAGCAATGATGAATCAGTGGCCTATTCATCAACTTGATGTCAAGAATGCATTTTTACATGGCACATTGACTGAAACAGTTTACATGGAACAGCCCCCTGGTTTCATAGTCACAAACACCCAATCATGTATGCCTCCTCAAGAAATCTCTTTATGGTCTTCGACAAGCTCCTCGTGCATGGTTTGATAAGTTCAGTACCTTCTTACTTGAAAATTGTTTTTTCTGCAGCTCAACTAATCCCTCTCTGTTTATTCTTTGTAATGGACAAGACACGATACTTCTCTTACTATATGTTGATGACATTGTCTTAACTGGTAGCTCATCCTCATTACTTTCAAATTTACTTCATTCTCTAAGCCTTCAGTTTCACATGAAAGATCTAGGATATCTTCACTACTTTCTTGGCATTGAAGCTAAACGCATCTCTACTGATCTGTTTCTCTGTCAAACCAAATATGCTCTTGATCTTCTTACTCGAGCTCACTTGGTTGATTGTAAACCAATCTCTACTCCACTACCTCAAAGACCATCTATCCTGCAAACTGATTCCATTCCCTTATCCAATCCTCTTGAATATAGAAGCCTCGTTGGTGGTCTTCAATATCTGACATTGACTCGTCCTGATATTGCCTATGCTATAAACATGTTATGTCAGAAAATGCAGCAGTCCACTGTTGCAGACTTTCACAAACTAAAGAGGGTTATGCGCTATGTTAAAGGAACTGTTAGTTGTGGTATCTTTCTTCATTCTCGAAGTCCTAGACATCTTTATGGCTTTTCAGATGCAGACTGGGCTGGTTGCACTGAGACTAGACGATCCACCACTGGCTTTTGCACATTCCTCGGCTCTAATCTCATTTCTTGGACAGCAAAGAAACAACCTACTGTTAGTCGATCTTCTACTGAAGCAGAATATCGTGCCCTTGCCTCTGCTACTGCCGAGCTTACATGGATCAGCTTTGTTCTTCTTGATATTGGTCTGTCACTTTCTTCACCAACTCGTCTGTTCTGTGATAATCATTCTGCTATTGCTCTCACTACTAATCCCATTTTACATGCTCGCACCAAACACATTGAAGTTGACTTTCACTTTGTACGAGAAAAGGTTGCCTCTGGCTCTCTCAATGTGTGTTATGTTCCCAGCAATTGCCAGCTTGCTGACATTTTTACAAAACCTCTCTCACGGTTAGCTCATTTTGACATTCGTACCAAATTGGGCATTGGTTCTTTACCCCTTCCCAATTTGCGGGGGGATGTTAAAGAATATAAGCCAAAGTCGAAGATAAATGTTGCTGATCAAGAGCTAAGTTCGGGTGATAACAAGGAAAATGAAGTAAGGGAGTTCAAGCTGAAGCCGAAGCTAAATATTGATATTCAGAAGATAAGTTTTGGTGAAAATAGGGGAAGTAAAGTGAGGCAATCTGCTGATTTGGGAAATGAAGTAACAAGTGATAGTACTGATGATTCAATCAAGGCTGGAAATGACGAGCTTAACTCTACTTGTGAGGATAAAGAAAAGCAGAACAAAGAAAGCATGACTTACATCAACAACACGTGCTCATTAAATAACAGATATTCAGTTTTAAGTAGAAACTGAATATTTCCTTTTGTTCTGTTATTTTCCGCATCTGTTAATTCAGTTAAACAAGTTTGTTGTTCACTCACTATAAATACTGAATTGTGCGAAGAACAGAAGGTGTGATACACTTTGTAAATTTCTCTCTCTCTGTGTGATAGATTGAATATAGAAACTCGAGATCTCTTTTCAATTCTTCATCTTTGTTAGCTTTTTCTTCTTCTTCTTTGTTTCTGTTCCTGTTCTCGTCTTCTTCACAGTATATTGCTCTCCTCTTTGTGTGGCCGGGTGTTCGCACATATGTGGCCCCCTTTTCCTCCCCACCGTACGCGACTCCTTTTATACACCGAAAAATTGTATCTCCGTGATATATTTCATTGCCAACTTTGCTTGTGCAAAATACTATTGAATATATCATCCCACCACGCGCAATATTTTTTGTGTTTTTTTTCCAATATTTCATTCGAGAATTTCCTTTCCATCAAAAATACATCACTCGGTGTATATTGCCTAAATATATGAAAATCCCAACGGAATATGTGAAAAATTTTGCACTCGTCGTCGGTTCAAAAATGTTCCTAAACTATATGCCATGTGATTTTATTTTTTTAGGGATAAAATTAACCCCTAATTTTTTAATACGATAAATGTCTAAATGGGTCGCCAAAATTTAGGTGTCAACAACCCCTTTACACATGAGTCAAGCCTACGTTGCATCCCATTATAAAAGTCTTTTTTGATTAGGGCACTTCGATTAGCGTAGAATTTCATATGTTTAAAAGCATCGCTCGAAGAAGTACGAGCAAGATTACTCAATCTCTTTTCACAGGGTTCTTGACTTGTAAACCCGGAGATGGTCGTGCAACATTCTCATCCATTAGCTTCGACCTTGATGGTCCCCTTTGATGAGCCGCTGACCAAGACTTCATCACAGTTTCGACAAAGACCTCTCACATTGGTAAAGTCGTACTGTTTGCAAGAATACTTGGACCCCTGCTGACATGATGACAGTGAGATAGTGTAGTCCTTATAAATCCTCCATTAATGGTCAGGATAGCCTTTTCCATGAGAGTGAGCGAAAAGTCCCTTTAGACTGAAAGTTCCTCATCTGGCATGCTCAAGACATCTACATTCTAAATGAATGTTGTCTTTCAAAATCATCCCCGGTGGAATTTGAATGATACAAAACTGACAATATTGTCATGCATAAATCACATTTGAATTTATGAATTTACAATATATACAATCATGTGTGCATATTGTGCAAATAGCAGAGATACTCTCAGAGATCAGAGATATTGCCAGGTAAGCATATCTCTATCCCCATTTGTCTTAAAGGTACCTATCATTGTCTAGGTACTCTCTTATTGACACTCAACATATTTGAGTCGTCCTTTGAGTTTGGGTGCTTACTGCTGTCTAGGTATTCCCATTGTCTTTGAGTACCGACCACCATTCGGATACTCTCTTTTCCTAACACTCGACCTATTCGAGTTGTCCCCTGAGTATTGATACTTGTGACTGATCAAGTATCCCTTTATCGTTGAATACCTACTACTGTCTAGGTATCCCTATTGTCTTTGAGTATCGGCCACTATTCGGATACTCCCTTTTCCTGATACTTCACTTGTTCGAGTTGTCTCTAGAGTATCGATACTTGTGACTGACCAAACATCTCTTGGAATACCTACTGTTTTCTAGGTTTCCCCATATCGTCAAGTACCCACCATTGTCCAGGTATGCTTTCTTACACTTGGACTTGACTGAGTGGTCCTAGATCATATTATTAAATACTTGTGTTCATCCGAGTATTCCAGTGCTTTGTACACCTGTAGCTACCCAGGCCCTTTTGAGTGCCTGCAGCCATCCTAGGTAAGCCTCGTGCCACATTCAAGTTTATAATACCAGGAGGTGAGAGACCTTCACGAATATCCCAGATACGTCCTCGATATTCCCTTTTACCAGGAGGTGAGAGACCTTCACGAATATCTCAAGTACGCCCTCGATATTCCCAATTACTAGGAGGTGGGAGACCTTCATGAATATCTCAGATACGTCCTCGATATTCCCAATTACCAGGAGGTGGGAGACCTTTATGAATATCTCAGGTACGTCCTCGATATTCCCTTTTACTAGGAGGTGAGAAACCTTCACAAATATGCGAGGTACGTCCTCAATATTCCCCATATCAGGAGGTGAGAGACCTTCATGAATATTTGGGGCACGTCCTCGATATTCCCCATATCAGGAGGTGAGAGACTTTCATGAATATCTAAGGAGGTGAGAGACCTTCACAAATAGGCGAGGTACGTCCTCGACATTCCCATTGCCAAAAGGTGGGAAACCTTCACGAATATCCAAGGTACGACCTCGATATTCTCATTGCCAAAAGGTGGGAGACCTTCACGAATATCTTAGGTGCACCCTCGATATTTCCCAAATTGCCAGGAGGTGGGACACCTTCACAAATATCCAAGGTATGTCCTCGATATTTCCAATTATCAGGTACCTCTTTGATGCTTGTGAACATCCAGATATCCTTCAAGAGTTCGTACTTGTGATAATTCAAGTACCCCTTTAATACCTGCAAGCAATCAGATACTCCTTCAACGCCTGCAAACATCCATGCACCATCCAAGAGTTTGTATTTGTGACTATCCAAGTACTCTTTTGATACCTGCAAATAATCAGGTATTTTCCAGCATCTAGTACTTGTGATAATATAGGTACCTTTTCGATACTTGTGAACATCTAGGTATCCTCTAAGAGTTTGTACTTGTGATCATCCAAGTACCCTTTCGATGCCTGCAGAGGCCCAAATATCCTCCAAGTTAGTACTTGTAAATATCCAGGTACTCTTTCAATGCCTGTGAATGTCCAGGTATCTTCCAGAATCGATGCCTTGAGAAAGGTCGGCACATCCTCCCGAGAAAGGTCGGGTTCCTATCGGTGTCTTTGACAAAAGTCAGACACCCCAACAAATATGATGCCCTAAGAAAGATCGGTGCATCTCCCGAGAAAGGTCGGGTACCAACTGGCGTCCTTGATACAGATCAGGTGCCCACAAATAGATGCACCGAGAAAGGTCGGTGTATCTCCTGTCACGGTGACCGAAGAAAGGTTCGGGTCCAAGACAAACCACTTACTGCTCTGACAGGCGACTGAAGAATGATTCGGGCCCTGGAAAAGCATTTTATTGTCACGGCGACCGAAGAAAGGTTCAGGTCCGAGGCAAATCACTTATTGCTCTAACAGGCAACCGAAGAATGGTTCGGGTCCTGGAAAGGCAATTTCCCGTCAAGGCGACCGAAGAAAAGTTCGGGTCCTAGATAAATTATTGATTGTTTTAACAGGCGACCGAAGAATGGTTCGAGTCCTGAAAAAAGCAACCTCCTCACATCACCAGGTAAGATGATGCCTTGATACTTGCCAAAACTCGGGGTTCACACCCTATTTCACTCACTCTCAGTAAGTAACTATAGGTATCTTTTTATCTGTCTTAGTATTGCTCTTTTTCTGCATAGAATACTAGGTCCCAAATAAAATATAATCTGCTACGCATGCATGGATAAAATTTAGGCATAAGTTTGTCTTTGAATGCAACCTCTACGAGCTCACCTTCAAAGAGGGGCAGCTGTTGACGCCTTAATTTTATTTAGGTTTATTTTATTAATTAAGTTTTTATTTTATTTTATTTTGTCTTTTCGGATAAATAAGATAATAAAAAACAAAAAAAAGCAAAGGAAAAGCCCAGCCCATATTTCTCTCCCTCTCTTCCCCCTCTGCATGGGCCCCTATGGTCCATTTTCCTCCTCTAGCCCGGCCCTCTTTGGTCATCTTCTTCCTCCGTCTGCCTCAACAGTGCACGCGCAGAAGGCACGACGCCGGATGAGCGGACGGACAGCGACGCGCGTGGGGGCAGGCGCGGACAGGTGGCGGATGGGACGCCGGGTCGGCCGGCAGAGGCCGTTCGGCTTGCGAAGATCGGCGGTCGAAGCTTCGTCGACCGCTCGCCCCTTCGCCTATAAATAAACCCTTCACCTTCGTCGAAAAACACACACACAGAGAGGGAGAGTCGGATCTAGGGCTTGCAAACCTCGGACAACCCACTGAGAGACTTCAGGGGAGGTCTGAGGTCGAACGGCCAAGCATCTGAGGCTTGCCGGAGGAGAGGGCAGAGAGAGAGGGGGACGATTCGAAGTCGCAGGCCTCGGGCACCCCACTGAGAGACTTCAAGGGGGTTCCGAGGACTCATGGCCGCGGATCTAAGGCCTAGCGGAGGACACGGAGGAAGGAGAAGGGAGACTAACTGAGGTCGCGACCCTTGGATACCCCACTGAGAGACTTCAAGGGGGCCGAGGGCTCGCGGCTTCGAATCTGGGCTTCGCCGAAGTAGAGATCAGAGAGAGAGAGGCCACTAGAGCTCGAGATCCCCTGAGAGACTTCGGGGAGCTCGAGTGCAAGGCTGGTCGAGGCGGGGTGAGCTCAGAGGGGTCCCTGAGAGACTTCGGGGAGCTCAAAGGGCGAGCCCGAGCCCAAGAGAGAGAGCCCCGGCCAGATCTGACCAAACCCAGGCCTTGTCGTCACCATCGTTACTCGCCGTGGCTTCCATCGTCGCAAATCGCCCCCTGCCGTCGCCGTCGTTGCCCCCGTTCAAGAAATGGTAAAAAGCCCGTAGCCGTCGTCCCTACCGTTCATCGTAGCCCCCTTCCGTAGCCGTTGCCGTCGTCGTCGTTGCTGTCACTGCCGTCGCCGCAATTCGAAAAACCTAGGGTTCCCGATTTTCTGGGTCATGATCTCGGGTTGTCGGATCGGACCCGGATCGGGAACTGGGTAGGGATTCCGTAAATCCCGAGGGCGGCGGAGGTCGGGTCGCGAGTCGGGTCGAATCCAAGTAGGGTTTTCGCAGGGGAGCCGGGTCGTGAGTCGGGCCGTGGGGCCGGGTTGTCGGGCCGGGCCGGGTGTCCCTAAACACCCGGCCACGACGCAGTTTCTTAAAAAACAAAAAAAGGAGAAAAATCTGAGTTGGGCCCTCCGCGCTCGGGTCGCCGGCCCCAGTCGGACCCAACCCTGGTGGCGGATTTGACAATAAATAAAATAATTTATTTTCAAAAAATATTAAAAAATATTTTAATTTCCAGAAAATCGAAAAATAATAAAAAAAATTATAAAAATAATTTATTTTCCAAAAAATCAAAAAATCAAAAATATTTCATATTTTCCAAAAAAAAAAATGTCAAAAAAAAAAAAAAAAAAAAAGCCAAAAAAGACTTGTATTTTCTAAAAATACCAAAAAATCCAAAAATCCCTTTTTAAGTCCAAAAATTAGAAAAAGACTAAAAAATGTTTTTTCCTCCCCAAATTGCATGGAAAATCCCTCAAACATCCAAAAAATCTCAGGGTTTAAGCAAGATTATGTATCGAAAGGGCATTAGTGATTAACTAGTGTAATCAAGTCCCCAATTATAATTTCTTTGGTTGCGCAGGAGCAAGTATTTCTCCCAATACTTCGCATGGGTTTCTAATCAACCCACCCTAAATCGATTAGTGGTGACTCCGTTTTAAAAATTGATTTATAGGTTAAAAACTTGAACCATTAAGTTGCGAATTGGTGGACTTGGGAGAGTCTGGGCTTAATAAATTTAGCCGAGCCATTAGCCTCCTTAGGCGCCCGTACCCGATTGCGGGCGCCAAAAAAAAGATAGGTCGTGACAGCATTTGACCTTCTCTATTCAAAGCTAACACAGAACCTAAGTTTCCTTTTATAAAAATAAAAATATAACACTTTGTTAAAGATGTTTCGTTATGAGATTCAAAACCAAAGAAATAAATTTGTTTAATTCTTTCACAAGATTGAAAGATTATTTCACAAGAAATTATGGGGCTAAACATTGCGTGAGCTATTAGGCGTAATTGAGACTTGAGAAACCTGAGTGTGTTTGAGCGACTCGAGTGCGGTTGTAATTTCCGTACATCACTTGATCTATAGTAAAGTTCGTCACTACTCTCCTCATGGATGTAGATCACTACGATTGAATCACGTAAATTCAATGTCCGATTTATTTTCTCACTCTGTTTATTGAATGTTCGATCACCCATTTCCGCAACAAAAATCATCTGACAAGGCGTTGATCTTTCAGGTGCACAGTCTGTCTGTGCTACACCACCCAACCAATTATTTTGGGCAATTATAATACTCTACATCATGGCCCAAGACGGTGTGGTCTTTCTCCTCTCTCTCTATATATATTGCGTGGCCTGCGTGACAAGAGTTCACACAGCACAGCTCATCACTGAGGGCTAGAGACATAACTAGGGTGTCTCGTGTTGAGCTGTGAAACCTTTCATTCTCAAATATTTCCTCCGGTTGAGCTGCCACCCTTGATTTCCTGAGAAGTAGAGAGAGGGGCAAAGGCCATTTTCTCGACCGATAATCCCTGGGCTTTTGCTTTTGGCCTTCTAGGTATATAGTTTTAGCTTGACATGATCTAACTTGTAATCTCACTTAGTATCTTCCTAAAACTGGGGTTAACATGCATATTATACTTGTGCCATCACTAACCCCTCTCTCATCAAGATATTGATTCCCTCGTAAGGCCATGGACTGACTCATTTGTCATCTTTTTTTTTTTTTTTTTTTTTATAATTCTTTGTCCCAGGTAATCTTATATCTTTCGTGGTCTTTTTGGCCCCAGTGTAAGTTCATCCTCTTGATCAAATTTTTGTTTAGCTTAACAGGAGGGTCTGGAAGTATGAACATGAACGAGTGGTTAATAGGGTTCTTGCAATCCTTTTTTCGCTTATGTTGGTAGGACTTGGTATTCGTAGATTGCGGGATTACAATAAGGCAGCAATGCTCAAACACATTTGGATTCTGTTTACTAACAATGAGTCTTTATGGTGCAAATGGATACATTCAACCTTCTTGAAGAGGAAGAGTTTTTGGGTAGCTGGGAGGCCCGCTTTCTGCTCATGGGCATGGAAGAGAATCCTTCACCTTAGATTAGAATTTCGTCTCCACTTCCGATGGCGGATTGGGGATGGTTAGTCAATCTCCCTTTGGTTTGATAATTGGCACCAAAGAGGTCCTTGGACCTTATCTGCTCAAAGCCGATTATTATGAATTCTGGTTTATCCAAGCATGCAACGGTGGCTAATCTCTTATCTCTAGCGAGTCAGGCTTTCCGGTCAGTGATTGATTCTTGGGATCATTCTCTCCCTCTCCTTTTCGATTCTTCGGATTATTTTACTTGGAGCGACAGCCCCGATGGTCTTTACTCAGCTGCATCCGCTTGGGATATCATCAGGAAAAGGAAGGGTGTCGGAAGTAATAAATGTTGGCTCAAAGCTCTTGAGGAAGGGTTTGTTGGGCTTCATTTATTTGGAATAAAGCTATCACCGTGAGATATTAATTTAATCTCTGGTTAATTACGAAGAATCGTCTCCCCACCCAAACCCTACTCATGTCCTATGGTAGAATTGGCTATGAGGTATGTCCCTTTTGTAAGCTAACACCGGACTCCATCGTTCATCTCTTTTTCGAGTGTTCTATCATTGCCAGCATGGCCTTCTCTTGGGCAGCTAAATGCAATCTCCCTTGGTGGAACAAGACTTGGACTGAGAACCTCCGGTGGGCTATAAAGTTCCTATTCGGTAAGGATTTCTACCGCTACATTGGTTGCTTCTCTTTTGGTGCCCTTTGCTACCTTATTTGGAAATATAGAAATGACATGCTCTTTAGAGATCACACGGCGACTCTTGTGGCAGTCAAAAATCATCTCATTAGAGTGGTGAAGGACAAGGCTCTAACATTAAAAAACGTTGAAGATAATCCTAGAAATAGAAGACTCCAGAGAAATTGGGGGTTCGATCCTTCCATTTTCCTTCCCCATCCTGTGAACCCAGTGTGAGCTGTTCTCGGTGGCTTCTCCTTTTGGTGCTTGCGGTTCTCCTGCTTTGTTGTTGGTTGTCTAGGGAGGTTTGGTCTTTCTCGGCCCTGTGCGGCTTTTCTCTCCTCCTTGGTCTCTTGCTTGTTGTTTAGGCTGGTGTTTGCTTTGGCCACTCTTGCGGTTTTCTTTTACTTCCGACACCCTTCCACTCACGTAGACTTGTTGTCTTGTTGAGTGTAAGTTTTGTAGCGCTGGATTTTGTAAATGTTGGCTCAAAGCTCTATAAAATTTATTACTTCTGACCAAAAAAAAAAAAAAAAAAATTATAGGGTATGCAAGAGGAACTCGACCGAAGGGTTTCAATCAGTTCCGTACGTGGTTTCTTTGCTCGGCGCCATGCTCTGGCTAATGATTTCACTGATTTCCTTCTCATCACTGTCAACTCAGTGGGATGTGTCATAGAGACCATCTACGTTGCTCTCTACCTTGCTTATGCTCCTAAGAAAGCCAAGGTACGAACTTACCTATTCAATCTCATATACATGATATCGTCACAATTCTTACCCGGTCGATATGTAATAGCATACGTTGTTAAAGAAGGTTTTTTAATGATAAATGCTTGCATGGATGCATGCATGCAGATATTTACAGTGAAGCTGATGGTGACGGGCTTTGGAGGGTTTTGTTCCTTTCTTCTCTTGTCCCGCTTGTTAACAAAGGCATCGACCAGGGTCCAACTTCTTGGGTGGCTTTGTGTTGGATTCTCCGTCAGCGTTTTCGCAGCTCCTTTAAGTGTTATGGTGAACAATTGAAGTAACTCTTCATTTTTTATTTTATTTTTTACTTTTCCCTATTTATACTTTTCTTCATGCACATTGCTACAGAGTGATGTGAGACAAGTTTCGCATGACCTTTATTTTCGACGAATATTGTGCAGAGAATGGTGATACGAACCAAAAGCGTAGAGTTCATGCCCTGCTCTCTCTCATTTTTCCTCACTCTCAGCGCTGCGACTTGGCTCCTTTATGGTTTATTCCTCAAGGACATCCATGTTGCGGTATGCATCGACTTTCGGCAAATACTAGAAATTATGCTAAAAAGCGTTTTCTATTACCCAAAGAAAAAAGTTTGTCGCAGAGACTACGGTTTAGATATCGCTTTATTTTCTGATATACATTCATTAACGCAAGTATGATCATTTATATAGGTTCCAAACGTACTGGGTTTTATCCTTGGAGTGTTTCAGATGGGACTTTATCTGATAAATAGGAAGACGAATGTGATGGTTTTGGAGGAACCCGATAATTTTGGTGGTGCAAAGCTGACTGCCCATACTCAAAGTCACAATATCGCCTCTAACGACAGCATCATCGACGTTGATGAGGTCAAGGAGCGGAAAGACGATGCATATGAGGGTGAGATAAGCTTGGAAGCTTCCGATAATGGACCAGTGGCGAATAGTTCATGTGAAGTTTGACCCAGGTTAAGTCGCTGCATATGCCTCTGTTGTTGTCTTTCGAGTAGCTAGTTAAGCTAATTTAGTTCTTTCTTCTATGTAGTTAATGCACGCGTCGTAACTTGTACATGCAAGTGGTGATTAACACCGAGTGCATAGGTGCTCTGGAATTGCAATGTCTTGTCTAGCAATTAAAATCTTTCTGATCTCGTTCCTATCGTAAATGAACTCATTCTACTGTCTCTTTGGTCCGTATTTCGAAAAAGAAATAATTATGTAGGTCGCTATGTCTCAAATTAGAAATGGCAAGTTTGCCTCGACTCACCTATAAAGATCATGATTCGTGACCTGAATTGAAATCCGTCGTCATAGATACTTGTCATGATCTACCTCCTTTAAAAGCGGAGAAGCCCACTCTTCGGAAAACAAATAATCAAGCCTATCATCGTCGGCGTCGTTTAGTGAGCAACGTTTCGATAAAAGTCAAATGGTACTCGTTCTCTGTGTGTAAGGGAGTCATATCATCTGGCATGAGATTACCGGATACAAAAGCTTGGCACAACTTCCATCCGGGCCTCTCGTTCTAGCCCGTAACACTTCTTTAAGAATGGCATAGCTTCATAACATTAAGGCAATATCTTTTGTCTATTGAGTACTCACCAGTCTGTGAAACTTCAATAGTTTGGTGTCGGGCACTTGGGTGCCGATCGAGTTGAGTTGAGATAAGCTTGGGTCGAGTCATCACTACAATTTACAGCAGAGTTCTTATGCCCCCAGTATTTTATTTCCAGTCTTTCCCTTATTGCTGGTCACAGCGATTTAATGACTTAATTGATGGCATTAATAAGTGCCTAGATGGCCTTAAATAACATATCTAGCACCATTTAGTGCACATAAACCGCCAAAAGTCTTTCCGACACCAATCTTGACAGTATTTGAGTCAAAATGGGCGGCATTTCTAAAGGTTGGGAAAAAAGATCTTGGAAATTTGTAATTTATTGAAGGGCATGTTGATATAGCTAGTATAAGCACCTAGAGGGGGGGTGAATAGGTGTATAAATATTGTTCTCGTTAATCGCACAATATTGGACAGTTAATAGAATTAAGACAAACAGCGATCAAAGTAAGACTGAGATAAGGGAAGAGAAGATTAAACACAAGGTTTATAGTGGTTCTGCTTATTCTAAGCCTACGTCCACTCTTCCGCACTGACAGCCAATTGGCTGGATTCCACTATGAACAAAAGATGAGTTACACCACAGCTCTTCCTTGATTCCACAGTGTAGATGTTCTACTACACCTTCTCAAGGTCTCGTACAAATATAGATTCTCTTTTGAATACAATGATTAGCTCAAAGAATTTGTCTGAACAACAGGAAGCTTTCAGACTTTGGAATTTTTCTATCGTGCACACTCTTAACAACTAATACGTCTTCTTTATATATAGAGCCCGAATGTCCTCCTTGGATTTTTGTGTGTGGATGCACTGTGTAACTTTAGGATCCCTATGTTTGATTTTTATCACAACTATAATTGCAAGCTTGAGCTTGACTCAATATGAGATTTGAGTAGCTTGAGCTCAACTCAAGATCAAAAAAGTTGATTTGATCGAGTAATATATCATCGAACTGAGGCTGAGCTACGTGCTCTCGAGTAAATTGACTTAGTTTATGGTGACTCACACAAGAAGCTTGGGGATGATTATCGTCTTGCTAAGGAAATATGTTGGGAGGTGACGGATTTCCAAAAACCGGATTCGACACTAAATTGAACCCCTAAAACGAATGCGGAAGACAAGCCCGGGAAAAACATGTATCACCGATCCTAAAGCATACCACGGAATCGAGTGTACCTTGTTAGCCACAGATTAAACACCAATGCCGATAAGAGGAAGAGAAAAACGATCCCGTTCGATCCGATGACGTCGATTTGCCTTGAAGAGAAGAGAGCGTCGCCTTTTGCGTTTGTTTTTTTCTTGGAGGGAGAGAGAGAGAGGAACGTACGTAATAATGCCAAAAGGTGCGTTCTCCCTCTCTTTCCTCCCTTATATACGTCTCCTCCAAAATAGAAACGTACCCCTTCATCCATGGGCTCTAATCTTGTGGGTCAGGCTTTTAGGCCCAACATGGGCGGACGGGCCTTAAGCCCATCACATAAAACCATCATCTGCCACTCGCACATGGTAGGCCGAACAGGATTCTCTTGACCTCTCTTCAACATTCATACCGGTGAATAATCCGTGCGACCAGCATATTTTGAGAGCTCGTTGCTATACATCTGTTAGAAATATATAGCAGCTCATAATGGGCATCACACTCTAAGTAGATTTAGTATGCAGTACCCTAGATCGATCGATCACATTTATATCTCTCTTGATCTCTTTTAAACAATGATAAATATATGTATATATATATATATATATATATATATATATTGTATTCACAATTATGATTATCCCAAATACAGTCATAATTGGTTAATCAGTGAATACAAAACTACAATGTGATTCTCCAAATTCGATCTTCCTCTTTCCTTCAAACTCTCAATTTCAGTTCAGCTTACTTTTCTAGAAATGTCCCATTAGATCGAATCAACTCATGACCATTGGCAACATCCTAAGATAGCAAACACTAAATAGAAATCTTGAGAATAAGTAAGAGTCATGAGGAGACTAAAAAATTGAGGAACTCTTTTCCTCAAGAGCCTCACACGGCATAAAAATTGAGATCAACCTTTTGCCACTCTTATTGGTCGTTTCATGCATACGTAGTATGAAATACGTATTACGGTATTAACTCATTTCCCATGGAACGTATGTCTACACCTTCAATACCGTACAGATGATAGTTCAGACATACCCAATGTCTAACTTGAGTTCATGTATCTACTCATTCACAAAATTCATCAGAACTCACATCTGCCATCATAGAAAGATAAAGTAAAATATGTGAGTTATTTTACTTTCGAACATAATAAGTATTATGTCCTCATCTTAACACTCAATTAAAGCGACATACGTATTTTAAGCTTGAGCTCTCGATTATCATCTAGATAATAAGCTTAAAAACAGTCTCATCTCTATTTATCACACAGTAAATAGAGGCGATTACCCGTGTGAGTAGGCTAATCTTATATCTGTCCGACATACTTTCTCAACTTAAAGTAATGCACTGAGCATTAAGATGCATAAAGATCAAACAAAGATTCATAGGCATTAATGATGAAAACACAAATTCATCAAATGTGAACACTTAGGGAAATTACAATATTCAGTACATCAACCTATACGCAATCCTAGAGATTTCATATGGCCACAAAATACATCTCTAGGTATTGGCTTTGTCATAGGATCTACTACCATTTTATGCGTAATATGTACTGTAAATTCACATCTTTTCGTGCAATCATATTTTTTACAAAAGTTATACTTGGTATCTATAGGTTTGGTCTTACCATGATATTTTGGATCTTTAGTGTACACTTTTGCTACTTGGCTATCACAGTTAACCAACAATGAATCTGCAACACTTCCAATAACACTTGAATGATCCAAAAATCTCTTAAGCCAAACATCTTCTTATACTGTTGTTGATAATGCCACGAACTCAATTTCCATCGTGGACAAGGCTATATACGTTTGTTTCTTACTGCTTCAACATATGGTGCCATTATTCGGTAAGAAAACAAACCCAGAGGTAGATTTTCTTTCATCTAAATCTCCTCCCCAATCAGCATCAGAATAGCCTTTGAGTTGCAGATCTTTTCCTTAATAACTCAGTGTATAATCAGCAGTCCCCTTTAGATACCTCAGTATTCTCTTAACGGCTTTCCAATGTGCTTGACCTGGATTGGATTGGATTGGTATTTACTCACCATTCTAATTGCAAAACATATGTCAGGTTTTGTACACATCATAGCGTACATAAAGCTTCCAACAGCACTAGCATAAGGAACATGTTTCATTTGTTCCTTCTCTTGTGGAGTCCTTGGACACAGTCTATGGCTCAATCATTCACCTTTTCCAATAGGAGTGTCTATGGGTTTACAATCTTGCATACGAAATTGTTCAAGAACCTTGTTTATATATGTTTCTTGTGAAAGAGATAACGATCTCTTGAAATCTTAACTCCAAGAATGTATGCAGCCTCACCCATATTCTTCATCTCAAAGTTGGAAGACAACTAACTCTTGACAGTATTAACAAACTCCATATTGCTTCCGGAAATTAGTATAGCATCAGCATATAATGATATGATCACAAATTGATCTTAGGATCTTTTGATATATACACAATGATCCTCACCTATCATTGTAAAGTCATATGCCATTATGGCATTACGAAAACGTATATACCATTATCTTGACGACTGCTTAAGGCCATATATCGACCTCAAAAGTCGACATACCTTTTCTTCTTGGCCTTTCACTATGAAACTAACAGGTTATTCCATATATATTTATTCCTCTAATTCTCAATTGAGGAAAGCAGTCTTTACATCCATTTGATGTAACTCAAGATCCATACTAGCCACTATTGCCAGAATAATGCGAATCGAGATAAATCTAACTACAGGAGAAAATGTTTCTTCATAATCAATTCATTCCTGTTGATTATACCTTTTCACCACAAGGCGAGCCTTATGCCTTTCTATCGAGCCATTAGCCTTTCGCTTTATTTTGAGAACCCACTTGTTCCCAATAGCTTTGTGTCCTTTTGGAAGATCAACCAGTTTCCAAACATGATTTGACTTCATTGACTCAATTTCCTCTTCCATTGCATGAATCCATTTTTCCTTACTAGGGCAATTTAGAGCCTCATTAATATTTATTGGCTCATCCTCATCTTGTGGAACAACCATAAAAGTTTCCCTTTCAATGTCAAAACGTTGACGGGGAATACTTTGGCGACTTGTTCGCCGTATGGGAGATTGTACACTTAGCACATCATTCCCCATTATGCTCCCACTTGGATTAGATAATGATGATGTCGTCTTATCATATGGTTGTAATTGAGAATGAGTTGAATTCAATTCATCACTTCTCATATTACTCCCATTTGGACGAACTCCACTAATATCATTATATTGATCCAAGGTTTCAAATAGGGAGTAATCCTCACCTATTTTGCCCTTTTTAGGAAATTCATCCTCTTAAAATGTAACATCCTGTGATTCAAATTCAGTTATACTCCCACTTTCCTGCTCACCTATGAACACATACTCTTTCGAGTGTTCAGAGTATCTCATTAAAATACTCTTATTTCATTTGGTACCCAATTTCCCAAACTTGTGAGGGGACTCATGAGTATAGGTAGCACAACCCCATGGCTTAAGAAAACTTAAGTCCGGTTTTCTACCTGTCCATAACTTATATGGAGTGTAAGCAACCGATTTGAAATGCACCTAGTTAAGTATATAGGCAGCAGTTAATAACGCATCACTCCAAAAAGTGATAGGCAAGTTAGCATGCGCCATCATAGACCTAACCATTTCTAGTAGGGTTCTGTTTCTTATTTCCGCAACACCATTTGTTGAGAAGTATATGGAATAGACAACTGTCTTTCTATTCCTTTTTCATCACATAACTTTCTGAACTCATCAAATAAATATTTTCGACATCGATTGGATCTCAA
The DNA here is from genome assembly GCA_014182575.1 of Eucalyptus decipiens. Taxonomy (NCBI): domain Eukaryota; kingdom Viridiplantae; phylum Streptophyta; class Magnoliopsida; order Myrtales; family Myrtaceae; genus Eucalyptus; species Eucalyptus decipiens. The sequence goes on along the minus strand of CM024619.1, from coordinate 33,371,346 downwards.
TGCTTTTATTTTCTTGTCTAATTGATTTTCTACCATGTTCATAAACCTTTTGAAACAGCTTAATGTTTCAGATTTATGAGAAATCAAATAAACATATCCGAATCGAGTATAATCATCTATAAAAGTGATGAAATAAGTAGCCACATGCCTTCCTCTCACATTCATTGAACCACAGACATCAGAATGGATTAAATGTAGAGGAAATTAAGCTATTTTACATTTTCCAAATGGTTTCCTTATCGTTTTCCCTACTAGGCAATGCTCACATATGAGCACATCAACTTTTTCAATGTTGCCCAACAAGCCTTCTTTGGCTACTATTCATACGTCGTTGGCCAATATGATCAAGTCTAGCATGCCACACATTCACATCGAACTAGACTAGGCTAAACCTTGTCTTTTTCATTGGCATTTAACTACTTACTTTATTATCATATGAATTAGGAGACGTGAGAAGGGAATAACAAACATTGACATCACCACAGTCAACATTTAGTACAATAAAACCATCCAGAAAATAACCACAACCATAGTAGTTTGTATCCAAATATAAATCTACACTGCTATTACGGAAGTTCACACAAAAAACAAGCTTAACCAACACCAAAACAGACATTAAATTTCAATGAATCTCCGGAGCATATAGAACATCATGTAGGAACAAGGTGCGTGATCACGCATGTTCAATTGGCAAGTGCCAATCCCTTTAACTTCATCTCTGGAGTTATATCCCACATAGATCCACTTAGTTCCAGTTGGTATCGTCAGAATTCCACGAAGGATTCTCTATCCTTCGCTACATGGTCTGTCGCTCCTGAATCTACAGTCCACAAAGGATTGGATTAAGCTAATAATGCAGAATTTGACACATAAGCAAAGATCTCAAATGTACAAGAGGTGTTTACCTTTTTCGGCTCACAACAGTTGCGAGCATAGTGACCTTTCTTGTCACAATTGTAACACCTCACCCTTGACATTTTCTTCACTTGAGAACATTTTCCTCTCTTGTGTTGGTTAACTCTTGATTTCTTGCAATAAGGACTTGATCATTTGCATTCCCACATATCGAACGAATCAATACGCTTGCGCTTAGACCCCAAAGCCCTTTCTGAGCTAGAACCAGCATTGCAAATATCTATTTTCGGCTCAAATTTCGTTATGCGGTCCTCTATTAGCTCAAGGTGGTGCACGACATCCTCAAGATCTTCCATAACATGGTCAAGAACTTCTAATGCTTCTTGCTTTTCTAGCACATATTGAATCTTCATATTCAATATTTCACAATTGTTGCCGTTCATATCAGCAATTACGTTCTTAGTTGTTGAAACCATCGATCTGAACACATCAGACATATATGCACGAATAATTAATGCCTATCATTTATGCATCCACTTTGCACAGACCCATCATATCAATGAATAATTTCAAGTAAGGTTTCAGAATCAAAAGGTCACTATGTTTCCAATCATCCTCCAAAAATCCTAACTTAAAACTATTATTAATATAATTGTCTTATGCAAAATAAATTCTATGAAGTTACAAAAACTTCTATGAATTATCCACAACAGTCAACAATAACAGAAAGCAAATAATATTTGACATCCAATAGAATAATAATGCTTTCACATAATACAACTATCAATTACACTAAGTAATATATACAAAGAAGAAATATCAACATAGAAAGAGATATTCACACCAAAAAACATCTCAAACTAATATAAGAAATAAATAGGGAATGTTCCTTCTAATCTATTAGTCAAAATATCCAAGAAATTTGAAGGCACATTTGCCAACCATGGAAAATTTTTTGGAAAGCTTTCATGTCGCCTTCAAGGCACATTCACTCTGCGCCATGTGACGCTCAATCTAAGGGTTGAAGTTTTAGTTAACTCAATTCTATAGTACTCTCTAACAAAAGCTACCACTAGCCTCCTATAACCCGGGACCACGTTGACCTCCCATAGCCGATCTAACACTACTTGACATTCAAGTGGAAGAGTGTTCATCAAAGCCGACACCTTCTCAAAATCCGGCATAAGATAACCATTCCAGATGACTTCCTGTATCATCTGATTGACCCTAACCACATGTGATACTAAATCACCGTCATGCCACCGATAATTAGCTAACTCTGTTATCAGCCTTTTAAGTCTTGCACTTCCCTCATCCGTTCTCGAGATTGTAGGTATCCGTGCATAACGCATCATAGTTCTTGCAACAAATGCATAACTAAAAATGGATTACTTATAATTCATAATCTACATAAGGGAAAATACATAATTTTCCATGATTCATACAACAAATGCAGAATAAATAATGGATTACTTATAACCCACATAGACATAATTGAAAAAGAAACAAATTCATCTTCCTTTTTTTTTTTGAGTCAACGGTCAACGGTCGTCGGTCAACGGTCAACGGTCAACGGGCTGTGGGTCGGGTCAGTTGGATTGGACGGGCCGCTCGGACCAGACGGGCCGGTCGGACCGGTCGGGCCGGTTGGGCCGCGTCGGACGGACCGACCCGACACGTGCCTCGCACGTGCGAGCGACCGGTTGGATCTCGGGTCGGGTCGGGTCGCCGGTCGGGTCGGGTCGCCGGCCGGTCAGCCAACGGTCGTCGGCGATGACGTCATCGATGAGGTCATCCCAGTGGTTACCGACCATTGGATGATGTCATGGTGATGTCAGCACATGTCGGTTCGTCGACCGGCGCGTGCCGGTTTGTCGGCCGGCGGCGCGCACGTGCTGGTTCGCCGACCGATGCGTGTGGCGCACGCGTTGGCCGAGCCAGCGCTTCAAGCACGTGGCGCCCACGCGCAACGGCTTCTGGCCGCGCGAGTGGGCGTGTCTGACGTCTCCCGGCGGCATTCAACCCATCGCCAGACTCATCTCGACGAGCTCTTTCACCCTATGCCATCAGAAATCGATTTTGACTTATAGAAACTCAAAAAAGTGGATGAACAGTGCTCGGGTGTTATGATTTTTCGCCCCGATCCGTGTTGGCCAATTATTTTCTCGAAAAATCAATCAAAAAACATGAAAGGGGTCTGGAAAACATGAACTTGGCTCTGATACCAATGTTGGGAGGTGACGGATTCCCAAAAATCGGATTCGATACTAAATCGAACCCCTAAAACGAATGTGGAAGACAAGCCCGGGAAAAACATGTATCACCGATCCTAAAGCACACCACGGAATCGGGCGTACCTTGTTAGCCACAGATTAAACACCAATGCCGATAAGAGGAAGAGAAAAACGATCTCGTTCAATCCGATGACGTCGATTTGCCTTGAAGAGAAGAGAGCGTCGCCTTTTGCATTTGTTTTTGTTCTTGGAGGGAGAGAGGGAGAGGAACGTACATAATAATGCCAAAAGGTGCGTTCTCCCTCTCTTTCCTCCCTTATATACGTCCCCTCCAAAATAGAAACGTACCCCTTCATCCATGGGCCCTAATCTTATGGGCCGGGCTTTTAGGCCCAACATGGGCAGACGGGCCTTAAGCCCATCACATAAAACCATCACAATATTTTCTTCCACCCTCAGCGGAGAGAACTTTCTTCAATCAAGCTTCGTATTGGCGGTTTACAAAGATGGACGTTTTGACGAAGTTCGCGCGTAGGAAAGCCCAGTTTGTAGTGAAGTCTTTTCTCATAGAACTAATTCGAAGATTTGCTTCAGATATGATCCAATTAGCGCAACAAGAAAGCAACGCATTATCGGCAACTAAAAGGAGAAGGAAAAGACCCAAACCTAAGCACATTGGTGGGCTGGTCGTTGTCTTTCCCCATAAATCTTCGTGTATGATAAGGTTGGTCACGACAATTCACGTACGGAGACGACCGTTCGGTACGAAGGTTGGCACGAATCATGAAATGACATGAATTCTGGTAAATATTATTGAGCAAGATGTGGAGAGTCCCATTCCGATTGGGATCCCCCGCCTAACTACATCCTCGTTTGGAGGCCTCTATCCGCTACTTTATTCTCGCGTGCCCTTGGGCCCTTCATCGTGACTCATTGAATTATATCTTTACTTTTGAAACTCGTATGATTAGGACAATTTAGGAAAAATGTATTTGTAACGCGTCAGAGTTGCACAAAAGCTTTTAGCTTTTATTTGAATTTTCTAATGGTGAAAATAAGCAAGGGAAGACAAACAGAGGTCCAGAAAGATTTGAAGTTAAGACCTCTTAGTCTGATACAATATGAGATTTTGTAAGACTTTTGTCAACTGTTTTAAAAACTTGAATCATTAGACAAAATGATGGTTTAACATCTAACTATTATAAAACATAGAACTTGATGTTAGGCTACATGATTCATCAATTGAATACACGTGCATTGTATGTTGCCACTCGACCTTACCACCAAGACCCACAAATCAATCACATGTGATCTTACTAATTAAGAAGACAGTATTGTTACTTATAATTAATGACGGTGCAGTTCTGTCCATATATTTGTTGCACAAGTTCATGGCAACCGGTTAATCTTGTGGAAGAATTTAAATATATACTTTATAAGATACGCACCTTCAATTACTTCTATAGTACACCATAATATATATATATATATATATATATATATTTTCAAATTAGTTATTACATTAAAATAGTAGATGAAACTACTAATGTGGCTGACTAGTCACCATTAGATAGTGGTGTGGTGTTAGCGTGAAGTGTTACGTTGCTTTTTCAACAAATATAAAACAAAACAAATGTAGGGGAAAAAACCTGAGGCTCGCCCACTATAGATAGCATACCTGAGGCAACTGACCTAAACATCAGTTGCAATGGAATCAATAGTTTTGCAATATTTTGAATAGAGTCTCTATGATTATCCCAAAAAATTACTGAACTTGCTTTGTCGTGAAATCTTCTTCAAGAAATTTCAATAATTCCTTAGCAATGTGTGGCACTGGATGCTATGTACCTTAATTAAGGCGCATATCTAGAAATTTTAATTCTTGTCTTAACAATATTCATCTTTCTTTGAGAGAGCGTGATTCCATATTTCTTTATAATTTATGCAAACTATTTGAAGAGAAGGCAGTGAGATTCTTCATCAGGACTCTAAAGTAATAGGTCATCAATGTAAACCGCTTCATTAGACATAATTGGCTCAAAGATGCAGCACATAGCCTTTTGAAACAAAGAAAGGACTACTTTGAAACCAAAAGGGAGAACTTTCCATTGAAAATGCTAGTTTAAAATACAAAACCCCGTCTTAGGTCTGTCTTCAAGATGAATGCACAGTTGCCAAAATCTGACTTTGAGGTCAAATTTAGAATAAATGTGAGCTTTGGTTAATCCAGCAAAAAGAAAATTTCAAAAAGGCAAAGAAAATATATCATTTTGGAGAAAAAGGTTAAGGGTAGTTTATGACCAATCGCATCTTTCCCCTATTATGCTCTATTCTCTTATTGACGTAAAAGACTTCACAAGCCCATTGAGAGTTTAAGATTTCAATAAGACTTTGCTAGAGTTGTTCCAAGCATTTCCTTTTGAACAGAATTAAGATGTTCTAGATTCATTTCTAGTGTGACTTGCCTTGGTAGAATTTATATCTTCATTTTTTCAACGGGAGACGAACAAAAAACTCTAGATTTTTCCACAAAAGATGGGGACATTTTTTAGAGAAGTTCGAGTGAGATTCTGGACATGATTCTAATTTGCATGATTGGATCTAGTAAACTCATATGAAAAAAAAAAAAAAAAACCTTTGGATATTGACAAATTTAGAAAATTAGTCTTTATACTTAAGCTCTTGTCTAGGAATAATTCGAAATTGAGAGATTTGAATCATGATGCCCCACCCAATGATCAAATCTATGTTGGGAATGTTAGATCCAAGGGTTTTAGTAGTTATAGAGCACTAGGGAAAAAACTAAATAGTTACTAGTATAGTATGCACATTTGTAGAAAAAAATATCTTCTGAAGTAGAATTGAAGTACCAAACACAAGAAGTCTAGTATTCTTCAAGAAGAACTTTGGTATCCAAAATTAAAGAAATAGCATCAGTATTCATAGGGGTAGTGACTTAGATTGGTTTAACAAACTTTGAAGTGAAAATTTTCATAGGAAAATGAGGATAATGAACTTGGCTGGAATATATAATCGGGTCTAGATCCACGGATGTTAGGGATAGATGAAAAAGATATTCAGAGTCTAAATTAGAATTAGTTTTATTAGAAGTTTGATAACAAGGCATGATACAAAGAGTTTTTTTAGATTAATCTTTATCAATGGAAAACAATGATTCAATACCATTATTCTCAAGGGAGACACCAATCGAATTCAATATGATGTATTAAATGATTATGACCTCTTTTGCCTGGGAGCAGTTTTTGGTGAAGTGACCTTTCTTATTGCAAATGAAGCATCAAGTTGATTTCTTGTTATCTAAACAATTCTTCCGTCTTGGTAAAAATTGCCATTTTTTATTTGTTCAAAAATGCTTAGATGCATGCTTGGATCTTCCTACTTTGTATTTTTTGAAATGCTTCTTTTTTCCGAAGTATTTTCCGCAAGAACCATCACATTGATCTTAAGAGCTAGCGGGAACAGGCCCTATCGAGTTCTCAATCGTCTCTAATATAGTTTTTCATCATTTGGCGTCTAAGACATAAATCATCAAGACAAAGATGAATTTCTTGTTGGATTTCTCCAAAGGGAATATCCACAATTCTCATTTGTTTGTTGAGAAAGGATCTCTTAACTCGCTGTGAGAGTTCTATGGGAATAAAGGCCAAGAAAACTTGCCTCAAGTTTGCATTAGTTCCAAAGCCATAGAAAAGTTTAAGCATTTCTTGATAATGTTGATTGAGATGTCTTCTTTGGAGTGAACAATATTTTCCTTCAAAATATTCCCTTCTTTTAAGCTCAAGTAAGTCAACGAGTTTACCAATGAAAAAGAGGTAGACAAATCCAACAGCTTGGGCAAAATCTGCCAAAAGCAAAAATTGCACTTGGTCTGCCTCTGAAATTGATTGCCACCAACATTTGAGACAATCAATAAACCTTGTGATGAATTCAAAAAGGATCTCATATATGCTTTCAACAGTAAGAGTTCGAATATTTAGCTAGGAGTGGAATTCTTCAAATCTTTCTATCCATTTGGAATGTAGAATGTCATCAATGGTGAAGAACTTTTTAGAAGAAGAAATAGGAATCCGATGGGTTATTTGGTTGAATAACCTCTTGTTTGGAAGGTTTTGATTTCATTTCCTATTCTAGTGGATCGGCCATAAATATTGAAGATGTGGCTAGTACAATGGGGGAATGACTCGACAACAAGGATTGAAAAAGAGGAAGAACATGAAAGGGATATTGGGTCTGGTTCCGAGTCTAAGTTTGAATTGATTGAAAGGATTGGTTCTAGGGGAGGTTAAGTGCGATCTAACAAGTTATCAAAATTAGGCTGTTTATCCTCTTGATTGCTCGGATCCCTTAGGAATGATTCTAACAACTTAGATAACATCATCTAGTATAAATCCTTCTTGGCAAATTTGGAGGATTCCTCAAGAATCTTCTCCTTTCCCTTTTCCTTCCTTAGCCTGTCCATTTTTTGGAGGCGATTTCTCATTTCTATCACATCAATTCTATCTAATCCGGTAGAAGTTTCTATAAGGGCAGCAAAAACTGAGGTGTTTTATGGTGGTGAAAAGAATATTGAGTTCTGGGCAAAGTAGAAAATTGATCAAAAGGCTTGAATTTTCCTTTCTTAATAGTTGGATCTATCTTTTGAGCTTCTCTATCTCATCCTTTGAGCTTTCAAGATGATAATATCCCAAATGTTGTCCTGATTCCAAGGCATGAAGTCTTTTCTGGAAATTTGAAAGCATTTTTTTGTTGGATTCATCATATCTTTTAAGATCTTGATGTATATCAACAATTCTGAAATCAATTGTTTTAAAAGCATTGTTATGTACCAAAAGAATCTCTGATTGCCAATTTAAAACAACTTTAGTAACATGAATTCCTTTTTGCCTTCAATGTTCGTCTACATTAGTTGGAGTAGGAATCTTTGGAACATGACGATATCTCCATTATGGATCAATAAATTCTTCAGTGGCAGGAAAAGAAAGCCTAGAGTCTTCTCGAGCAAGAAGGGGAAAATTTGTATCTTGGAACATGGAAATAAAAGGATTAACCTTCTTCTATCGTTCTTGGCTAGATGGTGTTTCATTTGGAAGTTCAAGTGGGTATGAATTCATTTTTGCTCACTTAAGAATGGGCTTGTATAATGGAGAAACGGCTGGATCTTTATAAGGGGCTAAGGGAGATCCTTTTGTTAACACCCTTGGTGAGAATGATAAGTTCCAAGTCATGGTTTCCTAAACCCCATCTCCACCACCCTCATATCAATCATCACCACAATCGCTTTCAACTCTACTAAGGCACTAAAGAGAATTTAAATGATTTTCACTCACTTAAAAATTGGATTAGGTTGCCAGAGGTATTCTCAAAATATAATTTGTAATTAAAGAAGAAATCATCACTTTACTTATTATTGTTTTGTTTTGAAGAAAATTACTTTGCTACAAAATTAACTTCTAATTCATAAGAATTGACATAGGGTTTGGTGTCACATGGTGTGTTATTGAATTATTCCTTTTGAACTTTATTCTTGACTCATGAAATCCTAAGATTGATCTTGTAATTTCTTTAGTCCTTGCACATCTTCATCTATGAGACTCAAATGAACAGATTTTTCGTTTACTAATTCATTATACATATTTAGGTCTTTTCTTGTTTTTCTTCATTTATTATCATACGTTACTGATATCACCAATTGTAATTCTAGCAACTAGAGATCCTTTTAGAGTAATTTGATTTGAGCAAAATGTATATATATATATATATATATGAGAAGCCATTTGAAAGCACATTGCACATTGATTTCGTTATAAGTCTCAAAACTAATATTTCTTGTGTTTCTCCATGTTTGACAAAAAACTTAAATTGATCTTTCTAATGACATTAACTATTTATTTTTTGCATATATTATTCCGCTTGCGAGTATCTCTATTTTGATATTCAATTAATTCTAAAATTATGTGTTTTCTTATGTTAATTTTTCTTTTCTCATATGAAGGAATCTCATGGAATTTTGAAGCGTGTTTTTCCAATTTAAATTTTGTAAAGGAAACCAGTTAAAAAAGTTAACACGTTTCCTTGAAAAAGAATTTGTGGAGGAGAACCCGCCATTTGCATTTGGAATCTAACGGTACGGTTACCTAATCCTTTCACTTATCCTAACAGTTAGAAAACAGTAATGGCGGCCCATTTACGCACTCCATGTCCCCACGTCTAAGCACTTATTTCCAGACTGCAAATCTCTTTTGCTAAAGGAGATGTTTCATGTCGGATGGGACTTAAACTTTCGACTTTCCCTATTACAATCAAATATGAATGTCAAGAGGCATAGTTTCCCTTTCTTATCATTTTCCCTTCATTTCAAAGAAGTGCTTTGTTAGGGGCTATAGTTTTCGACTCAAGCAGAGTGCATGATTCCAAATTACAAGTGGATGGTCCCAACCCGAACTTCATTTGATGACGAATTGCAATGTTTGACCAGCGTTGACGAGTAGATAACATCAGGGTGTTGTTGTTCTGGAAAATATGTCCTTGTAATGGATTTGTGGCAAAGTGTGTTACTTCAATAATCGATGTACCTCGCCCCCACTGTTGCTTCAAAATTTAAAACCCTTTTTCTGCAATGACGACACCTCCATTAATTTGGACAATGATACTCTTCCCCATCAGAACATTCACACAAGCACGTGCAGAATCATTATAGAAGGGAAAATTCTTTAAAAAGACCTACACCTATTACACATGAACCAATTTAATTTTAAATATTTCAATTTTATTAATATTTTTCGGGCCTTGAGAATTTTGTTAATTGAATTATAAATCTCTTGACGATTTGTCAATTGAGTTCATTTGGCCAATTTTAATTAGATTATCAATAACATAGATACCAGTCATTTTACATGATGGTAAGGAAAACAATTTTGTAATTCTTACTAAAATATTTATTTTTTATTTTTTATTTTTCTTGGTTTTTTTTTCTTGTGCAGGTGAGGGTCACCAACAATCCTCGCCCACCACGAAGGCTTCACTCAAGGCCATCACCTTGTAAACTGCAGGTGAGGGTGCAAAGGCCCTCGCTAGATCTAGGTGAGGGCTGCCCCCAGCCAATGAGACCACAAAGCCAAAATAGATTCAACGGGCAAATTGTCAAAAAGTTATAAAAGTTGTCCACTTTAAAAAATAGCAAATGAAAAAGAATGAAAAGAAAAATAAAAAAATTACAAAAGTTGTCCATTTCCATGCTAGCGATGCCACATAAGAAAATTGACCAAATGAACTCAACAGACAAATTGTCAAAAAATTATAAAACTCAATTGATAAAATTAAAATGTTTATAATTAAATTGACCAAAGTGTAATAGATTTAAGACTTTATAAACAATTTTCTCCCACTATAGAAAGAGATCACATAAATAACTAAAGCCAAAAGCAAAGCATATACCAATTGATAATAAAATATATAACAACACCAATGATTCCACAATTGTCGGATCATTGTTACTCTTATCAGCTCTGATCCCATCAAGTGGCCATCTCATATTGTAATTCCACACTCAACTCTCGAACCGAGCCTACCCGCATCGAGAGCTCCCAGCAGCAATTAAGCGCACGAAACTTCAATTGCAAATACCATCAAACGAATCTGGGAGGAGAGATTATATGTCAAGAGTATACTACTCCACGTTCTCGCATAAGACGCGTGTTACGAACGGATGCAATCCGCGACAAGATTAATGCTGATGTCGCGGTCAAGAAAGTGCTACCCGATAAGGCGCAACGATTACCATTGAATTAAAGCCTTGATTAGCTAAAAGAAACGATATAAAGACCCGAAATGATTCGGCATTCATAGCGAAAAAGGGAGACGCGGATTGATCCGAAACGACCTGTCTCCCATTTTTGGTGGGCGGGTGTGTGAAAAGTTGGGGTGGGGATGGCAAAGACGTCACTCCATGAATGGATGGATCGATGGTTATCCCCTTGACGTCCGCACAATTGCCCAAATTGGCCAAGTGGAGGCCTAGCTGGGAACCGACTCATCCCAATCCTTCGACATTTAGAGAATGCATCGATCCACGTGAGATCTTCATAGAATGTACCAGGCTCTTTAATTTTAACACAAGCTAATACATTCGACATATCCTAATGACCAACATACAGTCATGTATAATTGCTCCTAGAACATAACTTCTTGGTATAGGTAAGGGTCAGAAGAAATTTTCTCTGCTATATGTCTATGCTTTTATCTAATGTCTAGAGTCAAATTTTCTTTGCAACAAATTCAGCATTTCTTACTTAAATACTAAGTTCAATATGCTAGTATCGCAATTTTTTTTTCTCGCTTCATCTTGATTAATAATCGGGATAAGTGCACTAGAAGTCCTAAAACTAATTGCAAAAGTATAATCAAGTTCTACAACTTTTAAAAAGTGCAATTAACGGAAGGATTTAATTAAACCAATTTGACAAATTTTATAACCCAATTGTATTTCTTGAAAGTTCTAGAACTCTGTTATACTTTCGTGACAAGTTTTGGTGCTTTCAATACACTACCCCTCAATTATTTTGACTAAATCATTCTTTTCTAAATGGCCAAATGATTGTATAAAGTGTTGTAAATTAATTATTTTCTTTAATTTTTCACTCAAGTAGAAATATAGGCTACACCCTATTTAGTATAACCCTTTCTAAGTATCTAAGATTGCTATGTCGATGAAGACATATTTAACATCAATATATAATTAATGTGGATTAAGACATGTCTACATAGGAAATCAATATAATCAATCTCTTGCAACAAAACAACGATAATAAGAAGGAAAATCAATATTATGCCTAGGCAAGGGTCAACCTCCCCGACCGAGACCGACCTTGCCATGGCCAAGCAAGGCTTGTCAGGGCTCACCGGACCTTGCCCTCGCCCTCGCTCTCACCCAAGCGAGGCCTAGCGAAGCGTGGCAAGGCTGCTCTCGCCTGGGCAAGGGTCAACCTAGCCAGATCTGGCAAGCGGGGCCCTGCCTGGCCATGCAAATGCAACCGTGCCAGCCATGGTTGTGGGCGGTGGCTAGTGATGGCCACTGGAAAAAGGAAAGGAAGAGAAAGGGGGAAGGGAAAAAATTTCAATAAATTCAAAAAATTATTAAAATATTATTTAAAATATCCATATCAATATTGATCACACCACATCAGCTTGCCAACATGCACATCAGTAATTTTCAGCCTAAATTGGTTAGATGAATTGAATTGGTATCAATGTCAAAAAGTTTAAAACTAAATTAGTCCAATTAAAAAGTTTAGAACTAAATTGGTACAAATGTAATAAGTTTAGAGCTTTGTTAGTACTTTTCCATTAAAGGCATGGACAACAAGGTACGTTATCGTACTCAGTAATTGAAAATACAAACGTCACTTACTTTACGACATGGTTGTGTGTGATTAAATTACCCTTAGGACAGTGTTTGACATGCACTTTGCCAAGTTGTGGCCCTCATATAACAAAACATATGTTGATTAGTGACCTATGTTGTCCCCTAATTACTTCCTTTCACGTTGATTAAATATATCACTATAAGTGTATCTAATTCATATTTGTACAGCTAAGCTACATGTGAATGTGATTTGCGGAATTGATATTCCAAATGGCGTAGCAAATTATAAGTATGCATTTAAATAAGTGAAACACGGTGGATAAATATAATATTACATCATTTGATATATCAATTACGTCAATCAATTTTAGTATAATTAGCACATAAAAATCCTTTTATCTAAATTCCATTTAGGCAATGTTAACTTAAGTTCAACGGGAGTGGTCACATGATCAAAAGTGACTTTTGAGTCCTAGAAAGTGCCGAATCTTTATACCATGATAAGGTGCGCAAGGGCCAAAAAAAAAGAAAAAAAAGATAAGGTGCTGGTGTCACGTACAGGCGCGCGTTCACCTACTACATCAAGCCACCGGCAATTATTAGGCGAGATCATCATCTCCATTTGCAATATTAAAAGATATTATGGCCATCAATGTAATCGATACTTTTTTTTTTTGGTCAGTTCTACTCTATTCTTACTCTACACTCACTCTCAGACTTTTGCCCTGCCTCATGCAGGGCGTGGGCGTCGAAACCCACTCCTGAAACTTACGCGTTCCCACCCCATCCCCCCGTGAGAAAATGGGGATTTGAACCCCTCACCTCCCCCTTCCATGTTGGAAGGGTGGCCACCTAGGGCAAATCCCAGTGGTTTATGTAATCAATACTTTAAATGATGTGATAAGTTCATATCTATTGCACCACATAATTAACATGAAAATTATCTAAAAAATCATAAATTTATCTTGTAGTAATGAATTTATTCGTAAACTTGTCAATTTTAACTAATGTAGTTCTAAACATTTTGACATTTTTATCAGCTTAAGTTAAAATTGCTGACATAATGGTTCTATTAATACTTGGTCAATTGTTGAGATGGACAATCTTATATGAAATGATGTCATTTTGCATTGAACCAAGAATATTTGAAAAAATTTCTTTTTTTTTTTTTTTTTTTTCTTTACAATAATTTTTGCTTTTTACTTTTCCCATTATATTGTTCATCTTTATCCCCTACCAGTCACGAGTAAGGGTCATAGCCCTTGCTAGATCTAGGTAAAAGCCGCCAACCACGAGCTAAGGTAAACCTCGCCAAATCCGACGAGGCCGTAATGCCCTTGCAATGGGTGGCCAACGCTAGGGTTGCCCTCGCCTATGGCCGATAATCTTCACAAACCATTGCCCAGACTATAATGACCGACGAACAAAAAAGATGAATAGTACATTAAAAAAAAGAATCAAAGAATTCATAAAAAGAAAAATTGCAAAATGACATCATGTCATTTAAGATTGTCTACATCAATTGCCAGCTATTCCACATAGGACATTTGGTGCTGACTAGACTGTCACGTCAGCAATTTCCAATTTAAATTGACTTGATAAGTTATATTTAAAAATTATTAAAAGATTTAGGATTACATTCGGTAAATTGAAAAGTTTATGACTTAATTGGCCAACACACAATAGGTTTAAAATTTTTTGGACAGCTCTCTCTTCAATCAACCACCATCATAAATAATTCTATCTTCTAGCATAACTTTTGCCTTCCATCTCCTCTATAAATTGTAAGGCCTACGTGAGCACAATTTCCACAATATAGCCTTATTTGTTTTCAGCTTCGAAATCTTCTATTTGAATATCTTCAGTTTCTGAGAGGAAGAGAGCGGGAAAATAGCCATCTTCACGACTGAAAATCCTTGGGTGCTTATTTTTGGTGTTCTATTGGTGTTCTAGGTACTTTACACACGGTATCCAACTGTTTTCTAGTTACTATCGAACAACAACCGATGACTTTGTTTTGACGAGTTTGACAACCTTTGGATTATTGTTGTCGTAGGTAATATCATATCCATCGTGGTCTTTTTGGCCCCAGTGTAAGTTTTTAACTCTTTCTCACTCCATCCACACTGACAAATATAAGGTTTAGGACTTATTTATTCTTCTTTGGCAGGCCAACGTTCTGTAGGATATGCAGGAAGAAGTCAACTGAAGGGTTTGAATCAGTTCCATACGTGGTTTCTCTGTTCAGCGCTATGCTTTGGCTGTACTATGCATCCCTCAAGTCTGAGTCCAGCGCTTTCCTGCTTATCACGGTCGACTCGGTCGGATGTGCCATAGAGACGATCTACATCGCTCTCTACCTTGCGTATGCTCCTAAACAAGCCAGGGTCCGTAGCCACAGCGTTGTTCGTGAAGAGCACACCTAATGTATTTTAATTGTTGGAGAGTGGATACGCAGATGATGACACTGAGGCTGCTGTTGCTGAATTTCGGAGGGTATTGTTCCATTCTTCTTCTGTCCCACTTCTTGAAGGAGGGATCGGCGAGGGTCCAACTTGTTGGGTGGATTTGCGTTGCGCTCTCTGTTGCAGTCTTTGCTGCTCCGCTAAGCGTCATTGTAATTTACTTCTATGTGACTCCTTTCTTTTTTTCTGCATGAGAGAATTCACTCTCTACGTTGCGTTGCTTCTCTGGCCTGCTACGGGGCTAGGTCATCTCCACTCTCTGGCTCAAAGCACGTTGCTCCTTTGCCTTACTCTGGCGCTCGCTCATCTTCGCTCTCTGCCCCAAAGCTCGTTGCTTCTTCGGCCTACGTTGTTGTGTTCCTTCTCTGCCTTGCTCCGGTGTGGTTTCCCAGCGCAAGATGGTGAGGAATGTTCTTGCTGTAAGTTGCAGACTCCAAGCAATAAGAAGTTCCAGCTCTCTCCGATTTGGCTTCGGATTTGCTATGTTTGCGGCTCATAATAGTGAGTGTTTTCTTTTTTTGGTCGGTATAATAGTGACTTGATTCGGCGAATGCTTGCCGTGATCGGCTGCTGGTGAAGGAGATGGAAGGGGGACCGGCATTTGCAGCGACGAAGGTGGAGAGAGCGAGTGGAGGAAGGTGATGGAGGCGTCGTGCGGAAAGATGGACGAGGAGGTTGGAGGGAATGGGGTGGACGCGTCAATGAGGATGGCGGGGTCGAGGGCGATGGTGGCGGTGGTGGGGAAGGAGGAGGTGGCGGTGATCTGTGTCCCTTGGTTTTGTGCACATCCGCGCTTCGCCTCAAGCGGACCTCTCCATCTCAAGCGACACTCTGGTATAGGAAGATACTCCAGCTTCAGAAGTAATTGCACAGTTTTTCTGGGTTTTGGGGATGTAAAGGATTGCGCAGCCATACCCGTCGGATACGGCCTTGGAAAGTTCTTGCTTTGTTTCTTTTTGAAAATTTTCATCTTCGCTTCATGACGTCGGAACCTGCTTCCAAGCTGAATAAGGGCGAGGATCGGAGGACGAAAGGAGTGAAGAGACATTATAAAACGAGTGCTCATCCTCTTTCCCCTCGACTTCGCTGATTCAAAGAGAGAGTTTGAGATGTGCCACAACAAAGCACGGTTTGCTGAGAAGTGAGAAAAGAAAAGGCTTCCTTATAGTTTACGGAGTCCTTTTTGTTTCTTGAACTTTTCCTTCTTGTGATTGTGTTGTTAAAAAAATTTGCAACAATTTCTGTGTTTGTTAGGATATAGCATTCTGTAAAACAATTGTATTTATTCGGTTTTTAAAGAATTTAATGTATTAAAGTTTACTTTTGCTCATTTGGAGAGAGCTCTTCCCATGTTGACTTAGTTCATGAATTTCCTGCACTCCTCTCTACTTTCTCTTTTCATTATGCACGCAGGAGATCTGTATACCGAAAAGTAAGGTTGGGTCTACACATCCATTTTCATCATCTTTTCTAGTTGGGAACCACCTGTACTCTGAACTCGACATTCTCAAGTTCACCAATTGAACAAGTCTAGCATATCGTTGCAAAGTAGCAAGCTCAATTGGACTCCACCTAATGGATGGATACAGAGATAGAATCTGTCACAAGTAGAGAATCAGCAAGTAGTCTCCAACACAATGTTGATGTTGTAATTTTCAATCTTGGGATAAAAGTTCATCATTTGAGGTATAAACGATAAACACCACAAAGCAATGACATGAAGGATCTGTCATTTTAAAACCAACTTGAAGTCAATACAATAGATTATACAAGATGAACATTGATTAGCCCAACACTGGCCATAAAGAAACGTTCTCAATTGCAAGGCACCTATTTACATTTTACTAGTTTACATGGTGCCAGGAGAACTTTTAAGGACTCTTCGAGTTTGGTTTCTTCAGCTCGACCACAATCACCCTGATGTTGTTTAGGCTACTTCGAGTTTGCCGCGAACGTAGCAAATCCGAAGCCAAATCGGAGAGAGCTGGAACTTCTTATCGCTTGGAGTCTGCGACTTACAGCAAGAACATTCCTCACCGTCTTGCGCTGGGAAACCACACCGGAGCAAGGCGGAGAAGGAACACAACAACGTAGGCCGAAGAAGCAACGAGCTTTGGGGCAGAGAGAAAAGATAAGTGAGTGCCGGAGCAAGGCGGAGGAGCAATGTGCTTTGGGCCAGAGAGCGGAGATGACCCAGCCCCGGAGCAGGCCGGAGAAGCAACGCAACGTAGAGAGCGAATTCTCACCTAAAATTTTGAATTGAGAAGGAAAGAAAGGAGGAAAGGAAAGCTGTAGCGTAAGGGCATTCATTCTTCAGAAAGGAGGAGAGAGAAAGCGCCATTAATGTGTGCAGGCCTACTCCAAAAAAGAGGAGAGGAAAAAAAGCAACAACATATAGAAAAGGAAAAATAATATATTTTACGCAGAAAAACTAGTGGGGCGCTCATGCTCATGTGGAGCCACGCATCACTTTCTCATTGGTCGGGGCGCACACTGACTTGGTGAAGCTGCACGACCATCCAATATTTTTTCAAAGGAGAGAGAAAAAAGCAGCAAAAAATCTATTAATGACAGTAAATTTTTAAATAGAAAAGGAAAAAATGATATATTTTGTGCAAAAAAACCAGTGGGGCCGCTCATGCTCACGTGGAGCCACACGTCACTTTCTCATTGGTCGGGGCGCACGCTGACTTGGTGCTCCGGACCATCAAATATTTTTTCCTAGAAGAGAAAACAGTTAGATACCGTGTGTAAAGTACCTAGAACTCCAAAAATAAGCACCTAGGGATTTTCAGTCGTGAAGATGGCCATTTTCCCGCTCTCTTCCTCTCAGAAACTAAAAGATATTCAAATGGAAGATTTCGAAGCTGAAAACAAATGAGGCTATGCTGTGGAAATCGTGCTCACGTTGGCCTTGCAATTTATAGAGGAGATGGAAGGCAAAAGTTATGCTACAATACCTAATGGTTTATGATGGTGGTTGATTTTTATTTTTATTTTGGTCGGTTGATGGTGGTTGATTGAAGAGAGAGTTGTCCAACAAATTTTAAACCTATTGTATGGTGACCAATTAAGTCCTAAACTTTTCAATTTATCGAATGTAATCCTAAACCTTTTAATAATTTTAAATATAATTTATCAGGTTAATTTAAATAGGAAATTGTTGATGTGACAGACTAGTTAGCACCAAATGTCCTATATAGAATAGTTGGCGATCGACATAGACAATCTTAAATGACATGATGTCATTTTGCAATTTTTCTTTTTATGAATTCTTTGATTCTTTTTTTTTAAATGTACTATTCATCTTTTTTGTTCGTCAGTCATTAGAGTCTAGGCAATGGTTTGTGAAGATTGTTAGCCACAGGTGAGGGCAACCCTGGCTTTGGCCACCCCTTGCAAGGGCATTACGGCCTTGCCAAATTTGGTGAGGTTTACCTTAGCTCATGGTTGGCGGCTTTTGCCTAGATCTAGTGAGGGCTTTGACCCTCACTTGTGACTGTTAGAGGATAAAGATGAACAATATAATGGGAAAAGTAAAAAGCAAAAAATATTTTAAAGAAAATAAAAGAAAGAAAAATTTTCAAATATTCTTGATTCAATGCGAAACGACGTCATTTCATATAAGATTGTCCATCTCAACAATTGGCCGGGCATTAATAGAATCGTTATGTCAGCAATTTTAATCTAAGTTGATAAAAATGTCAAAATGTTTAGGATTACGCTAATTAAAATTGGCAAGTTTAGGAATAAATTCATTACTACAAGATAAATTTATGACTCTTTAGATAATTTTCATGTTAATTATGTTGTGCAATATATATGAACTTATCACATCATTTAAAGTATCGATTACATGGATAACCATAATATCTTTTGATATTGCGCGCCCGTACATGATGCCAGCAACTTATCTTCTTCTTTTTTTTGGCCCATGCGCCGGCACCTTATCATGGTATAAAGATTCGACACTTTCTAGGACTCAAAAGTCACTTTTGCTCACGTAACCACTCCCGTTGAACTTAAGTTAACATTGCCTAAATGGAATTTAGATAAAAGGATTTTTATGTGCTAATTATACTAAAATTGATTGACATAATTGATATATCAAATGATGTGATATTATATTTATCCACCGTGTTTCACTTATTTAAATGCATACTTATAATTTGCTATGTCATTTGGTATATCAATTCCGCAAATCACATTCACATGTAGCTTAGCTATACAAATATCAGTTAGATGCACCTATGATGAATAAATGACAGGAAATGAAGACCAAAAACAGATTAGAATACTGCTGGACGGACAGATTGGGACAGAGCGCTGGAAACGACATCGCATTTTTCCTGCTGCAGCAGCTCCCGCTTGCCTCAAGTGGTAAAAGGGAAGCGCCTCTTGCTTTGACGTGTCATTTTTCCTCCCCAACGACGTCGTTTCTACCTGGTCGATGGTCGCAGGAGAATGAAGAGGAATTGAAAGGAAGGAGGAGGAGGGGGAGATTGCGTGGCAAACTACGTTGAATCCTCCGGAGCGCCAAGATTACATCTTTCGCGAAGGTGATCTACTTATCTCATAACCTCACTCTCCACAGAGTATTTTTATTTCATGAGACATGGTTGGATAGATTATTGCCAGTACGGAGGGCAAGAAGATGATTGATCTATTAAGAGAACGCAGGGAGGCGCTACGTGGCACCCTACCATTTCGAGTTCATCTCTCATGTGAGTCGGCCGCTATCTCGTCTTTCTTCTTCTGGAGTGGAGTGGTTTGCGTGCTTTGCTTGTGATCAAACTTTTACCTGATCAAGACCCTCGTTAAGCCCTTTTTCGCTGGGCTGGCAAAACCATTGTGGATTTGTTTGCTCACGAGTTCAAAGGCAGACCTTATGAGTATTATGTAAGCATTTTCTTCATTGCATAGCGAATGTTTAGTTCTGCGTGGGACCATGACTTTTAACCATGTCTCGTCATAACATATAGGTCAGTGCCGTTGAAAGTGGACGTATGCAAGTCGAGGGGAGGGTAGTTCCTGTCTCTTACATTGTAAAACCGTCTGAAAAAAATAAGCCACTTTGTACACAGGTTGGTTTGAGCTTTGCACTTGCTACGATCTCCTTATGAAACGTTGCTTTTCAAGAGTCTAATCTAGCGATGGTATATCCCTTTGGCTGCATCAGCTTCTTTTGCTTAGATTTCCTTTCCATACCTTTTTGGTTTCTTAAGGCTTCTTTATTCTTTCTTCGTCCATGAGTTGAGAATTCTAATCTTAATTTACAGTTTTTCTAGAAGTTTCAGGGTATTCTTTGAATTTGCATTAATCTTGATAAGGTTGTAGGCATGAGCCTGCTGTGATAAGCTATGGTGTCTCCATCCTACAGAAAGAACTGAATGTTGTGACTGTTTATAAGCTGGCATCTATTCCAGTTAGTCTCTGCCAATTAATAGGGTTCAATTTGATCGAACAACACAATTATGTTTTTCCTCATTTCAAGTGTACAACAAAAGAATGATTTCGTGCGAATTTTGCATGAGTGCTGTAATATCACTGATGAGATTCAGACAGTAAAACAATTACAACAGCCTTGCTTGGCCTAGCTAGCTCTGTTGGCCTTAGAGGATCTATGTTTATAGAAACTCTGACTTGTTTATAGGTGCTTCCGTGTGGTCAGTATCATAAAAACACTCTGGTCAGCATCCTTCAGGCAGAGCATGGACTGGCACCCTTATTTTGTATCCTAAGTAACTCTTTCACATGCATATGCATTCTTGGCTCTATCAAAATCGGTTTGGCCATATTCTGTTTCCCTGTGATTCTTGATGGCTCTCATTAACTCTTTTTTCCCTCCTCTGACTTATATCTGGTGTAGCATCCAAATTATGGATTTCATACGTCCTCCTTGATATTATAACGCAAGCTGTTCACCAACTAGATCGCCTTGTCTCTGGACTACTTATATTTGCCAGAAACGCATCAAAAGCAGATCTTTTGAGGCAACAGGTGAGTGTTGTAAAAAAAAGCGTGCTTTTGGAATCTTTACTAATGTAAGTTCATATTAGCTACTAATCAATTGCCTATATGGAAGTGGGGCTCTCTTACGTTAACAGCAAGGGTAGTGGTAGTTCTCTGAGAATGCTGCTGTGTTGTGGCGTCTTGTTCAACATTTGTAATATCGTCACACCGTGTCATGCACATCTACTTTATGGAGCAACTTAAAGAGGTCTCTCAGTTTCTTTCTGTGATGTGCATTTCCTTTGTATATATCTTAAGTCTGCAGTGTTCTAATCCATGTCTGGTGACTATTTCTCCTAATACCAGTAGAGCCATCACGTACTATTTCTGCTGCTGACTTTGTTCCCTTGAGTAAAAATTATCTAAAATATCCTACTATATACCATTAATAAGGCATATTTGTGATATGGCAAGGTACACACGATACTTGGCCTAAAACTTAAGTTCGAACTGACATTTAATATTTTCAGATTGAAGGTGGTTTGATGCAGAAACAGTACATTGCAAAGGCGGTGGGTGAATTTCCTGAGAATGAGGTATGTCTTGCTACAATCTGGTGATTTTGGAATATGCACTAAAAGTGGATAATTTACGAGCCAAAAAATCCTGCAGTCCAGTGCTGCATCAGGGGGTTTAACCCTGAAGAATTGGAATCATGAGGCGTTGAAGTAGATGTACTCAATATAGCAATGTGATTTCTTTTTTCCAATTTGACTATTTTCTGTTTGTTTGTTGAGATGTCTTTAGAAGAGGTAACACTGAAAGGACAAGTCTGCCCTTTCAAGATAGATTTTAGTAATTTTAAAACTCCTTTTTAGTGGTAGAGGGTTAGCTGTTAAAAATCAACTGCACATCTTGTGTGACATCTTCAGTTATTATAGCTGGAAGATCCAGCTGTGGTTTCTTGTATCATTTTATCAAACCCAAGGAAGATCCACTTATTTGTGAACACAATCAATTAGCCCTTTTCTTCTAGGTCCTCTCTTCAGAAGACCTGGAGGCTCGTTAGATAGTGTGAAAAAGTTCTAAGGATGTGGTGTCAGAAATGCATTCTAATTAGTTATCATCTGATCATGTGTTCTGGGGTTTCTTGTTAGCTGGAAGTCAATGTCAACATCAATTACAATGCTCGAGAAGGAAGGAGCACAGCGGAGGTGAGTATCCACTCAAAACCTTGTTATTTCAACCTTTTTCTGAGTTTTTTTTTTTTTTTTTTGGTTGAAAACCTTATCTGAGTTTACATGGATATCAATTGTCATTTTACATAAGGCCATGGAAATGAAACTGAGCATCGGGGTGTTGGAGAAGTGTCTTCAAAAGATGGCTTTGTGATAATGCTTTTAGATGAAAATCATGTCATTCCTCCCTTGTGTGTTGATTTCTTCTTCTTTCTTTCTGATTGCTCTCTTTCCTTCATTGAGTAAGGTTTTTGTGACTAATTGATATGAATTCATTGTGGGATGCAATTTTGAATGTTATCAGAGTGCTATAAATGGAAGCTAATGCCCTTTCTTAACATTCTTAGGGAGGCATGTAAAAATAATTATATATATATCTTAGTAGATTTCCATTTATGATGGCCTGTTAATAATTTCTAGGAATATGCATATACTTATGAGCCACTGTGGACCATTATCTAGGTAATGCACAGCATACTGTTTGAAATGGAATTGAGAAGTAATGTGTGACGGTAAGCCGAACTAAATTTGTCAGAAGTTAGAACTCTGAGCTGGTGACATAGTGCTGGCTGATGCAAAATCTGTGAACCTTGGTATATGAATCGGCAGATCTAAATACTGCCAGCCAAAAGCAAGAAGCCACGGTTCCATTATTTATTAGCAGATATGCTGCCTCACTTTATGAGCTCATTCTGATGTAATAGTAAGTGAATTGGTCAGCACCAATGGAGTTCATAGCTTTGTTCTCTGTGAACCAGTCACTGGAAGAACTTCATCAGGTAAGGCTGATGCTAAAGGATGCAAACATAACGTTGAGAGTCTTCCATAAGCAGTGAACCTTCCTCGGTTGTTTTGGCTTAGTGTAGCCAAGATCCATTGCATGCATCGATGTGCCCACACATACATGAAGGACTTTGTATTTACTGTTGACTTTGTGAGTTAGGTGAGCTTTATTTTCTGCACTCGTCCCTCCATAAACCCTGTCTTGCTCATTTTGTAAGATACTTTCGGATCCTGCTTATTATATACCTCTCTTCATTTTGCTAGGTCAGCCTGTTTTTTTATACCTTTTAATTTGTGAGGTTTATTTGATATATGCTAATACTTGCAGTACTTTCTTCTTTCAACCCTGCTCTTTATGTGCAGATACGCGTCCATTTGCAGTTTAGTAGCCATCCAATTGCCAATGACATGCTTTACCTTTCTGAACAAAGGGCCAATTGTTCAGCTGAAGGAATGGTTGCTGATAAAGCTGCTGGTTTGTCATCAGAATCCAGTGTTTCTGATATTGGGCAGAACGAAAAGGAAGAGGAGCCTTGCATTGAATTTAGTACTGACCCTATGTGCACGAATTGTCTAAATTTAGCTCCAAAATGGTGAGTGTTCCCTTCCTCTTTCCCATCTTGGGCACTTGTCTTTGCACATATTCTTGCCTGCACACCCTTGCCTGCATGCGGACAACAAAAAACCTAAGATTTAATTTCGGAGTTTCTGCAAAATGCAGATATGATGGGAATGAGGAGGGACTGGCTACTCTGCATACACTATTCTAGCAAGCCTCGAGCTCACTGACGTCCGGTGAGCCGGGCGAGCTCGAGGCTTGCCTATGGCCGGCCGCCGGCCAAAGAAGAAAAAGAATGAAAAGAAAAAGAAAAAGAAAAAGAAAATTAAAAATAATATTTAATAAATAAAAAATAATTAAAAATTTAATTTTAAAAAAATAAAAAATAATTAAAATTCGATTTTTTTAAAATAATTATTTTAAAAATTATAAAAATTGTCCATTAAATTTGTGTGAAATAAAACTATTTTAGCAATACCATTTATATATATAAGCTTTCCTAAGTTTAGTTAAATAGATATATGCTTTCCTAAGTTTAGTTAAATAGATCGGGTATAGGTTGGGTCGGGTATGGGTCGAAAAATTTACATTAGGCATAAAATGGGTCATAAATGGGTTAATGGGTTAATTTGGGTCGGACCATTAATGACCTGACCCGAACCCGACCCGACCCACCCGTTTGACACCTCTATCGTTTGCTAACTTGCCAACGAACCAACACCAATCTTCCGAACCAAAAGCAGTCGCATTTCGGTCAGTAGCTTCACCGACTTGCCAAGGTATGACATGTTTCTTAGAGCTACTCCTGCCCTTCAATACGTTTAAACTCAACACTATCTTTGCTCTCTTTCCCATGCCATATCTTTGATTTCCGTTTCCACGAGTTCATCAAGTCGTGGCTTTACATCTTCCTGCTTGCTTGCTCTCACCATTGACTCGACTTTCTTTTGCTGATTCAGATGGAATGATCCAACAAGGCCCCTTGTTGAACTGAGACGAAGCAGAGAGATGGGCACACGACAGTGATCGAGAAGAAGAAGACGGAAATGCGGGAAGAGGAATTGGTGGATGTAAAGTTCAGATTGTTCGATGGATCGGACAAGGGTCCCTTCCAGTACTCATCGGTGTCCACCATCGATATGTTGAAGTAGAGAGTCATCTCCAATTGGCCCAGAGGTTCTCTCCACCTCTCCTTCCTATGTTCGTTTCAGTATTTGATTTGTGCTGAATAACCTCATAATCCGATATCTTCATCTTGTTCACATATGGTCTGTGAGATTGGTGATATAATTAAAAACAGCTCAGCAGGGTCATACGCGCATCCTAGACTATATGAACTTTTTCTTGTTCTAAGCCGACTTCAACAGCTGCTTTCTTCTGGAATGTCGGAACTGTCTAGGAGCTGAGATCATGTCTAATACTGGGCCCTTTCTCAAGTTAGTGACGACCGTGCATTAAACTTATCTGAAATTGCATCATTGCGACTGTCGGTGAAATCAAGTATATGACTCATGCACTATCGTGAAGAGTTGTGATCGTCTGTTTGCGTACACGAGCAACTTCCAAGGCCCAAGATCTTTCCCATCTTCAAAAAAATTCACCCTTATTAAAAAATCATTCATAAATCCATACAAACTATGAATTTTTCAATCACAAATATTCTTCACTATTCATTACAAATGGCATCCTTCATGAGTGCTCCTACACATATTCCACCCAACCAAATGGTGTTGTCGAAAGAAAACATCATTACCTCATAGAAGTTGCTCGTTCCCTTAAATGTCCAGCTTTTATTCCAAAATGGTTCCGGGAAGACTCTATGGTCATGACAACATACTTAATCGATCGGATACGTTTTGAGTCATCAATGGAAGAACCCCCTTTAAATTGCTTTTTGGGAAAAGTCCAAACATTTGCCGCCTTTGTGTCTTTGGTTGTTTATGTTATGTGCCTTCCATGGCCCCTCTGAACAAACTGTATCTTTATGCTGTTAAATGCATATTCATGAGATATCCTACTCTTCAAATGGGATATTTGGTTTGAGACCCATCCACTAAGCGTTTATTAGTCAGTAGAGATATTATATTTCATGAAGATGTTTTCCCTTTCCAGCACTAGTTATCTTTTCATCACCAAATTAATACAGCTACTGATCACCACCCATTTTTCATTGAAGGAGTTTTTATCACCCTTTCAACCAATGATAATTCCTTATATGTCATTTCCCATGGCATCCTCAACTCCTAAATATGATGCAGCCTTATTATCAGGTACATATAATACAATTCCTAGTATTCCACAAGAAGTCACATCAGAGTTCCCTACAACTTCTCAATCACCTACTTCTCTAGGTGATATCCCTCTTGAATCACATGGGATTTTTCCATCAACTGCACTAGTTCCTCCTCGACATTCCAATCGTACTACGTGATTGCTCACATGGATGACAGATTCTATTTGTCCTACCTTAGAGTTATCCAATACACAATATCCCATCTCATCATATGTCAGCTTTGCTCGTCTTTCACCTAACACATGTGCTGCATTAGTAGAATATTTGATTATATTGAAACGTTCTCTCCCGTAGCAAAGGAAATCACCGTCCATTTCTTCTTTTTCATTGTTGATTTTCATGATTGGCCCATTCATCAAATGGATGTTCGTAATGCATTTCTTCATCGAGATCTTAAAGGTGAAATCTACATGGACCTTCTGTTGAGTTTACGCAAACAAGAAGAGAATAGAATATGTCGTTTCTGTAAATTCCTATATAGACTTAAACAAGTTTCCCATCAATGGTATGCTGAATTCGCCATTGCATTTACAGCTACAAAATTTCGGCAGTCTAGACACAATTATGCCTTATTCACAATGAGTCAAGGTACATCATTAATTTACTTACTTATATACGTTGATGATATATTAATTATAGGTAATAATGAAAATACCTTGAAGAAATTTAAGGAGTATCCACACTTTACGTTTCTTGGGATAGAGATTACACAATCAGATAAGGGGAATTTGCCTCAATTAACGCGAATTTGTCCTAGAAATCATATTAGAAGTATGACTATCGAGATCCAAGTCAATTGTCTTTCCAATTGAACAGAATGTTAAGGGCCATCACACCTGAATGACAACCCTTTGCTTAGAGACCCTTCTTCTTATCTAACCATGACTAAACCCGACATATGATATGTCGTTCAGATTCTCAACTAGTTCATGCATAATTCGAAGCAATCCCACATGAATGATTCACTAAAGGTTGCAAAGTACTTAAATGGATTTCTAGGTTTGGGAATACTACTCTCTTGGGAAAGCAACATGGAGATGACAGCATATAGTGATACATATTATGCTACTTGCCCTATGAATAAAAAATCTTTCACTAGATTCTACTTCAAACTGGGCAACCCATTACTCTCTTGGAAAACAAAAAAATAGTCAATTTCTTTCTTATTGTTCGTCAAACCAAAATATCAGGCAATGGGCAAGACTAGCTTTGAGATAGTTTGGATTAGAGGATTACTTCAAGATCTTGGTGTATGGGTAAATGAACCAACCATCCTGATCTATGATAATGGTGTTGCACTTAGACTTGTAGTAAATCTAATTTTCCATGAAAGACACAACATATAGAAGCTAATTGTCATTTCATCATAGACAAAATTCAAGATGGAATAGTGAAAATAAGAGAGATAAGAATGACAGAACAACCTGCGGACATTTTCAGTAAAGCCCTATGTGAGAGGTAATATGCATATATATTAAGCAAGTGAAGCATCACCACCAGCTTAAGGGGGAGCGTTAAAGATACTATTGCTTGGATTGATTGATCTTGATCCAAATACTAATTCTAATTGATGATGGTTAGTTTAGTGATGGGAACTAGAATATTGTGTATTAGGAAATTGATTTTTTCCTTTGTTCTGCATATCTCTTTTTCCTTAATTAGTTTGACCCTATGTACTATAAATAGGACTATAATTGTACAATATTAATATGAAAAAGCAATATAATTTTTTCCAATTCTCTGACAATTTCATTGAATGAAATAATTAGGCATCATTGTTAATTATCTATCTTGTACTTATAAGTCCATCAATACATCTAGAGATTATAAAAGATGTTATCTTTAAAATTTGGTGTTGTAAGGTCATAAGTTAAATGGCTACAGAACTATCAATTTTAGTTCCGACGCCATTGGATCTCAATTTGACATGTCTTTCGTATAGGAAAGGACTTACTGAGGTTATTTTTTTTCGTTTACTTAGATGGTTTGACAATACAAATATAAGTTTGACTGAGAAATTTTCTATACTTGAAAATGGTCCTATCTTAGAGCATATGCATCCATGCTCATCATCTCACGACATGTGCTATGTCTGAAAAAATAGAATTAGCAATACCCATTATTTTGTAACACGGTATATATAAAAAGAGGGACTTAGCTATCGCTGGTCTATGTTATTCATGAAGAATTGTTAGGTGTGCCCGTATCATCTATTAAAATCAACGTGGACTTGTCACCTTGGTGAAGTCCATATGGTCATAAGAAACCAACTTTTTTAAAATGTCCAAAATCCTTTTAGTATATATAGAGCACTCACCTAATAATTTCTACTATGTGAAGAAGGGGAAATTGTCCAAAAAATCCTAAACTTATTGCACTTTTGCCAATTGAGTCATAAACCTTTCAACTTTACCAATTGAGTCCTAAACCTTTCAACATTTTGCCAATTGAGTCCATTTGGTCAATTTTGGCTAGAATTTGCTAACGTGGACGTCGACCATCCTACGTGGCACTGCCGGCGTTGACATGAACAAAATTTATTATTTTTTTTTTGTATTTTCAATTTTTTTGTCCTTTTTTTTTTTTCCTTTTCTTCCTCTTGCTAGTCACCCAATCTCCGACGACCAGCTAGAGGCCACGACTGATGAGGGTCGGCCTCCCCAACCTTGGGCTAGGTCACCCTCGCCGGGATCTAGCGAAGGGCAACCTCGCTGTCCTTAAGTGAGGCTCACCCTCACCCAAGGCCCGCGAGATCAGCCTCACAAGCCTCTGGCGAGGCTCAACCTCACCGGCCTTGAGTGATCGCTAGACTTGGTGAGGTTGAGGCTTGCCTGAGGCCGATGAGGTCGCCCCTTGCCAGATCCCGATGAGGGCGACCTTGCCCAAGGCCGAGGTGTGACATCTTGATTTTATGATTCTGTTTTCGATTAAATGAGTTAGGCTTTTCATCGACGCGCCTATAATTTTTTTCTCTGAGCTAATCATTCATGAGATAATCTATTAGGTGAAGCTGTTAAGGAATCTAAACACAATAGACTTGAGAATTCGATCAAAAATCGACTACTTGACCGTGCTAATTTACAAGGGTCAATACGGCACCGTCAAAATTGATTAGAGATCAGAGATAAGTTGATTCGACTGAGGTATGTGATTAAAGTGTGGGTGATTCCATCTAATTGTAAAATTCTCATCGAACGGCACTAAACTGATTTTTATGTCATTTTTGTACCATGTGCTCGTATTTGAAATCTCGAGATTTTCACGACAACCGAAAGTTGCTAATGAGTCAAAAATATACAATGTGGCTCGAAAATAATCAACCTTAGGTCAAATGGGCTAAAAATTCCTAAAAGCTACTCGGTAGGTTAGGTCACGGTAAAATCGCATCCCGTTGAAATTAACCGTGAAATTGAACCCGATTTCAGAAATGGAAAGTTCTGTCATGTCACGATCTATTTTAAGAACATCGACTCATCCTTCAAAGATTTTTCTACAAACCCGAGTTTTTGGTGAAATTCCAAAGTTAGGCATTTTTGACCGAAAAAATTAGAGGGTTGTTTTTGTTGCATTTTTGGCATTCAAATGGGTTCAATTGGCAAGGAAAAATATGGAATTTGATGTGAGCACTTACCTTGGCATTGTGGCACTTCAATTGGATTAATTTGAAGGTTGGAATTGAAGGAGAAATGTCCAAATTCGTAGGCCAAGGTGGGCAGCAAATTTTGGACCATTTGGGAGGCTTCTTGAGGAAGCTTTCTGTAGGAAAATGGCTGAGGATAAGGCAGCAGTGGGAGGCCAAGTGGGAGGCCAAGTGATTTTTGAGTGTTTGGATATTTTTGTGAAGCAAAAATAACTTTGATGGCGTTTTAGTGGTCCCCCTTCAGCTGACCTTTAATATAAAAAATAAAAATAAAAATGATTTCTTCTTTTCTAAAGAATAAAATAAAAATAAATTTATTTCCTTGGCAAAAATAAATTTTTAATAAAAATAATTTATTTTTATTTATCATAAATAATTTATTTTTAATAAACTAAAAATAAAATGATAAATATAAATAATTTATTTATTTTTAATAAATTTTCCCCATTGTTGAGGTTATTTGAGCTCAAGAAATCCGTAGATGAGATGAGAACCAGCCATCACCCCAATTTTTTGCATTGAAAAAAAAACCATCCCGCCACCCACCATCCAAGTTGTCTTCTTTTTTCTTCCTTGGCCGAGCTTTCCCCATTGTTGAGGTTATTTGAGCTCAAGAAATCCAGAGAGAAAGCCCCAAGCCCCGCACGGGTGCATGTCCCCGCCACCCGCCATGCCCAGCATCGAGCCCTCCATCCCCAGTGTGCGAGATGCCGCCATCGAGCCCTCCATACAAAGCCCCGCCGCCATCGTCGACCACTATCCAAAGCCGCCTAGTCGACCACTATAGCCGCCTAGTCGCTCGCCTTGCTGTTCCCGCGCTAACCGATCGCTCAGCTAGCTCCTTTAGGTCTTGGACAAAACCAAAGTTCTAGTTGGGCCGTGAGGCTTCGTGAGCCTTTTCCGGGCTTGTTCGGACTTCATTTGGTGTCTTCGCAGGCTTGTGTGTCACTTGCCTTCGTGTTATCGTTGCCGTGGACTCACCGATTCACTAATCCGGTGAGTTTACTCACTAAACTTTGCTTATGAGGTTAATGATGCTTAAGGGTTGATTAGATTAGGCTAAGTATGGCTGATGTGGTTAGTTAGTTATAATTAGTGATTTAGTTGATTAATTAGGATTGTTAGGTAGTTAGATTAGATTAATTAAGGGCTAGATAGATTGTACTATTTATGTGGATAGATGCATTATTTTTCTAGGCCCGTTTAAATGGTTAAATTAGCATTTCCAGCCTAAGTATGCATTTATCTAATTAAATTGCATTTATTTAATTATTTCTGCTAGTTATTTAATTATTTAATATTTTCTGAAAATTATACCCGGATAGCTCGTACCGGAATTTCGTGCTGATTGTAGTGGTGTGCTTAGTTTATGCAATTAATTGTTAGATTGTGCAATTAAGTGATGATTGTGATTTTTGAGCATTTATTTCAAAATTATGAGATTTTGGTATTTAATTAGAAAATACCGGATGTCGGGTTTTGACCACGAAAATTTTTTTAAATACTATATCAAATAATGAAATTTTAAAAGGAATGATATCAATTATTAAGATTCGATCTAACCTAATACCCACATACGATTATTTTCGCCGAGTGTTTTTAATACAAAAAAAATAAGCCAAACGCATTATCTTAATTGAGACATTTGAGTGCAATGTATGTTTTCATTGGCTGGAATTGAATGATCGTGTGATGGTTAAGAACACCCGTCCCCGATGTGCGTCGGGTGGACGTTGCCCCTATATAGGATGCCCCTGGACAATGGATGCCGGTCGAAGTAGATTCTGGATCGATGCTCCTTCGAGATTGCCATCTAGTATCTATGTTGACGTGCTCAATAGGGTGAAACGACGCTTGGCCACGCCAGAAGACCGCCGAACGTCGAGTAGGCCGTGCCCTGGGGGCCGTAATAAATTGGAACATGTGATTGATTGAGATAGACACGTCGGATTATGGGACAAAATTGTGTGGCACGGTATGGGATGTGTCATAACGATTTGGTCCCATAATCGGGACCCCTGTGATTGATTGAAATTGGGTGAAACGTTCCAATTGATATGTGCATCTAATATATGCATTGAGTATATGAACTATGCTAACGTGTAGGAATGAATTGAGGCGAGGTGAGTCTTGATTGATGTGTGGTTAGACTACCTCTAGGCGTATTTCCTTTTTAATCAAGGTTTATGGGGTAAACTTGCTAAGACATTGTCTCACCCGTTGTGGGCTTAACTTTTTAGTTCCTTAGATTGCGGTACCTCCGGTTCATTTTTGATAGCCTCGGGAGTTACCGAGTGGAGTATAGATGTCCCTGTCCCCGGGAGTCACTGGGTCTATAAGCTTGTAGTGACCATTGTCTGGGTTGATAAGGGCCTACCTCAGAGGGTACTTCATCGATTCAGGGCGTGATTTCGACATAGGCTCAATGGATATAGGGTAGGCCTCCTTCAAGGCTTTGATATCCCCGTCGTGATGGTCAACACTGCTCCAGGCGAGGGTGTAGCTAACCCTCCTGATGGGGTTGTGCAGGACTCAAAGCCCCCAGAGCTTGTCGAAGTGGAGTCCGAAGGATTAGCGAATGTGTTTGACTAGTAGATCGTAGGACATCTTCTTTTTTAGAGTCAATCTTTTTGTAAACAGACTAGTTTGTTTATAAAAGTGTGGTTTGTGAATTTTGTTGTCCTACTTTTTTATCCCAATTGAGTGTTATTCGAGGATTTGTTTATATGCTTCCGCAAGTGCAATAAACCGATTAACATCTTGAGACGTCTTAATTCTATCGACACCGAGGGTTGTGCGTGTGCTCAAGGTTCGGGTTGTGATACGGGGAGGCCGACCCTCGCCGATCGTGGCCTTTGGCTGGTCGCTGGAGGCTAGGAGATCAGCTAGAGGAAAAAAAATGAGAAAAAAGAGAAAAAATTAAAAACATAAAAAATAATTTTAAAATTAAAAAAATTTGTCCACATCAGCACCGGCATCCACGTTAGCAAATTCTGGCCAAAATTGGCCGAATGAACTCAATTGGCAAAAAGTGAAAAAGTTTAGAACTTAATTGATAAAGTTGAAAGGTTCATGATTGAATTGGATAATAGGTTTAAAGACTTTTTGGACAATTTTCCCATGCGAAGAATTAGTTTCGCATGTTACTATTTCAAAAATATTTTTTATGTTACTATTTAAAAAATGAAGCATCTCAACAAGAGAGACCTTAGGAAGTTTTCTTGACGTATATATATGTTGTATAAATACTTAAAGGATTCAAACAATGCTCTAGATGATTGAAAATTAAAATAGGATCACATGATGCGCAACATCATTTTCAAATTCATGAGCTCGTAATGTCGGAAAACATGGCATGTGTCGAAAATTGTTCAAATAAGAATGATGATTAAGACAGGGCATAAATCTACCTTGACCACAAGGCAAAATTTTGTCATAATGTAATCTAGGTGAGAGGTGAGATATAAATGTTTTATTGCAAATATCATAAACATTGGAATAATATATAATAATGAACACATACTGCGTGGTTAATTAGTGTATTGAAAATCGCAATACCTCCTTATGATCACTTAGCAAGTGTCCTTGGAGCACTTTTCAACAAAAAAACAAAATTCCCCTTGCAAAGTAGCATCACAATAATTCATATATTTGGATAATTTACCAAACTTGGGAGACAATGCCCCGCACTTTATATAGGCAAACAACATATTCACTACTAGAAATGAAATATTATGTATTGGAAAAACTAACCTGAAGTAGCACAAGAATTATTAAATACATTTGGGAATTTATCAAATCGACTAGAATTGGGCAACCTCAAATTTCAAAAGCAAGCACCATATTTACCAGAGAAAATTGATAACAACTAATCCATTGAGAAATTACTAAGATAGAGTAGTGCGTTAATTGCAAATATATTTTGTTGACACCTAAATTTTGACAATCCGATTAGTCATTTATTGCATTAAAAAATTAGGGGTTAATTTTATCCCTGAAAAAATAATTAATTGCATAGCATATAGATTTAGGTACATTTGCATTTTTTGCATTTGTTTACTGGATCGGTGGCGGATGAGTTCGAATTGGTGGTTCTGAGTTTTAAATTGACAGGCTAGACTAAGCCCACGGAGGGAGCAAATTAGCCCAAGCCCTTTTTATTTTTATTTTTTATGATCGAAAATTATCTCGTGAAAAATAGAGATTTGAAATTTTTCCGGGATATGTTGGGGGATTTTTTCAATATCTTCAGATAGGGCAAGTGTGACAAAAAATATTGCGAGCTCATCTTTAAAATATTCAGAATCCGAGAAAATTTTATTACGATCCCGAACTTTTGGCAATGTTCAATCAATTGCGAGTTGGTATTTGGAAAGAAAAGATTTTTTTTTTTTTTTGTTGATCTTGTGATTATAAATGTGCGGACAAAAACATCAAAAAGGGCAAGAAGGATTAGCATTATTAAAATATATATTCAATGAGGATATATGGATCCGGAATGCGCACAAAGGAAATATAAACCAAGGGAAGTCAGTACGTGGACTTCTTTCCTATATTCAAATTTCCCTTTTTGTAGTTCATATTCGGCCAGTATAAAAAGCATAATGTCCGAGGAAAAAAGAAAAAAAGGCCACACAATTGAGATACACGGTCATAGGAGAGAACACGTGCTAGAGAGAATAGAAGGGATAAATCATGGGGTTCGGCAATTCTATTGAGCGATACACGTAAGAAGAAAGAGAGAGAGAGAGTCCACGGCCGAGTACTTCGCGTCCAAAAATCTCAAGGCTGTGCCTCCACCGATCCTCACCACCGTCATTAGAATCCTCGCTGTCACTCACTGCTGCCTTCCGAAGCTGAGAAGTTGCTGCCTCGCTGAAGATCTCCGAGCACTTTCTGTCGCAACTGTTCGTGAGTGATACGTGCATGGTGGTGTTCACTTCAACAACACACCCTCATGGTCAAAGTTTGATAATCAAGGAGGTTTATCACAAGACCTGCAGAATTCGCAAAGAACTTGGGAACTAGCCAAGTTTGTCATTGGTCAAAGTCTCCCTAGCGTCCTTTGCTACCTTGCCGAGAAGCCCTGCACAGCTACGTCATCTCCATACGAATAAAGCTTGGGCCCAACTAACGCGATGGTTGACGCTGCTCCCTGTCCGAGACCTTAATATTGGAGCCCCGCCGCACTGCTGTCCGAGCCCTGCCGATGAGCTGACACTTCTATTGATACCGACATCGCCTGCTTGAAGCTGCTGCCATTGCTGCTTACGTCCACAAACCGAGATTCAGCAAATTCCCGACAACGCTGTTGCTCCCCCAACGTTGCAGTTTCCTTGTGTCGCTGATCAGACGACGTTGTCATCCAAAACCCTGTCGTGAATAGCAAAGCCACCATTCCCATTCGCATCCAAACCGAGTCGATCCCGAAGCTCCTATTTTTTTGCAGGTTCGTTGACCGTGAGCCCACGGTCATCCTTTACCGAGGAGCAACATTGTGCCGAGCTTCATTCACGCACCGCCGTCTCCCGTTGAGTGGATTTCATCCGGTTCAAATTTGGTAACATTATTTGTGAAATTAGGTAATTATCTTATCTAAATTTGATTTGGATATTTTATTGCCTAATGCATACTTTTCAATATATTACATGCATATTTGAATTATCGGTGTGTTCACAATTATGATTTATTGCCCAATTCGCAACTGCACACGAATTTTTTATTCCATCTATAAGGCTTTAGATGGAATAATTAATCACGCGGGAGTAAAATTGACATCTTGATCTTTAAGACTTAAGATCAATTTATCGATTTTATTAGCAAAATAATCAAGTTTGAATTTCAATTCGAATGGTGGATAGCATTTTTGATGATCATGGATGGTTTGATGTTTATCTCTTAATCGTTTTGTTTATCCTAAATATACAAAAAAAAATTGCATTTGCATATCATGTAAAATTATGGCATCCTTTGTACGTCATTGCACATTAAGATAAAATTGCATATTTCATTTTAAGTGGAGATTGATTTAGATAGACTGCATCTTAGGTTAGAGATTGCTAAGTTAAGATAATATCTTGATTTAAATTAGGGTTTAGCTTGACCTAATTCTTAATATAGGTTGGATAGAAAAAAAATGCCTTAAGATAATTTAATTCCATAGATTGCACATTTATTAAGAAAACACAAAAAAGATATTATGTGCATGTCATTTAAAATTATATTCATGAAAAGCATGCCATTTAGTGATTGTTGTTAGGTCCATTTAATAATGAGGTCATTTAGTTATATTATATCGCATAAAGCATGATTCTCATTAAGTAAATGAAAACAAGAAGAAATTGCGTGTTAATTAGAATCATATCTAGGGTTGTTGATGTGAATTCTAATCTAACAACACAAATGGTTTCGTTACCTTAATTTATTCATTTCTTTCTTGAGTCTTAAATTGGTGGTTTGTGCACCCGCATGATCACCTCACATGTTAGGGAAATAGATTTAAGATCAATCCAAGTTGCCTGTAAAAACATTTTTGAAAATAAAAAGAAATGGTATCGAAAGGGTATTAGAGAATCTAGTGTAACCAAGTCTCCGGACCTAAAGTCTCTGATTCCTTCGTAGGAGTAAAATAATCCTCAAATTATTTTACTTATGTGTCCAATCGACCTACCGTAAACTAATTAGTGGCGACTCCTAAATAAAATATATTTGTATGTTAAGAAATTTGAACTTAAGTCAAGAATTGGTATAGGCTTGGAAGAGTCCGAGTTAAGTCTACTTAACAATCCATTAGTCAAACCCTAGGTGGTTTACATCCGAAATTTTGGTCGTGACATATTTGCTTACTAATGTACCAGATAGCTATATGTAACAATCAATTGAAAAGGGTACTAGCTTAAAGTAGTTTGATGGAGGCAAAGAGAGTGGTGCACATCAAATAGTTCAATGGGCAAATTCATAATAAATGGAAAAACTTGTCTTAAAAATCATAAATATTTCAATTTTATCAATCAAATCATAAATTTTTTTTTTTTCACAATTTATTAATTGAATATATCTGTTTAGTTTTGGTAGGAAATCGCTGAAGTGGGAATTTTTAATTATATTTTCATATTTTTGAATTTTCTTTTTTCTTTTATTCTCTCATTTTATTTTATTTTTCCTTCGTTCTCCTTTTCTTTTTCTTCTTTCTTTTCTCCGCCAACCATTGCCAAGCCTCGTCAATGGTCAACGAAGGTTGCCAACCTCAAGCGAGGTCCACGAGGCCAACGGCCTTTGCCTTTGCTAGGCTATTGCCTACCAAGGCGAGGGTGAGGGCTTCCGGCCCAAGCTCCGGCTTCCTTCGCCCAAGGCTAGGCCGGCCCTCACTTAAGGCTAGCAACCTTTGCTGACCATCAATGAGGCCCCATGGAGGGCAAAAGGGAAACAAAAAGAAAAAATGATAGAAGGAAAAATATTAAAATATTATTAAAATTATCCACGTCAATGTCAATTATGTCATATAGGAGAGTTGATGTCCACATTAGTAGTTTCTGACCAAAATTGATTGAATGAACTCAATTGATAAAACATGAGAAGATTTAGGACTCAATTCGTAAAATTAAAATGTTCATGACTAAATTGGCAAAACTACAATAGTTTTAAGAATTTTTGGACAATCTTTCCATAAGAATTGTGTATAGGATATGGTAACGAAATTTTTTTTTTGCCCCGGCTTAAGGTGAACAGAATAACTGTTTGGTGTTAAATCTATCACACCATGACAACTACAATACATTTTCTTTTTTTAATAAACGCTTGTCTGTTTTTCAAACGACGTGGCTTGATGCAACTTTCACTTAACAATTTTAGCTGTGAAAAAGAGGCTGCAACTTTTAAAGATGTTCGACAAGCACCTCAACTGCACCGTCTCCAAAACTATAGTAACTTGTAGCAGATTTCAGAAAGCTGCTTCACCCAACTTTTAGTTACTACAATTCCAAGATGTAAATTTCCAAATATATGAATCACTAACACTTCACAGTACAACTATATAGAACAATAGAGATATAATTCAGTCATAACTATAGCAAATGGGATCTAAATAGTACCCACCATGCTGAACCATTACATAAGATAGCCAGATTTTGATAATATTGGTCCGTTTGGTCAGGCAACATACCACCATGAAGAACGACAGTTTTAATGGATTATCCTTACTAATTTACTATACAATCTATTTCAAACCTAAAAACTGAAATTTTGACGGGGAAGATTAAAGCGTGACCGAAGTTTACAGGTAAACGACATAAAAGCTTTTTATTGGAAAAGTGAGCAGGTTCAATTGCTCTACTTCCTTTCCTCGGTTGGTTCAAAAGGTCGAAACCTTTTCCTAAATGCTAAGTCAGGACAATAACACGTCATAGGATTGCACACGCATGCATTATAGAAATCACCTGAGCTACAGCAAATATCTAGCCAAAGAGAAGTACTGCGTGCTCATGTTAAAGGGATCTTAAGTACACAATATATCATAAGACATCTGCTGAGCTAATCATAGCATTCGCGTCATTAGACTTCAGAGCACTTAGAAAAAGCAAATCTTATCACTTCAGTTTGTCATATATATTCCAAGATCCACTACCACTTTAAAAATTTTGGGGCTTTTAGTAACCGACGGTATAAAGAATGATGGAGAGCTAGCGCAGTTTTTCTATTCAGTTTTATAACGTGGCGAATTCCAAGCACAAAACCTTAAAGTGAGATGATATCAAATGATGGATCCGGGGCAAGCCCTTTTAATATCTGCTCTTCCACCAGAGTTAGATACGTATAATTGTCACGAGATCAAATGTCGCCACCTGTCCCAATACGGGAAAAAAGATGTTACACTCATCCTACGCACGCGTGACTGTCAAAAAGGCTGTTGCAGATGGAGCGCAATACCATAAGTTCTCTAACATTATATTCATTAAGCCGAAAATATTTGCCATTCATAGCTCAAGGGACGCGCGAACGTTGATCAGGAGCCACCTGTCGTCCATTCATGTGGGAGGCACAGAACGTTTGTGCCGTGATAGGTCGCTAAGCGGATGGATTCGCATTACCCTCTCGACGTCTGCGCATGCCAAAACTGATAAAGAGAGTCTTAAACGACAAACGTCTAAAAACCTACGGAAAAGATATGAAAACCTTAGCTATTTAAGAAGCCCGAATGAATGGTAGGATGTTCAGGTGAAATGGGAAGAGAAAGTCTGTAATACGAAAGTCTGGCAGAAAATATTGATAAACATAGAAATTGTTAAAAGTCTGGTAGAAAATATTGATAAACATAGAATTTGTTAAACTATGTCTCGAGTTTGAGCCGTTGAATGAACTCGATCTGAACTGAATTGCGGATAAAATTCAATAACAAAATTAGTGTTGAAATCGGCCAAGCAAAACAGAGATGAAAATACATTGTCAGAGTTAAATTCGGATTTTTCTTTGGACGATTATTGGAAAGTCCAACGTGAATTCGAATTGGACAGTAATTCGGTCAACTTGGGCTTATTTTGCTGACCGATTTGGACTTCTATGGGGGTGGCTCTATATACAGAATTAGGGGTTTGTCCACTAGTGTGTCTTGCCTTGGATTGATGTTGCAAATCACGCGCTGCTACTATGCAGATGTGACTTCACCGTGGGCTTTGCGGTGGCCACGAGAAGAGTCCTCGAAGTGCCGTGGAGTGGTTGATCGTGGATATTTCTTCGTGCATGGATCATTCTTCATCAATTACATCCAAAAAATATTAGTATTTGTAGCCATAAAATCTTGTGTTAAGATTTTGTTGACACCTAAAAATACCCCTGCAAACACGTGTTGTTCACGAGGGATAGAAAACTCTAAAATCATCCTCGCCACATGTAAGCTATAATTTACATCAGCCCAGAACAGAAGATAGTGAAAATCCTTAGGTTAGGTTTTGTTCGATTTACAAGCAAAGATACATAATTCTATGATGAAGCAATTGATTGCCATGTGTTGAAACCAAGAGACACTATTAAAGACATAACATTGACGGTGAATTTAAGCAAGAACGGTTAAAAGGGCACCAAACTCAAGAATAACAGTTAATTCTTGCTGGACAAGCCATAAGAACATTGTCGAATAAGTTAGAAACCAAATGTGGATAAGGCGGTTTAATATAGAACGAGTGGAGCGACTCTTGAGGAGGGAGCAACCGACTATCAACAATTACCAAATTGTCCTATAAATACCGTAGACAATCCTACAGAGAGCCTCCCGAACAACACACAAAATTATTTTATCTTACTTTTATCCTTGTTTAGTCTAGTTTAATAGTAGCTTAAGATTCTCATCATAGATTCAATTCTGACGAGTGTCTATATCCTAGGTGGTACTATTGATTAGATTCCAGTGCTAACCCACTATCCAACGTCATCAATTATATTCCGACATTGTGTCCTTATACTCATTTAAGAGTAGTGTTTGCTAGGTGTTATTACTATTATCAAATGTCATCAATTAGATTTCAACGTTGTGTCCCCATACTCATCTAGGAGCAATGTTTACTATGTGTTGTTATCATTGTTCAGCGTCATCAATTAGATTCTGACATTATGTCCTTATATCCATCTAGGAGCAGCGTCTACTAGGTGTTATCCTTATTATCCGACGTCATCGATTAGATTTTGACATTGTGTCCTCAAATTTATTTAAAAGTAATACTTTCTAGGTGCTTTTATTAATATCCAGCGTTGTCAAATCGTCCTCAACATTGTATAAACCACTTTAATGTTAATAGGTTTCCATTATCATGTTAAAGTGAGTTTAGATAGATTTCGACATTGATTATCATTGGTGTGCATATTAAGCAACTTCTTTAGATTTGGCATCATATAATAGATATAGTCTCGTTCGCATTTGACCTTCTCTATTCAAAGCTAACACAGAACCTAAGTTTCCTTTAATAAAAATAAAAATATAACACTTTGTTAAAGATATTTCGTTATGAGATTCAAAACCAAAAAAACAGATTTGTTTAATTCTTTCGCAAGATTGAAAGATTATTTCACAAGAAATTAAGGGGCTAAACATTGCGTGAGCTATTAGGCGTAATTGAGACTTGAGAAACCTGAGCGTGTTTGAGCGACTCGAGTGCGGTTGTAATTTCCGTACATCACTTGATCTATAACAAAGTTCGTCACTACTCTCCTCATGGATGTAGATCACTACGATCAAATCATGTAAATTCAATGTTCGATTTATTTTCTCACTCTGTTTATTTAATGTTCGATCACCAATTTCCGCAACAAAAATCATCTGACAAGGTGTTGATCTTTCGGGTGCACAGTCTGTCTGTGCGACACCACCCAACCAATTATTTTGGGCAATTATAATACTCTACATCATGGCCCAAGACGGTGTGGTCTTTCTCCTCTCTCTCTATATATATTGCATGGCCTGCGTGACAAGAGTTCACACAGCACAGCTCATCACTGAGGGCTAGAGACATAACTAGGGCGTCTCGTGTTGAGCTGTGAAACCTTTCATTCTCAAATATTTCCTCCGGTTGAGCTGCCACCCTTGATTTCCTGAGAAGTAGAGAGAGGGGCAATGGCCATTTTCTCGACCGATAATCCCTGGGCTTTTGCTTTTGGCCTTCTAGGTATATAGTTTTAGCTTGACATGATCTAACTTGTAATCTCACTTAGTATCTTCCTAAGACTGGGGTTAACATGCATATTATACTTGTGCCATCACTAACCCCTATCTCATCAAGATATTGATTCCCTCGTAAGGCCATGGACTGACTCATTTGTCATCTTTTATTTATTTATTTATAATTCTTTGTCCCAGGTAATCTTATATCTTTCGTGGTCTTTTTGGCCCCAGTGTAAGTTCATCCTCTTGATCAACTTTTTGTTTAGCTTAACAGGAGGGTCCGGAAGTATGAACATGAACGAGTGGTTAATAGGGTTCTTGCAATCCTTTTTTCGCTTATGTTGGCAGGACTTGGTATTCGTAGATTGCGGGATTGCAATAAGGCAACAATGCTCAAACACATTTGGATTCTGTTTACTAACAAGGAGTCCTTATGGTGCAAATGGATACATTCAACCTTCTTGAAGAGGAAGAGTTTTTGGGTAGCTGGGAGGCCCGCTTAGATTAGAATTTCGTCTCCACTTCCGATGGCGGATTGGGGATGATTAGTCAATCTCCCTTTGGTTTGATAATTGGCACCAAAGAGGTTCCTTGGACCTTATCTGCTCAAAGCCAATTATTATGAATTCTGGTTTATCCAAGCATGCAACGGTGGCTAATCTCTTCTCTCTAGCGAGTCAGGCTTTCAGGTCAGTGATTGATTCTTGGGATCATTCTCTCCCTCTCCTTTCCAATTCTCCAGATTATTTTACTTGGAGCAACAGCCCCGATGGTCTTTACTTAGCTGCATCCGCTTGGGATATCATCGGGAAAAGGAAGGATAGGGTTTGCTGGGCTTCATTTATTTGGAATAAAACTATCACCCTGAGATATCAATTTAATCTCTAGTTAATTACGAAGAATTGTCTCCCCACCCAAACCCTACTCATGTCCTATGGTAGAATTGGCTATGAGGTATGTCCCTTTTGTAAGCTAACACCGGACTCCATCGTTCATCTCTTTCTCGAGTGTTCTATCATTGCCAGCATGGCCTTCTCTTGGGCAGCTAAATGCAATCTCCCTTGGTGGAACAAGACTTGGACTAAGAACCTCCGGTGGGCTATAAAGTTTCTATCCAGTAAAGATTTCTACCGCTCCATTGGTTGCTTCTCTTTTGGTGCTCTTTGCTACCTTATTTGGAAATATAGAAATGACATGCTCTTTAGAGATCACACGGCGACGCCTGCGGCAGTCAAAAATCATTTCATTAGAGTGGTGAAAGACAAGACTCTAACATTAAGAAACGTTGAAGATAATCCTAGAAACAGAAGACTCCAGAGAAATTGGGGGTTTGATCCTTCCATTTTCCTTCCCCATCCTGTGAACCCAGTGTGAGCTGTTCTCGGCGGCTTCTCCTTTTGGTGCTTGCGGTTCTCCTGCTTTGTTGTTGGTTGTCTAGGGAGGTTTGGTCTTTCTCGGCCCTGTGTGGCTTTTCTCTCCTCCTTGGTCTCTTGCTTGTTGTTTAGGCTGGTGTTTGCTTTGGCCGCTCTTGCAGTTTTCTTTTACTTCCGACACCCTTCCACTCACGTAGACTTGTTGTCTTGTTGAGTGCAAGTTTTGTGGCGCCGGATTTTGTAAATGTTGGCTCAAAGCTTTATAAAATTTATTACTTCTGACCAAAAAAAAAAAACATTTTATAGGGTATGCAAGAGGAACTCGACCGAAGGGTTTCAATCAGTTCCGTACGTGGTTTCTTTGCTCAGCGCCATGCTCTGGCTAATGATTTCAATGATTTCCTTCTCATCACTGTCAACTCAGTGGGATGTGTCATAGAGACCATCTACGTTGCTGTCTACCTTGCTTATGCTCCTAAGAAAGCCAAGGTACGAACTTACCTATTCAATCTCATATACATGATATAGTCACAATTCTTACCCGGTCGATATGTAACAGCATACGTTGTTAAAGAAGGTTTTTTAATGATAAATGCTTGCATGGATGCATTCATGCAGATATTTATAGTGAAGCTGATGGTGACGGGCTTTGGAGCGTTTTGTTCCTTTCTTCTCTTGTCCCGCTTGTTAACAAAGGCATCGACCACGGTCCAACTTCTTGGGTGGCTTTGTGTTGGATTCTCCGTCAGCGTTTTCGCAGCTCCTTTAAGTGTTATGGTGAATAATTGAAGTAACTCTCCATTTTTTATTTTATTTTTTACTTTTCCCTATTTATACTTTTCTTCATGCACATTGCTACCGAGTGATGTGAGACAAGTTTCGCATGACCTTTATTTTCGACGAATATTGTGCAGAGAATGGTGATACGAACCAAAAGCGTAGAGTTCATGTCCTGCTCTCTCTCATTTTTCCTCACTCTCAGCGCTGCAACTTGGCTCCTTTACGGTTTTTTCCTCAAGGACATCCACGTTGCGGTATGCGTCGACTTTCGGCAAATACTAGAAATTATGCTAAAAAGTGTTTTCTATTACCCAAAGAAAAAAGTTTGTCGCAGAGACTTCGGTTTAGATATCGCTTTATTTTCTGATATACATTCATTAACGCAAGTATGATCATTTATATAGGTTCCAAACGTACTGGGTTTTATCCTTGGAGTGTTTCAGATGGGACTTTATCTGATAAATAGGAAGACGAATGTGATGGTTTTGGAGGAACCCGAAAATTTTGGTGGTGCAAAGCTGACTGCCCATACTCAAAGTCACAATATCGCCTCTAACGACAGCATCATCGACGTTGATGTGGTCAAGGAGCGGAAAGACGATGTATATGAGGGTGAGATAAGCTTGGAAGCTTCCGATAATGGACCAGTGGCGAA
This sequence comes from Eucalyptus decipiens, assembly GCA_014182575.1. Taxonomy (NCBI): domain Eukaryota; kingdom Viridiplantae; phylum Streptophyta; class Magnoliopsida; order Myrtales; family Myrtaceae; genus Eucalyptus; species Eucalyptus decipiens. The sequence continues at coordinate 33,327,490 of CM024619.1, read as the reverse complement.
TAGTTCATGTGAAGTTTGAAACGGGTTAAGTCGCTGCATATGCCTCTGTTGTTGTCTTTCGAGTAGCTAGTTAAGCTAATTTAGTTCTTTCTTCTATGTAGTTAATGCACGCGTCGTAACTTGTATATGCAAGTGGTGATTAACACCGCGTGCATAGGTGCTCTGGAATTGCAATGTCTTGTCTAGCAATTAAAATCTTTCTGATCTCGTTCCTATCGTAAATGAACTCATTCTACTGTCTCTTTGATCCGTATTTTGAAAAAGAAAAAAAAAATTATCTAGGTGGCTATGTCTCAAATTAGAAATGGCAAGTTTGCCTCGACTCACCTATAAAGATCATGATTCGTGACCTGAATTGAAATGCGTCGTCAAAGATACTTGTCATGATCTACCTCTTTTAAAAGCGGAGAAGCCCACTCTTCGGAAAACAAATAATCAAGCCTATCATCGTCGGCGTCGTTTAGTGAGCAACGTTTCGATAAAAGTCAAATGGATACTCGTTCTCTGTGTGTAAGGGAGTCATATCATCTGGCATGAGATTACCGGATACAAAAGCTTGCACAACTTCCATCCGGGCCTCTCGTTCTAGCCCGTTACACTTCTTTAAGAATGGCATAGCTTCATAACATTAAGGCAATATCTTTTGTCTATTGAGTACTCACCAGTCTGTGAAACTTCATTAGTTTGGTGTCGGGCACTTGGGTGCCGATCGAGTTGAGTTGAGATAAGCTTGGGTCGAGTCATCACTACAATTTACAGCAGAGTTTTTATGCCCCCAGTATTTTATTTCCAGTCTTTCCCTTATTGCTGGTCACAGCGATTTACTGACTTAATTGATGGCATTAATAAGTGCCTAGATGGCCTTAAATAACATATCTAGCACCATTTAGTGCACATAAGCCGCCAAAAGTCTTTCCGACACCAATCTTGACAGTATTTGAGTCAAAATGGGCGGCATTTCTAAAGGTTGGGAAAAAAGATCTTGGAAATGTGTAATTTATTGAAGGGCACGTAAGTCGGTGCTCCAAACTTGACTTGAGCTTGATCTGGTAATAGAGTTTTACCGAGCTTGGCTTGAGCTTAAAGAAACTCGATCTTCTAGAACTTCATAGAGCCCGAATATCCTCCTTGGATTTTCGTGTGTGTGGATGCACTGTCTAACTTTAGGATCCCTGTGTTTGATTTTATCACAATTATAATTGCAAGCTTGAGCTTGACTCAATATGAGATTTGAGTAGCTTGAGCTCAACTCAAGATCAAAAAAGTTGATTTGATCGAGTAATATATCATCGAACTGAGGCTGAGCTACGTGCTCTCGAGTAACTTGACTTAGTTTATGGTGACTCACACAAGAAGCTTGGGGATGATTATCGTCTTGCTAGGGCAATATTTTCTTCCACCCTCAGCGGAGAGAACTTTCTTCAATCAAGCTTCGTATTGGCGGTTTACAAAGATGGACGTTTTGACGAAGTTCGCGCGTAGGAAAGCCCAGTTTGTAGTGAAGTCTTTTCTCATAGAACTAATTCGAAGATTTGCTTCAGATATGATCCAATTAGCGCAACAAGAAAGCAACGCATTATCGGCAACTAAAAGGAGAAGGAAAAGACCCAAACCTAAGCACATTGGTGGGCTGGTCGTTGTCTTTCCCCATAAATCTTCGTGTATGATAAGGTTGGACATGACAATTCACGTACGGAGACGACCGTTCGGTACGAAGGTAGGCACGAATCATGAAATGACATGAATTCTGGTAAATATTATTGAGCAAGATATGGAGAGTCCCAGTCCGATTGGGATCCCCCGCCTAACTAAATCCTCGTTTGGAGGCCTCTATCCCCTACTTAGTTATTCTCGCGTTCCCTTGGGCCCTTCATCGTGACTCATTAAATTATATCTTTACTTTTGAAACTTGCATGATTAGGACAATTTAGGAAAAATGTATTTGTAACGCATCAGAGTTGCACAAAAGCTTTTAGCTTTTATTTGAATTTTTACTGTGAAAATAAGCAAGGGAAGACAAATAGAGGTCCAGAAAGATTTGAAGTAAAGACCTCTTAGTCTGATACAATATGAGATTTTGTAGGACTTTTCTCAATCGTTTTAAAAACTTGAACTGTTAGACAAAATGGGGGTTCAACATCTAACTATTCAAAAACATAGAACTTGATGTTAGGCAACATGATTCATCAATTGAATACACGTGCATTGTATGTTGCAACTTGGCCTTTTCACCAAGACCGATGACCCACAAATTAACCACATGCGATCTTACTAATTAAGAAGACGGTATTGTTACTTATAATTAATGACGGTGCAATTCTGTCCATATATTTGTTGCACAAGTTCATGGCAACCAGTTAATCTTGTGGAAGAATTTAAATATATACTTTACAAGATACACACCTTTAATTACTTCTATAGTGGAAGCTAAAGAAGAAAAGGACCACGACACCATAATATATATATATATATATATATATTTTTTTTTTTTCAAATTAGTTATTACATTAAAATAGTAGATGAAACTACTAATGTGGCTGACTAGTCACCATTAAATAGTGGTGTGGTGTTAGCGTGAAGTCTTACGTTGCTTTTTCAACAAATATAAAACAAAACAAATGTAGGGGAAAAAAAAACCTGAGGTTCGCCTACTATAGGATAGCATACCTGAGGCAACTAACCTAATTTGAATTTTTACCCAAGGTGGAGGATTTTTTTTTTTTTCAACATCAATTGCAACGGAATCAATAGTTTTGCAATATTTAGAACAAAGTCTCTATGATTATCCCAAAATATTACCGAACTTGCTTTGTCGTGAAATCCTCTTCAGGAAATTTCAATAATTCCTTAGCAATGTGCAGCCCTGGATAGTATGTATCTTAATTAAGGTACATACCTAGAAATTTAATTTCAGTCTAGACAATATTTATCTTTCTTTGAGAGAGCATGATTCCATATTTCTTTATAATTTCTGCAAACTATTTGAAGAGTAGGCAGTGAGATTTTTCATCAGGACTGTAAAGTAATATGTCATCAATGTAAACCGCTACATTAGACATGATTGGCTCAAAGATGCATCACATAGCCTTTTGAAACAAAGAAAGGACTACTTTGAAACTAAAAGGGAGAACTTTCCATTGAAAATACTAGTTTAAAATACAAAACCCTGTCTTAGGTCTGTCTTCAAGATGAATGCATAGTTGCCAAAATTTGACTTTGATGTCAAATTTAGAATAAATGTAAGCTTTGGTTGATCGAGCAAAAAAAGAATTTCGAAAAGGCAAAGAAAATTTATCATTTTGGACAAAAAGGTTAAGGGTAGTTTATGACCAATGCATAGTTCTCCTATTCTGCTCTATTCTCTTATTGACATAAAAGACTTCACAAGCCCATTGGGAGTTTGAGATTTCAATAAGACTTTGCTAAAGTTGTTCCAAGCATTTCCTTTTGAACAAAAATAAAATGTTCTAGATTCATTCTAGTGTGACTCACATTGATAGAAATTATATCTTCATTTTTTAATGGGAGACGAACAAAAAACTCTAAATTTTTCCACAAAAGATTGGGGCATTTTTTAGAGAAGTTAGAGTGAGATTCTGGACATGATGCTAATTTGCATGATTGAATCTAGTAAACTCATATGAATGAAAAAAAAAAAAAAAAAAACCCTTGGATATTGACAAATTTAGAAAATTAATCTTTATACTTAAGCCCTTATCTAGGAATAATTTGAAATTGAGAGATTTGAGTCATGATGTCCCACCAAATGATCAAATCTTTGTTGGGAATGTTAGATCCAAAGCATTAGGGAAAAAACTAAATAGTTACTAGCGTAGTATGCACATTTGTAGAAAAAGTATCTTCTGAAGTAGAATTGAAGTACTGGACACAAGAAGTCTACTATTCTTCAAGAAGAACTTTGGTATCCAAAATTAAAGAACTAGCATCAGTATCTATAGGGGTAGTGATTGAGATTGGTTTAACAAACTTTGATGTGAAAAGTTTCATAGGAAAATGAGGGTAATGAACTTGGCTAGAATATATAATCAGGTCTAGATCCACTGTCACGCCCCGATTCTCGAGCGCGTGCTCATCCCTCCTTGGTCGATTTAATAGCAAAGTCCCAGAACGCATTGCCAACCCATTCATTTTTAAATACACATGCGGAAGCAGATAAATAATTCCCAGATAACAATTCAATGAGATAGAAAAGTAAGACCAATTTTTCAAACCAAAACAAACCTTTTATAACAACTAGGCTTATTTACAAGACTAGACTATTTACAAAAGGTTGGCTCATTCTAAAAGGAACGGTCCTATGACCTACTAGTCAGACCCATTCACCGATTCTGGTCTATCCACCTTTCCAAACTCCGAGGCTTCCGATCCTTCACCAACATCATCTAAGGACTTGACAATAGTTATACAATAATCAGTGAGACAATGTCTCAGCAAATTCAACCCCCTAAGACTCGATTAGGAAGAAAATACACCCTAAGGGTTGCCTAAGCACAACCACAAGTCAGAAGACTTACCTTGGTCTCAATTTCCTTCCTACAATTCAACACAATTCATAACCTCATCGAGTCACATCAAATTAAATTTTTCACTCAGATCGACTCATTGATCAACCGACCTAGTCGATTACATGTCAATCAGACTATTCCCCAGTCATTCTAGTTAATACTATCCATTCTCCAAGATGTCATACCGAGTTATCGAGCCGACGTTTGTTCTCCAACAATTTCTTACTTTTTATCGTACCTGATAAAATAGCCATGTGTGGGTACACGGTTGGCCTTAGCCAAAATATAATAGTTTCATTTTCAAAAATCCCACCATTTCATGCGATTCATCAAAATATTTTTGGCGTTGTAAACCGACGCTTGGTTATTTTCCAATTAAATATTTAAGTTAAATAAAATTAGGAATATATCCTAAAATCACCATTCCCACCAAATCAGTACAAATTCAAGTCCAAATAAATAAACAGATCACATCATCACAATCGGCATAAAATTCCGGTCACTGTTTATCCCGGTCTAATTTTTGAAAAATAAATAAATATGGAAATTAATTATTAAATACTGAAAATGTGACTTAGGCCAAAAAAGCCTAATTGAACGCCAAGACGGACCCGGAAAATTTTCGAGTTACTCTAGATAAATACTAGAGCTCGTCTAAGATCTAATTGCACTAACTATCCACCTAACATGCATTGGTAATTAATTAAATTTCACTAATCAATTCTAACTAACCACCTAATCCTAGCTTAGTATAAACTAATCAACCCTAAGCGTGATTAACCTACTAAGCGAGGATTAGTGAGTTAAACTCATTTGTTCGGCGATCCGATTGATGCAAATTAACGGGGACACAATGAGGCTCAATTCTCTCCAAGGCGGGCTTAGCTTTCGAGGCTGGGAACACCTTCAAAATGGGCAAAACCCTTGCTGGAATACCCACACTTTTCAGCTTCTGTTTTAGGCTAGAAAAGAGGGAAACAAGCTCGGTTTAAGGCGACAATGGGCTGAGGAAGGTTGAGGGGACCAAATCGGGCCTGGGCGACTCATGGTGGTTGGAGGTGGGCCAAACGACTCCAACACGGGTTGAGATAGCTTGCTGGGACAGTGAAACAGGCTGCTGAGATGTTCGGATCGTGCGGTGAGGTGCGGTGGCGCGTGCGCAAGGCGGGGCGATGAACGGCAACGGGCAGGGCTGCTTGCGGGCGGTCCGTCGGAATGCGACGGAGGAGGGAGAGGGCTGTCGTTCTTTGCTGGAATTTTCGGTCTTCCACTTGTAGGAGGATGGTGATCTCGGTGGCAGCAAGGAGGGGGAGAAGAGGGAGACCAATTTGCTTTATGGAGGGGGCCACCAAGCTTATTCCTATCCCTTTTTCCCTCAACTTGATCCCCATCCATAGCTGTCTTCCGTAGTAATTTTTTCAGACCCATTTGCTCCCATCTAGAAGCTTGAGAGGGTCCAAAAGTCATGTGGGTGGGGGGCATGCGAATTTGCTTATTTTTCTTTTCAATTGGACCTTGTTTCCTTCTTAATTCAACACAATTCGGTCTCAATAAATTCAACCGACACCTCATTGATCCAATTGGTATTTTTCCTTACCAATTGATCCCACTTGTTTCTCAATTTTGCAATAAAAAATAATCCCGAACATTTTCTAGACAAAAATGGCTCTAGAATGACCTTTTCCCATAAAATCTCGGTTTGTAAAAAAATCTTCTGAGACTGAGTCGACGTTCCTAAAATTAATTGTGATATGACAGAACTTTCAATTTCTGAAGTTGGACTCAAATTCGCGGTTAATTTCAACCAGACGCGGTTTTAGCGTGATTAAGCCTACCAGATAGTAGCTTTTAGGAATTTTTGGTGCAATTGACCCGTGGTCGATTTTCTTCAAGCCACACGCACCTCTTTGATACATTGGCGACTCTTGGTTGTCGTGAAAATCTCGAGGATTCAAATACGGACATAGGGTACCAAAACGATAGAAAAATTAGTCTAGTGCCGATCGACGAGAATTTTTCAATTTAGTGGAGTCACCCATATTTAGCCACATATCTCAGTAGAACTAACCTATCTCTGATTTATAATCGATTTTTAACTGTGCCGTAATGACCTCTAAAGATGAGAACAGTCGAGTAGTCGATTCTTAATCGAATTCTCAAGTTTATTGCGTTAAAATTCCTTAATGGTTTTCCCTGATAGGCTAGTTATCTCATGAGTGGCAATCTCAGAGAAAAACACTATGGTTGCATCGATGAAATGACCAGTTTATCCAATCGAAACCATAACCTGAAAATCAGGATGTCACGTCCCACAGATGTTAGGGATAGATGAAAAGGATCTTCAAAGTCTAAATCAGAATTAGTTTTATTGGAAGTTTGATAACAATGCATGATATAAAGAGTTTGTTTAGATGAATCTTTATCAATGGAAAACAATGATTCACTATCATCATTCTCAAGGGAGACACCAATTTCGAATTCAATATGATGTATTAAATGATTATGACATTTTTTGCACGGGAGCAGTTTTTGGTGAAGTGACCTTTCTTATTGCAAATAAAGCATCAAGTTGATTTCTTCTTATCTAAACAATTCTTCCATCTTCGTAAAATTGCCATTTTTTTTATTTCTTTGAAAATGCTTAGATGCATGCTTGGATCTTCCTACTTTGTATTTTTTGAAATGCTTTTTTTTTTTTTTTTTCTGAAGTATTTTCCGCAAGAACCATCACAATCTTTTTCTAGAGCACTTGATCTTAAGAGCTAGCGGGAACAGGCACTATCGAGTTCTCGATCGTCTCTAATATAGTTTGTCATCATTTGGCGTCTGAGACATAAATCATCAAGATAAAGATGAATTTCTTGTTGGATTTCTCCAAAGGGAATATTCACAATTCTCATTTGTTTGTTGAGAAAGGATCTCTTAACTTCTTTGTGAGAGTTCTATGGGAATAGAGGCCAAGAAAACTTGCCTTAAGTTTGCATCAATTCCAAAGCCATAGAAAAGTTTAAGCATTTCTTGATAATGTTGATCGAGATGTCTTCTTTGGAGTGAACAATATTTTCTTTCAAAATATTCCCTTCTTTTAAGCTCAAGTAAGTCAACGAGTTTACCAATGAAAAAGTGGTAGACAATCCAACAGCTTGGGCAAAATCCGCCAAAAGCAAAAATTGCACTTGGTCTACCTCTAAAATTGATTGCCACCAACATTTGAGACTATCAGTAAACCATGTGATGAATTCAAAAAGGATCTAATATTTGCTTTCAACAGTAAGAGTCGAATATTTAGCTAGGAGTGGAATTCTTCACATCTTTCCATCCATTTTGAATATAGAATGTCATCAATGGTGAAGAACTGTTTAGAAGAAGAAATAGGAATCTGTGATGGGTTATTTGGTTGAATAACCTCTTGTTCGGAAGGATTTGATTCCATTTCCCATTTTGGTGGATCAGCCATAAATATTGAAGATGTGGCTAGTATAATAGCGAATGACTCGATAGCAAGGATTGAAAAAGAGGAAGAAGATGAAAGGGATATTGGGTCTGGTTCCGAGTCTAAGTTTGAATTGGTTGGAAGGATTGGTTCTAAGGGAGGTTAACTGTGATCTAACAAGTTATCAAATTTAGCCTATTTATCCTCTTGATTGCTCAGATCCCTTAGGAATGATTCTAATAGCTTAGATAACATCATCTAGTCTGAATTCTTCTTGGCAAATTTGGAGGATTCCTCAAGAATCTTCTCTTTTCCCTTTTCCTTCCTTAGCCTTGTCCATTTCTTGGAGCGATTTCTCATTTCTATCACATCAATTCTATCGATCTAGTAGAAGTTTCTATAAGGGTAGCAAAAACTGAGGTGTTTTATGGTGGTAAAAAAGAATATTGAGTTCTGGGCAAAGTAGGAAATTGATCAAAAGGCTTGAATTTTCCTTTCTCAATGAGTTGGATCTATCTTTTAAGCTTCTTTATCTCATCCTTTGAGCTTTCAAGATGATGAGATCCTAAATGTTGTCCCGATTCCAAGGCATGAAGTCTTTTCTGGAAATTTGAAAGCATTTTTTTAGTGGATTCATCATATCTTTTGGGATCTTGATGTATATCAACAATTCTGAAATCAATTGTTTTAAAATCATTATTATGTACCAAAAGAATCTCTGATTGCCAATTTAAAACTACTTCAGCAACAGGAATTCTTTTTTTGCCTTCAATGTTCGTCCACACAGTTGGAGTAGGAATCTTTGCCACATGACGATATATCCATTATGGATCAATAAATTCTTCAGTGGCAGGAAAAGAAAGCCTAGAGTCTTCTCGAGCAAGAAGGGAAAAATCTGTATCTTAGAACATGGAAATAGAAGGATTATGTGGCACCCCTCGACGACCCCCGATCCGTTAGGGTCGCCACAGTTTGCTTACTTTTCACTTTCCCTAATAACATGTCACTTTGATACCATTTCAATTGTAGCGGGTCCATACAACCATGGGGGTTTACATCTTTTAGATCGGTCCCTTACGCAATTCATATACGGAAGCACATCCAACAACTCCCTTCCTTATATTCAGAAAATGATGCACACCTACTAAACATTTTTTTTTTTTTGATAAAAGATGAACACTTTTATTTACTTAAACCAGATGGACATCATTCATCGGTACATCAAAATGCCGTAGTCTTCTATAATCGGCTATACTTCAAAAGATGACCGACATCTCCTCCAACAGTCGTATACTTACAGTCGAGCGATCAGTGTTGGCGTCCAAAAGTGCCTTCCTTTGCTATCCTCCTTCTCGCTATCATATCCAACCACTTGATCCATCTACGGGTGGTAGTGGCAGCAGAGGTATCTTATCTAGTCTAAAATGTTATTCCCCAAATTGGGTGAGTACAACCACTCAGCAGTAAAGATCCACTAAATTACACAATGCGTCAAACAGAACAATCAAGGTATCATGAATAAAACACATATAATTTATGCATTCGAGCATACCTCACCTTACAGCCATGCATATACCACCATACACTTGTACTCATATCATCAAGCAGCCATGCATATATCATCATGCAACGTGCATATACCACCATGATTCGTATCATCCATGCTATCAAGCATACATCACCATGAGATCCATTCATGCCTTCATGATCGCATTTTCAATATCAAATAGCATCAATTTACTTTTATAAACAGATCATGCAGTATGCCATATGCATACACCCATGCACATGATTCAATCTCAGTTCTTATCTTTCATAAGAATCTCATCATTTTTCTTCCTAGGGACGAATGTTTGCATTAAACAATTTATCGCTCGCACTCAACCTGGCGTCACGAGGAACCTCCGAGCATGCATCATAATACAACCCCTCACCCTCCGGGCATGTATTATAATACAACCAGGCATCCAAAGGGCATCGACTCATTCGAACCTCTGGACATCTCGCACCCCACTTGTCATCACGAGGAATCTCCAGGGCTCGCCATGAAAATGGTTACTCCTACCCTCTGGGCATGCATCATGATACAACCCCTCACCCTCTGGGCATGTATCATAATATAACTGAGCATCTCGATACTCCCGGAGAAAACCTCTGGGCATGTATTCATAATACAACCAAGCATCCAAAGGGCATGGACTCATTCGAACCTTTGGGCATCTTGACTCCCAGGGCATTGTTGGCTCACATCTTCGACGGTATCATCATTATCTTAATTTATATTCACACATGTATCTCAATTTCAACATGGCATTTGATGTATCAATATCAAGAGTCTTAACCAGCTTTTGATGTCATATAACATGTCACATGTCACCACATATGCAGCATAATCAACCACTCAAGACATCATATCACATGGAGCAATTTCATTTATTTTTGAAAATATAACAAAATTTCGGATAAAAACAGATTGCGCTCCTTTGGTCATAATTCTTGAAAAATTAGTAAACAACCTTATTAAATTCTAAAAATTTAACATGTTATATATAAGATCTAGAGGAAAATGTTTCGTGAAGAACACCAAATCAAAAGAGCATCACACAAATCAGTACAATTCACGCACCACAGTCCTTAAAATTTCGGAATATTGCCATACACAGTTTTGTTCACAAATTCGGTAAAAATTCTGAAATTTTTATATGTTATAGACAAGGTTCAGAGGTAAATATTTCATGAATAACACCATATCAAAAAATGCTTCACAGAATACGTACAGGTCCATACATCACCGAAAAAGGATTTTTTTAACATCACCCCTGCAAAGTTTCGAAAACAATTTCGATTAAACCCTTCAATGAACTCATAAAATTCTGAAATTTGGACATGTTGTAGTTAAGACCTAGAGGTACAATTTTTATAAAGAAATCGAAGTCCAATTCGTTCTGGATTAAAAGCTATAATCGATTTACTTTTCCAATTCTCGGTACCGTTTTCCAGATCCACCCGTGTAGAAGAAAAATCGTTTCCTTGGTCATTACTGGTCCATTTATTCTGGAATTTCAGTATATTGTTCCTCAAAATGTCATCTACAATTTTTATCAAGGGCATGAAATCAAATTCGTACTGGAACATTTTATAATATTCACAGAATCGTAAGAGGTCAAAGAGCAGTTTCCTAGTTCTAGTATTTTCGAAGAAAAAGGGTTTCACCACTCAATACTTGTCCATTTCATCTCAAATTTTAGTATGTTAACCATCAAGAAGTCCTCTACAACTTTTATTTAGAAGTTGAAGTGAAATTTCAAGTAGAAAGTCACATGCAGCTCACAAAATCATCAAAGGACAAACTATTTCTCCAGAAAACAGAAGGCTAGACTTAGAACACAGCTTCTTCATCTTCAAAAATACTCACCTCTACCCCATTCGAATTCCACCATGCATCACACATCATCACAGCAAGTAAACCACAGCAAACAAAGTGTAGATTAATGGACTCTACTTGCCTCAAATCGAAGGAAAACATAGCAAGAACAACGGCGGGACTAGGCGGGCTCAACGGCATCTCCTCTTCCTCTCTTTCTCTCTTCTTTCTTTGGATGCCCCTCCCCCTCTTGAGCTCTCCATCCCTTTTCTTTCCTCCCCTTCGATGATTTGATTGCATGCAGCCGCCCAAAGGAGCCAATGGGGGCAGCCACACTTGGCTCAACCTCCATGCCACTTGTTAATTTTGCCATGCAAGATGACACTTGGTTGATCCCCTTAGCCACTTGTCAATTCTCTCATGCAAGGTTAATGGGCTTCAGTTTTTGGGCCGGTCTTGGGCCTTCATGGGCTGGTCGAATGGGGGGCTGCGTGGGCTGGTTAGACGGTCTTTGGGCCTAAAAATCAGCCCACCCTCTCCTATTCCTATTCCATTTAATCCCCAATTAAATAAACACCTAATTTCAGCTTATAAGGTCACAAAACTTTGTAATTTAAATCAATAAAATTCTACTTATAAAGTGCACCACCAAGAATAAGATTTCTATGTCAATTTACACCTTAATAAAATCCTTGGGTCACTTGTAGACACATCTCCATCCAAACAATCGTCCATTACAATGCTTGGCCTTAAATTAATTGAAATTCATTGATTCAATGGCTAATACAAAATCCAATGGCACTTCCATTACCTAATCATGGTTCATGGTACTCCAGAGGTTGTCATGAGATTTTAGGATGCCACAGATTAACCTTCTTCTATCATTCTTGGCTAGATGGTGTTTCATTTGGAAGTTCAAGCAGGTATGAATTCTTTTTTGCTCACTTAAGAATGGGCTTGTATAATGGAGAAATGGCTAGATTTTTATAAGGGGCTGAGGGAGATCCTTTTGTTAACACCCTTAGTGAGAATGATAAGTTCCATATAATTGTTTCCTAAACCCCATCTCCACCACCCTCATATCAATCATCACCACAATCGCTTTCAACTCTACTAAGGCGTTGAAGAGAATTTAAATGATTTTCACTCACTTAAAAACTGGATTAGATTGCCAAAGGTATTCTCAAAATATAATATGTAATTAAAGAAGAAATCATCACTTTACTTATTATTGTTTTATTTCGAAGAAAATTACTTTGCTACAAAATTAACTTCTAATCATAAGAGTTGACATAGGGTTTGGCATCACATGGTCATGTGTTATTGAATTATTCCTTTTGAACTTTATTCTTGACTCATGAAATCCTAAGATTGATCTTGTAATTTCTTAAGTCCTTGCACATCTTCATCTATGAGACTCAAATGAACAGATTTTTCATTTACTAATTCATTATACATATTTAGGTCTTTTCTTGTTTTTCTTCATTTATTATTATACATTACTGATATCACCAATCGTAATTCTAGCAACTAGAGTCATTTTAGAGTAATTTGATTTGATTTGAGCAATATATATATATATGAGAAGCCATTTGAAAGCACATTGATTTCGTTAGAAGTCTCAAGACCAATATTTCTTGTGTTTTCTCCATGTTTGACAAAAAAACTTAAATTGATCTTTCTAATGACATTAACTATTTATTTTTTGCATATATTATTCCACTTATAGTATCTATATTTTGATATTCAATTAATTTTAAAATTATGTGTTTTCTTATGTTAATTTTTCTTTTCTCATATGAAGGAATCTCATGGAATTTTGAAGTGAGTTTTTCCAATTTTAATTTTTTGAAGGAAACCAGTTAAACAATTTAACACGTTTCCTTGAAAAAAAATTGTGGAGGAGAACCCACCATTTGGATTTGGAATCTAATGGTACGGTTACCTTATCTTTTGCCTATCATCACTTATCCTAATGTGGATAAATGTGGATAAGATTTCTAATGTCTATATTAGGAAAGTTATTTCTCTCGAATAACAAACTTATTAAATTAATAAAATTGAAATTATATTTCAATATAAATAATATTTGAATTATAATTTAAGAAATTAAAAATAAAAAAATCATTTTTAATTAATCCTTTTTAATTTATATATTCAATTTTAATTCTATCTTATAATAAACATTCAATCTGTAAATTAAATATTTATATTTATTATATATTTTAGGTATGTTAGTACAGTTTACTATTTGATAAAATTTTATTAAATAATGATGAAAGGGGAAAAATAAATAATAAAGAAAATAATATAAAAAGAGGAAAAATAAAATAAAAATAAATTAAGGAATAGTGTTATGAGAGATTTCACCATCTCCATTTATGAACATTTAAGTTCATTTATAATAATATGCCGTTTATATTTAAAAAAAAAAAATGTACATGATATGATGAAAACATATCCGACTTTAATCTTGCGATTCACCAAACAAATGGACGAGGATATAAAAATCCTAGTGATTTTATATCCTATCTTATCCCCGTCTATCCTGATTAGAAATCTGGACGACCAAACATAGCCTAAAAGATTAGCAAACAGTAATGATGGCCCATTTACGCACTCCCTGTCCCGACGTCCAAGCACTTATTTCCAGACTGCAAATCTCTTTTGCTAAAGGAGATGTTTCATGTCGGATGGAACTTAAACTTTCGACTTTCCCTATTACAATCAAATATGAATGTCGAGGCATAGTTTCCCTTTCTTATCATTTTCCTTTCATTTCGAAGAAGTGCTTTGTTAGGGCCTATAGTTTTCGATTCGGGCAAAGTACATGATTCCAAATTACAAGTGGATGGTCCTAACCCGAACTTCATTTGATGTCGAATTGCAATGTTTGACCAGCGTTGACTAGTAGATGACATCAGGGTGTTGTTGTTCTGGAAAATATGTCCTTGTAATGGATTTGTGGCAAAGTGTGTTACTTTGATAATCGATGTACCTCGTCCCCACTGGTGCTTCAAAATTTAAAACCTTTTTTCCGCAATGATGACACCTCCATTAATTTGGACAATGATACTCTTCCCCATCAGAACATTCACACAAGCACGTGCAGAATCATTATAGAAGGGAAAATTCTTTAAAAAGACCTACACCTATTACACATGAACCAATTCAATTTTAAATATTTCAATTTTACTCATATTTTTCGGACCTTGACAATTTTGCTAATTAAATTATAAATCTCTTGATAATTTGCCAATTGAGTTCATTCAACCAATTTTAATTAGATTATCGATGACATAAATACTAGTCATCTTACATTATGGCAAGATAAACAATTTTGTAATTTTTAATAAAATATTTATTTTTTATTTTTTATTGTTCTTGGTTTTTTTTCTTGTGCCGGTGAGGGTCACCAACAATCCTCGCCCACCATGAAGGCTTCACTCAAGGCCATCACCTTGTTGACTGCGGGTGAGGGTGCAAAGGCCCTCGTCAGATCTAGGTGAGGGCTGCCCCCAACCAACGAGACCACGAAGCCAAAATAGATTCAACTAGCAAATTGTCAAAAAATTATAAAAGTTGTCCACTTTAAAAAAATAGCAAATGAAAAAAATGAAAAGAAAAATAAAAAATTGCAAAAGTTGTTCATTTCCGTGCTAGCGATGCCATGTAAGAAAATTGACCAAATGAACTCAATCGACAAATTGTTAAAAAATTATAGAACTCAATTGATAACATTAAAAGGTTTATAATTAAATTAACCAAAGCGTAATAGATTTAAGACTTTATAAACAATTTTCTCCCACCATAGAAAGAGATCACATAAATAACTAAAGCCAAAAGCAAAGCATATACCAATTGATAATAAAATATATAACAACACCAATGATTCCACAATTGTCGGATCATTGTTACTCTTATCAGCTCTGATCCCATCAAGTGGCCATCTCATATTGTAATTCCACACTCAACTCTCGAACCGAGCCTACCCGCATCGAGAGCTCCCAGCAATTAAGCGCACGAAACTTCAATTGCAAATACCATCAAACGAATCTGGGAGGAGAGATTATATGTCAAGAGTATACTACTCCACGTTCTCGCATAAGACGCGTGTTACGAACGGATGCAATCTGCGACAAGATTAATGCTGATGTCGCGGTCAAGAAAGTGCTACCCGATAAGGCGCAACGATTACCATTGAATTAAAGCCTTGATTAGCTAAAAGAAACGATATAAAGACCCGAAATGATTCGGCATTCACTGCGAAAAAGGGAGACGCGGATTGATCCGAAACGACCTGTCTCCCATTTTTGGTGGGGGGGTGTGTGAAAAGTTGGGGTGGGGATGGCAAGACGTCACTCCATGAATGGATGGATCGAAGGTTAACCCCTCGACGTCCGCACGATTGCCCAAATTGGCCAAGTGGAGGCCTAGCTGGGAACCCTGACTCATTTCTATCCTTCGACATTTAGAGTATGCATCGATCCACCTGAGATCTTCATAGAATGTACCAGGCTCTTTAATTTAACACAAGCTAATACATTCACATACAGTCATGTGTAATTGATCCTAGAACATAACTTCTTGGTATAGGTAAGGGTCATAAGAAATTTTCTCTGTTATATGTCTATGCTTTTATCTAATGTCTAGAGTCAAATTTTCTTTGCAGCTAATTTAGCGTTACTTAAATACTGAGTTCAATATGCTAGTATCACAAATTTTGTTTTTTCTTTTTTTTTTTCTCACTTCATCTTGATTAATAATTGGGATAAGTGCACCAGAAGTCCTAAAACTTATTGCAAAAGTATAATCAAGTTCTACAACATTTTAAAAGTGCAATTAATGGAAGGATTTAATTGAACTAATTTGACAAATTTTATGATTCAATTGTACTTCTTGAAAGTTTTAGAACCCTGCTATACTTCCATGACAAGCTTTGGTGCTTTCAATACACTTACCCCTCAATTATTTTGACTAAATCATTATTTTCTAAGAATCTAAATGGCCAGATGATTGTATAAAGTGTTGTAAATTAATTATTTTCTTCAACTTTTCACTCAAGTAGAAATGTAGGCTGCACCCTATTTAGTTTAACCCTTTCTAAGTATCTAAGATTGCTATGTCAATGAAGACATATTTATATATCATCAATATATAATTAATGTGCATTAAGACATGTCTACATAGAAAATCAATATAATCAATCTCTGGCAACAAAACAATGATAATAAGAAGGAAAATCAATATTATGCCTAGGCGAGGGTCAACCTCCTCGATCGAGACTGACCTCACCATGGCCAAGGCAAAGGTTGTTAGGGCTCACGGGACCTCGCCCTCACATAGCGAGGCCTAGTGAGGCACATCAAGGCTACTCTCACCTGGGCAAGGGTCAACCTCCCCAAATCTGGCAAGAGGGGCCTTGCCTGGCCATGCCTAGATGGTCGATGCTTGACCTCGACTTGGCGAGGCCGACCCTCGCCGAGTGGCTAGCAAATGCGACCTCGCCACCATGGCTATGGGCGGTGGCTAGTGATGGCCATTGGAAAAAGAAAAGGAAGAGAAAGGGGAAGGGGAAAAATTCAATAAATTATTTTAAAATTTCAATAAATTCAAAAAATTATTAAAATATTATTTAAAATATCCATGTCAATGTTGATCGCACCACATCAACCGGTCCACATGCACATCAGTAATTTTTAGCCTAAATTGGTCAAATGAATTGAATTAGTATCAATGTGAAAAGGTTTAAGACTAAATTAGTCCAATTAAAAAGTTTAGAACTAAATTGATATTAATGCAATAGATTTTTTTTTTAAAAAATTTAGCGCTTTTCCATTAAAGGCATGGACAACAAGGTACGTTATCATACTCAGTAATTCAAAATACAAACGTCACTTACTTTACGACAGGGTTGTGTGTGATTAAATTACCCTTAGGATAGTGTTTGCCATGCACTTTGCCAAGTTGTGGCCCTCATATAACAAAACATATGTTGATTAGTGACTTATGTTGTCCCCTAATTACTTCCTTTCACATTGATTAAATATATCATTATAGGTGTATCTAATTGATATTTGTACAGCTAAACTACATGTGAATGTGATTTATGGGAATTGATATTCCAAATGGCGTAGGAAATTATAAGTATGCATTTAAATAAGTGAAACGCGGTGGATAAATATAATATTACATCATTTGATATATCAATTACGTCAATCAATTTTAGTATAATTAGCACATAAAAATCCTTTTATCTAAATTCCATGAAGGCAATGTTAACTTAAGTTCAACGGGAGTGGCTACGTGATCAAAAGTGACTTTTGAGTCCTAGAAAGTGCCGAATCTCTATACCATGATAAGGTGCTGGCACATCGGCCTAAAAAAACAAAGATAAGGTGCTGGCGTCACGTACGGGCGCGCATTCACCTACTACATCAAGCCACTGGCAATTATTAGGCGAGATCATCATCTCCATTTGCAATATTAAAAGATATTATGGCCATCAATGTAATCGATATTTTAAATGATCTGATAAGTTCATATTTTTTGCACCACATAATTAACATGAAAATTATCTAAAGAATCATAAATTTATCTTGTAGTAATGAATTTATTCCTAAACTTGCCAATTTTAACTAATGTAGTCCTAAACATTTTGACCTTTATATCAGCTTAGGTTAAAATTGCTGACACGACGGTTCTATTAATGCCTGGCCAATTGTTGAGATGGACAATCTTATATGAAATGACATCATTTTGCATTGAACCAAGAATATTTGAAAATTTTTCTTTCTTTTCTTTACTTTACAATATTTATTGCTTTTTATTGTTCTCATTATATTGTTCATCTTTATCCCCTACCAGTCACGAGTGAGGGTCATAGCCCTTGCTAGATCTAGGCAAAAGCCGCCAACCACGAGCTAAGGTAAACCTCGCCAAATCCAGCGAGGCCGTAATGCCCTTACAAGGGGTGGCCAACGCCAAGGTTGCCCTTGCTCGTGGCCGACAATCTTCAAAACCATTGCCCAGACTCTAATGACCGACGAACAAAAAAGATGAATAGTACATTAAAAAAAAAAGAATCAAAGAATTCATAAATAGAAAAATTGCAAAATGACATCATGTCATTTAAGATTGTCTATGTCAATCGCCAGCTATTCTACATAGGACATTTGGTGCTGACTAGATTGTCACGTCAACAATTTCCAATTTAAATTGACCTGATAAATTATATTTAAAAATTACTAAAAGGTTTAGGATTACATTCGGTAAATTGAAAAGTTTATGACTTAATTGGCCACCATACAATAGGTTTATAATTTTTGGACAACTCTCTCTTCAATCAATCACCATCATAAATCATTAGGTATTGTAGCATAACTTTTGCCTTCCATCTCCTCTATAAATTGCAAGGCCAACGTGAGCACGATTTCCATAACATAGCCTTATTTGTTTTCAGCTTCGAAATCTTCCATTTGAATATCTTCAGTGTTGACACCTATTTTAAAATTTAATTTATTTTAGAAAATAATAATATAGCATTTGGTTGTAGAAGGAAAAGATGTCGAGAAAAATTTTGAAAAATTTTGAATTCGAAATAGTTCAACAGCCAGATTTGGAGCCATTTCTTTGTTGAAGAGGTTGAGTGAAAATCTCACCGGCGAGAGGTTGAGCGAAAATCTCCAACGGCGAAACGAATTAGAGTTTTCACTCTATAAATAGGGGGGCTCCTCTTCACCTTTCTGGGGGAAAAAAATCGAAAAAGTTCAGAGCAAAAAATTCTGTCGTTTAGGGGGAGGTTACTTTTCGTCGAAATCGAAAAGGGAAAAGAGAGAAAACAGAGGAATGGGCTTCGGTTCTTGAGGGAAGGGGAAGAAAAGTCAAAAAGTTTTCCTCCTTTTTGCTGAAAAGAAGTGTGCAGAGAGAGACAGAGGGAGGAAACATGAAAGTGACGTGAGGGAGAGGTGAGAGAGAGCGTCGGGTGAGAGAAAAAGTAAAAAAGGAAGAAGAGAAAGCAAAAGATGGACCACCTGTTCATCTTCCTCGTGAACTCCCATTCGGTGTGAGCTTCCATTCGGTGTCCCCGCTGCCCGTTTCCTCCGCGTTGCCGAGACCGCACTGCCGCTCCCGAGCCCTCACATTGTCACCGGACCGACAACTCCTTCTTGCCGGTCACCGTCCATGAAGCTCGCGAAGCTGATCTCCTTCACCGCTGTCTACCGAAGCCGCATCCCCGCTGCCCGCGGCCGCCACACACCGAAGCTACATCCCTAGTGCCCAACGCCGTCGTCGCCGCTTGAAACCTCGCTCCCGACGCCCCGCCGCAACGACCACCGCCGCAGCAAGAATGTTCAATCTTCTCCCGTGACGCCAGCTGCAGCGCCCGACGTCCTCCCCGTCCGCCGATTCACCTCCCACCCGCGACGAAGCTTCGTTTCTGCAGTTCGCCCTTGACCCGACGCCCGGTGAAGCCGCACCCCGCCTCGTCCGCATGCTCGTCTTGCTCCGAGCTACCAGAGACGCCAGCAGTTCCTTGTTCCTCCGGCGATTGCCGCTGCCGTGCCCGATCTCACGCCCCCACAATCTTGTTTTCCGCCTTCGCCCGTAGACACCGACGGCCTGGTGTTGTTCTCGCTCCGCCCGTCGCCCCCAGAGCCGCGGCGCAGACCATCGCTGCACACTACCTCACCGCAACCGAGCAAAACCCAGCTGCTCGCCGGTCACCGACGCCAGCCTCCTTGCCTGCTGCCGCTACCAGCCCTCGCCGGAGATCCGACGCCGGCTGTCTCCCCGCTCGTTCGTACGCCGACTAGCCTTCATCCGAAATTGTTCAGCAAGTTCAGATACCGTTGGTACTATTTTCCCTGTGCAGGTCACTTGAGGCTCGAGAGGGGTGAGCTTGGCATTGTTCCTTGCTGATTTCCATCTTGGAAATAATTTTTCTAAGCTAGGTAAATATTTTTATAAGTTCAAATTTTAGGTTTCATAGTTGGTGATTTGTTCTATTTATTTTTATCCAATTAGAAAATATGTCATATTAAGTCATAATAATCAAAAATATTGAGCCGCGAGACGTCGGGTTAGATTTTTGATTATTTTGACTTTTTAGGACGAATTCATGATTTGCCTTGCATTATTG
The DNA here is from genome assembly GCA_014182575.1 of Eucalyptus decipiens. Classification (NCBI taxonomy): domain Eukaryota; kingdom Viridiplantae; phylum Streptophyta; class Magnoliopsida; order Myrtales; family Myrtaceae; genus Eucalyptus; species Eucalyptus decipiens. Next base: position 33,307,025 of record CM024619.1, on the reverse strand, counting down.
ACTTGCATTAAAATATATGTCATTGATATACATTGATGGATTATATTTTGGTGCATTATCACATATTATGCATATCCAGAATTTATGTACTTAGGTCCATATGCATTTTATATTTAAAACTTTGCATTTTTAAGATTCATATAGAATTATGATGATTTTCTTTTAATAAAACCAAAAAAAAGAATAAAAAATGTTATTTAGGTCATATAAATCACACCACATGTTGCATTCTAGTTAGTAGGTCATAGATTAATGTTTTAATATTCTCTTCATGTAGTATTTTTTATAATAAAAATAAAAAATTCCAAAAATTAGCATCGCATCATTATGTCACCTTTTTTTAATAAAAATTACTAGGTCATTTCAAATAAAAAAAGAAAACACAAAAGTCTTTTACCCGGTTAATTAACAGGTTAGTTCATAATTAATCCAATGTCACGTCATCATTGTTTAATATAGGTTGCATATGTGTAATAAAAAAAATCATTAAAAAAATCACAAAAAGAACATGCATATTAAATTTAGATCAAGATTGCATATAATTAACATTTTTTATTAAAAAAAAAAAAAAAAGAAAATTAGGTGTCCGGTCATTTAGAAATCATGTTTAGGGCATGCATTTTTGTTAATATTTTTTCATTGAATGTTACTTTATTGATTGTGCACCCGCATGACCACCATTTGCATGTTAGTAGCTTAGATTAAAATTAATCAACATTGTTTGCAAAATATTTTTTAAAAAATAAAAGGTACCGAAAGGGCGTTAGACTAATCTAGCGTAATCATGTCCCCGGACTTATTGAATCTCTGGTTCGCAAAAATAAAGTATTCTCCCATACTTTATTTGGGTTTCTAATCAACCCTAATTGATTAGTGGCGGCTCCAAATTGAGTATAATTGTATGTTTAAATGAGTTAATTTCTTAACATTAAGTCGCGATTGGTAGGACTTGGGAGGGTCCGCGCCAAGTCTTCGGACTTAGTAATCCATTAACCTAAACTCTAGGATTGCCCTGAAAATTTAGGTCGCGACAGCTTGGCGACTCCACTGGGGACAGAGTTAAAACTCATAGTGGACATAGGCCTGTTGTTTTTTTAAAAAAAATATTTTGTATGGCAGCAAGGAAACAAGGTACGCTCCTAACATAAAGTGTTAAATGTTTTTGCAGATGGGAGGTATAAGGGGAGTAGTCTTTGCTAACCCTTGTTTTGCAGGTTGGAGTTAGGGATGAATGGTTGAATTTTAACTATAGAAGTGTTGTTTGCAATTAAACTATTATGCATGTTTATTTGTTTTAGCACTACACTATAGCACACACAACCTGCTGCCGGACCTGGGTTGCGATAGGATTCTTAGGATGGTGTTGAGAAGGATACTTCCTCTAAAGCGAGACCGCTATATAGAGGTTGACCTTCTCTTCCCCGAAAGTTCTTCATGGTGTCGAATGTGTTTGTTCATATCCGCGAGACTGCGTGATTATTAGACATTCCATTCGACTAAGCCGGAGTTAGGGGGACCTGATACTTTAATGCGAGACTACAACGGTCAGATCATCCTCTTAGCTACATTTTGTTAAGCCTTTTAGATAGAAATCGAGCCCCACATTTCATGCGTCTGTCTATGTGGTTGCCATTTTTCTCTGTGAAGTAAGTATTCCTACCTTATACTATGCAATCTATTTGCTTTATTGCACTTTCTTTTGGTTCATGACAAAAGGTCAATCGTTAGGTTTTAATCTATATGCAATGGGGAGATCCGATGTTCAATTCATTCCAACTCCCAAGATTGAGCTCGAGAGGATGGTGGAACAATTTAAGTAAAGAAGGTCGGGATTATGTGGAGTCGATCTTGGGACGGCTCATCCCCCTTTTGGATATCGGAGTCCATAGTGGTGTTTTGCAAGCTATATCGCACTTTTGGTGTCCCGAGACGGCTACATTTATCTTTGGTAAGAATGAGCTGACTCCAACACTGGAAGAGTATAGCGTCATCATAGGAATGCCCCTTGAGACTGAACTTGTTAGGCCACCTCTTGGTATGGAACCTACATCAATTTTATCTCAATTTTTAAGCATTAAAACTGATGAGGTTAAGAAAGTTTTGAAAGCTAATTGTAATGCATGCCCTTTCTCCTTTTTGGCTAATCATTTTTTAAATCAGTCTTCAATGTGCCAAAAGGGTAGGATATTCATCTTAGCATTCTTTGGACTTATAATATTTCCTCATCGAAGAAATGCTATTGATCCTTCAATTGCATGGGTGGTCGACAAGCATGCGCGGCATGAACTTTATAAACATGATTTTGGCTGAGACATTTTTATCCCTCGAACTGTTTTAAACAAAATGGAGAAAAATCATGAAGGCCTCTCCCGAACTTTTACAAATTTGGTTTCTTTCTCACATGAAGGAGTTTGGTCATTTCATGCGTCGAGGTGAAATTGATGATTCTAGTTACCCAATAAAGAGATTTTCAATCTTAGAAAAAAAGTATACCGGAAAATCATTTTCCGATTGGGTGATTTTTCTTAAAAATCCAGATCCCAAGGGCTTCCTATGGTATGCTAAATGGTTCCATGTTAGCGTGGCTCGTTTCTCTCACAAGACAGATAATCCAATTCCACCGATGGGAATTACCGGTGCAACATCTTACTATCCTTATAGAGTGGCCCGCCAGTATCGAGTGCTCCAAGATATCCCACCTCCTTTCCAAGTGGATCTGTTTGAAGCCCGCTTCGTGCGCAAGGATCACAAATACCTCGATGAGATCGAGCGTCTTGAAAATGCATGGAAGGAATGCCATCCGGAAAAGATTGTGGTGCCTAGAAGATTGAAAGGAAATGAGATGATTTTTCATGCCTCGGATTATTATATCCACCATCACGAGATCCCTCAAGCTCTACTTCCCGTGATACCCGAAGTGACCATGAAGCCCACTCGTAAAGCACAAATTGAAAATCTTGAAGAAACAAAGTGGAGAGGAAAGAAGCTCGTATTTCTGAGTTGGTTCGACAAGAACAAGAAGCTTCGAAAGACTGTGATCTCCCAATTGTATATAGAAAAGAGTCGCTAGATTTAGGAGTTTAATTCTGGTTTTATGATGTTATTTCAATTTCTTAGATTGATGTTTTAGGAATTTAATTTCCTAGGGAGTTATGTTAGCATTTTAAGTTGATGTCTTTGGAATTTGATTTCACTTAATAAAATAAGCGATTGACCGTTGTCATGGACCAATCTCATTTGTTATGATACTTACCGTATTATTTTACATTGATAGGTGACAACACGGCTCACCCAAGATCGCCAATCCGTACTCGTTCCCAGTAACAATGGCTGATAACACCGAGCAAACACGTGTTGCTGAACAAACTCGCATCGCTGTTCTCGAATCGGAGATGAAGCAAGTCCTAAATGTTCTTGAGCAGCTCTCCAAGCAAATTGATTCTCTCCAGGCAAACACTGCCCCACTAGCTCCGCAAGTTGAAGTGGTGTTACCACAACATGCTCCTGCGACTAATCCGAAAGATAAAGGCAAGAATACGTTCGCAATTGGGACATCAACCTCTGATGGTGCTTCCAAGGAGAAAATTACTGATGTGCCTCAAATTGTTGTTGATGAGGAGGTAGAAGTGATACACTCGGCTATACCGAAGACAGAACAAGAAAAACGCATGGCAAAAATCGAAGAGAAACTCAAGCAGCTGCAGGGTTCGTTTATCCAAGGCCCAACTGATTTGTCTCACTATGCGAAGGTCAAGATGCCAAAGAAGTTCAAAATGCCGGATTTTGAAAAATATGATGGCACCTCTTGCCCGAAGATCCATTTGCAGACGTATGTGGTCAGAATGGCCCAATATGTTGATAACATCCCCTTGATGATTCAACAATTTCAAGCAAGCCTGACAGGACCGGCGCTGCAATGGTACATCATGAAGAAGATTAATCTGCTGGAGACTTGGGAGGATTTGACGGATGCCTTCTTCAAGCAATACAAGTATAATATTGATGTCACTCCATCTCGAGAAGATTTACTTCGCACCGAGAAGAAGAGGACGGAATCTTTCAAGGCATATGTCACGAGATGGAGGACCGTAGCTGCTCAGATTACTCCGGAGCCAACAGAAAAAGAGTTGATGGATTTGTTCATGAAGACACTCCCGCTTTGAATATCGAAATTGGATGTTAGGATCAAGCCGAGTCGTTCAATCGGCTAATCCTCGTTGGCGAGCGAATTGAAGTAGCATTACGTGATGGATGGGCATCTGATCAAACCAGCTTGTACAGGAGAGTCTCAGTCAAGAAGGATAAGGAGCCTGTAGCGGAAGTTAATACAGCATATGTTCAACCCCCTCGCCCCGTCTTGAACACTCATCAGGGAGGAGCACGACCTTTTTTCGGCCAGCAGAAGAACTCTTCCAGGCGTCAATTTACGCCTCTTCCTAAGCCATTGTCAAAGATCTTGCCAACCCTTCGAAGAAAGGATTACTCGCTAAGGAGCCTAAGCGACCTAATCCCGAGCGTTTCCCCAACTATGATCCTTCCAAGACATGTACTTACCATATGGGGGAGATGGGGCATTCTGTTGACGATTGCTATACACTACGACACAAAATTCAGAATCTGTTGGATGCTAAGGTGGTCTCATTCCGTGATACGCAACCGAACATCCAGAATAATCCACTCCCTGATCATCCAGGAGCTGTGAACGCCATCTTTAGTTTTGATGCTAGGCGAAAGAGGAGCTTGAGAGTACATGTGGACGATGTTTATAATGGTTTAGTTCGAGCTGGATACTACTCAGATGTAGAAGAGCCGACCATGTCTCAGAAGGTGCAAAGAGTTAAGGCAATGTCCAAGAAGGGAATGATTGTCTACGCGGATCCTGTCGGCACCGTTTCGACTATCACTCCAATCATTATTGATCTGGAAGAGGAGTTTTCTGATTTTGAGGATGAATTTACTGGATTAAACATTGGAGCTAATGATCCCCTAGCTTTTGACGTGCCATTTGGAAGATGCGTCAGATGAAGATGGATTAATTATCAACGATGTGCCCCCACCGGATGATGAAGAATTGATTCTTGATGTTACGCAACCCTATGCATACACGAATAATAAGGCGGTACCATGGTGTTACGATGCAGAGATAGATGTGGTCACTCGATCGGGACGCACTTACGCTCAAGCCAACTCACAACCTGTCAAGCCAGTCACTGATGAGGAGGCTAAAGAATTCTTAGCTGTAATTAAGGCAAGTGAGTATAGCGTGGTGGAACAACTTCGTAAAATGCCGGCACAAGTCTCCATATTAGAGTTACTGTTGACATCGGAGAAACATCAAAAGGCCTTGATGAAAGTCCTTAACGAAGTACATATCCCAGAGTCCATTGAACCTGAGAAGTTAGGGGAATTCGTGGGGGCCATTTTGTTAAACGACCAGATTACCTTCTCAGATGATGAAATCCCAGAGGAAGGAAGAGGACATGGCAAAGCCCTTTATATCTCAGCCAAGTGTCGAAATACCTTGGTGTCCCGTGTGCTCATTGATAATGGATCGGCTTTAAACATATGCCCTCTTGCAACTCTAAAACGTCTTGGGTATGATTTGGGGAAAATTCGCACGGCTAAAACCTCTGTTCGAGCATTTGATGGAACCAAAAAAGAAGCAGTTGGAGAAGTTGATTTGGACTTGCCAATAGGGCCGGTGGTATTTAATGCAGTTTTCAGGTCTTGGACATACCTACCTTTAACTTTTTGTTAGGTCGTCCATGGCTTCATGCAACGGGGGTTTCTTCAAGTCTTCATCGAAAGTGAAGTTTGTGACGGAAGGGAAGCTTATTACCGTCCGAGGAGAGGATGAGTTCAAGATTTATCATGAGACGGCTATTCCTTATATTGAACCGCATTGTAAAGAAGAATCCAGTTTTCAAGCATTTGAGTTGGTTTCGACCATTCATGTCTCTCAAGGCACTACCCTACCCACTCCAAAGTTATCAAAGTCGGCGATCATGGTAGGCAAGACCATGGTCGGGAGTGGTTTTGTTCCGAGGTAATGGTTTAGGCCGGCATGGTCGTGGCACTCGCCAACCAATTGAGGCCGGGCCGAATTCATATACTACTGGATTGGGCTATCGTGGTAGAGGTGGAAGATCCGGTAGAGGAAGAGGAAGAGGATGAGGACAAATTGGCTTCATTGTACCCCATATTAGGTCCACATTCCCTGGGCCTGCGAAGATGATGCATGAAGAAGAGGGGGTGATTGATACCTGTGTTCAATACTCTAAGCCTCCAGGTGTTGACGTTGATGTTATTCCTATCGGATGGGGAGAGACAGACAAGCCAGTCGCAGACACCATTCGATCCACTGGAAAAGACGACGAACTCGGAGGAATAGCCGAATTATTCAAAGAGAATTTAGTGTTTGCCATCGACAAAGCTCGAGAGTAGGAAAATTTAACACTCCTTTGCGCAGGAGTCTTTATTGCTTTCCATATTTGCATATTTGCATTTTCAATTCTAGGATTTCTTTCATTTCAATAATGTAATTTGCTTTTCATCGAATAAAATACATGGAGATTTTCATTGTTTTAAGGGCATGTTGAAGTACACCAAACTAGCCCTGTGATGAAATCCTACCCAAAAGAAAACGACAAGGAGCTAATTCTGAAGGCTGGGCTTCTTCATGTTCCCTTGAAAATTTTTTCAAATAAAATAATTTTCCAGCATGCATCTAATTTCCCCTGTTTGTTTCTTTTAATTATCTACTTTATGTTTCAGGTGCAACCCTGCGCACATTTAAGGAACCTCTATGAGCTCAAAGAGGGGCAAGACACAGACACTTCACAGCTTTGACTTTATGATTTGATGTACTAGAATAGAGCATGGCCTTTTTATCATTTCAGAATGTTTTCACATGATGTGTAATTCACCAATTCCACTTGAAATTTATCAAAATAGATAATTCAGTGAAGGATGTGGAGTTACTTGAACATGCTAAATGATGCTAAATGAAGCGTGAAAGGCAAGCCTTATCCCATACACAGTCCCTTGTCTATACATTGTGAGGTGAGTATAAAAGCGTTTTGTGTTTCAAGATGAAGGGTTTTCTTGCAAGAAGTACGACAACTAAAATGACGAGAGGCAATTCATTTTTCTATCAGTGAACCCTTGTTTAACCCCTCTTTGAGCCCAAATACTTGAAGACTATTTTTCATAATACCCCTGTCAAGAACCACCCCACATCGGGGCAAATGGAGGTAAGTTGACATTGAAGGAGAATGAAATGGATGGAAATTTTCTTGCTCTCACTTGCATCAATCTTCAAGTTGTGCTATTACATTGAATTCATGTGATAATTTAAGTGCCTTAGGATGACGAAGAGCAGTTCTTTCTTTATCCTACACACTTATATCCTTTGCATAGCCCACTTGAGCCTATGAATTCATTTCATGTCAAACCCAGTTGGTGATCATCCCCCACACTGGGGCAAGATGAAAGACAATTATTCAAATAGCATGGTCTAAAATGCTGATGAAAGAAGACCGTGTGAGTCCAAAGAAAATAAGTGCAAAAGATAAAGGGCATGAAAAAGCAATGTGCCTAGTAAAAGCAAGGCCAATGCCCGAGAAAAAGAAGAGAAAATCACTGATGAATTGGGGGGGCATGAAAAGAGGTGTGCCTGATAAAGCATGACCAATGCCCATCATCAAAGAAAATGACTTTGAGAAAAAAAAATGTTGAGAAAAGATTTTCAGTTGAATAATCATTGGCATCGGGTGATAAACTCTTGAGCCAATATAGAAATCTGTCAAAAAGACAATCCGTGGCGAATAAAACTGGTGGTAATGTCAAGATGATCACCAACTCTTACCCATTACACACATCTTTGAGCCTAACGATCCTTTCGTTTCTCAACCCATAAACCCAGCCTATGTTACGTCCCTTACAAAGTCTCTTCAGATTAGGGCACTTGAATTAACATAGGAATTCACATGTTTTGAGCATTGCTCGAAAAAGTGCGAGCAAGATTATTTCTTTCTCATTTTGCAGGGTTCTTGATTTGTAAACCCGAAGATGATTACAGAATTGTTCTTTCAATTGCTTTGACTTAAAGAATCCCTTTTGCTAAGCCATTGACCAAACCCACATTACAGTCTTTGTCAAAGACCTCTCAGATTGGTAAGGTCGTACTGATTGCAAGAAAATTCGGACTCTTGTTGACAAGATGATGATAAGATTGAGTGATATATTCCCGCATCAATGGTCGGGACAAATAACCCCTCCTAAATGAGAGCGAGTGAAAAAGCCTTTTTCACACCAAAAGTGTCTCGTTTAGCATGTTCAAGAGATTCACAGCTCAGTGAAAATTATCTTGATAATTTTTCCTTGTGGAAGTTTTGAAAAAGCCATCATGTATGGACCTTCATTGAATTTAAAAAAAAAATGAAATGAATTTTTCCTCAAAGACCAAAGGATTTGTCTTTGAAGCCCTGAGTTTGTTCAGTTATCTTGGTGCTTGATGAGAATTCCAAGTACCCATTTATAAAATGTTTTCAAATGTCTAGTTTGAATTCTAGATATTTGAACCCTTAAATGCTTGATGTGACTTCCAAGTATTTGTCTTTTCAAGCATCTGATGTGACTTCCAGATGTTTAGTAAATGCTTTCAAATGTCTGACGTAAAAATCAGATTTTTGAAATTTTAAGTACTTGATGCAATTTCCAGGTACTTGGGATCTGATGAAAGTTCCAGATCTCTAAAGACTTTGAGCTTTTCAATTATCTGAAGAGATTTCCAGATGTTTGTCAAGTCTCATAGGAATCATTTTCTGAATCTCCAGATAAGTATGATAGGTGCGTGTTCTTCTTTGCATTTGCATTTCATTGAGCATGGACACATTGAAATATATGTTCTTGACCAAATCATTGCATTTACATGGCATTCTTTATTGCATGACCTTGCATTTATTTGAGTCCATTTCTTTTAAAAATAAAAAAAAGTCATTACAATTAACATTTGCATATGCATTTCATATTCATTGTGCATTCATTCTGCATTGTATAAATTTAGGTGTCATTTATCTTTGAAGGAAACCTCTACGAGCTTCCCTTCAAAGAGGGGCAGCTGTTAACACCTATTTTAAAATTTAATTTATTTTTGAAAATAATAATATAGCATTTGGTTGTAGAAGGAAAAGATGTCGAGAAAAATTTTGAAAAAATTTTGAATTCGAAATAGTTCAACGGCCAGATTTCGGAGCCATTTCTTTGTTGAAGAGGTTGAGTGAAAATCTCACCGGCGAGAGGTTGAGCGAAAATCTCCAACGGCGAAACGAATTAGAGTTTTCACTCTATAAATAGGGGAGCTCCTCTTCACCTTTCAGGGCGAGGGGAAAATTGAAAAAGTTCAGAGCAAAAATTCTGTCGTTTAGGGGGAGGTTACTTTTCGTCGAAATCGAAAAGGGAAAAGAGAGAAAACAGAGGAATGGGCTTCGGTTCTTGAGGGAAGGGGAAGAAAAGTCAAAAAGTTTTCCTCCTTTTGCTGAAAAGAAGTGTGCAGAGAGAGACAGAGGGAGGAAACATGAAAGTGACGTGAGGGAGAGGTGAGAGAGAGCATCGGGTGAGAGAAAAAGTAAAAAAGGAAGAAGAGAAAGCAAAAGATGGACCACTGTTCATCTTCCTCGTGAACTCCCATTCGGTGTGAGCTTCCATTCGGTGTCCCCGCTGCCCGTTTCCTCCGCGTTGCCGAGACCGGCAGCTGTCGCTCCCGAGCCCTCACATTGTCATCGGACCGACAACTCCTTCTTGCCGGTCACCGTCCATGAAGCTCGCGAAGCCGATCTCCTTCACCGCCGTCTCACCGAAGCTGCATCCCCTGCCCGCGGCCGCCACACACCGAAGCTACATCCCTAGTGCCCAACGCCGTCGTCGCCGCTTGAAACCTCGCTCCCGACGCCCGCCGCAACGACCACCGCCGCAGAATCGTTCAATCTTCTCCCGTGACGCCGCCTGCGCGCCCGACGTCCTCCCCCGTCCGCCGATTCACCTCCCGGCCCGCGACGAAGCTTCTGCTTTCGCAGTTCGCCCTTGACCCGACGCCCGGTGAAGCCGCACCCCGCCTCGTCCGCATGCTCGTGCCGCTCCGAGCTACCCGAGACGCCAGCAGTTCCTTGTTCCTCCGGCGATTGCCGCCGCCGTGCCCGATCTCACGCCCCCACAATCCTCGTTTTTCCGCCTTCGCCCGTAGACACCGACGGCCCGGTGTTGTTCTCGCTCCGCCCCCGTCGCCCTAGGAGCCGCGAAGCGCGGACCATCGCTGCACACTACCTCACCGCAACCGAGCCGAAACCCGGCCCGCCGCCGCCGCCGGTCACCGACGCCGGGCCTCCTTGTCGCCGCCGCTACCCAGCCTTCGCCGGAGATCCGACGCCGGCTGTCTCCCTCGTTCGTTCGACGCCGACTAGCCTTCATCCGAAATTGTTCAGCAAGTTCAGCACCGTTGGTACTATTTTCCCGTGCAGTCACTTGAGGCTCGAGAGGGGTGAGCTTGGCATCGTTCCTTGCTGATTTCCATCTTGGAAATAATTTTTCTAAGCTAGGTAAATATTTTTATAAGTTCAAATTTTAGGTTTCATAGTTGGTGATTTGTTCTATTTATTTTTATCCAATTAGAAAATATGTCATATTAAGTCATAATAATCAAAAATATTGAGCCGCGAGACGTCGGGTTAGATTTTTGATTATTTTGACTTTTTAGGACGAATTCATGATTTGTCTTGCATTATTGACTTGCATTAAAATATATGTCATTGATATACATTGATGGATTATATTTTGGTGCATTATCACATATTATGCATATCCAGAATTTATGTACTTAGGTCCATATGCATTTTATATTTAAAACTTTGCATTTTTAAGATTCATATAGAATTATGATGATTTTCTTTTAATAAAACCAAAAAAAAAAGAATAAAAAATGTTATTTAGGTCATATAAATCACACCACATGTTGCATTCTAGTTAGTAGGTCATAGATTAATGTTTTAATATTCTCTTCATGTAGTATTTTTTATAATAAAAATAAAAATTCCAAAAATTAGCATCGCATCATTATGTCACCTTTTTTTTAATAAAAATTACTAGGTCATTTCAAATAAAAAAAGAAAACACAAAAGTCTTTTACCCGGTTAATTAACAAAGTTAGTTCATAATTAATCCAATGTCATGTCATCATTGTTTAATATAGGTTGCATATGTGTAATAAAAAAATCATTAAAAAATCACAAAAAGAACATGCATATTAAACTTAGATCAAGATTGCATATAATTAACTTTTTTTATTAAAAAAAGAAAAAAAGAAAATTAGGTGTCCGGTCATTTAGAAATCATGTTTAGGGCATGCATTTTTGTTAATATTTTTTCATTGAATGTTACTTTATTGATTGTGCACCCGCATGACCACCATTTGCATGTTAGTAGCTTAGATTAAAATTAATCAACATTGTTTGCAAAATATTTTTTAAAAAAATAAAAGGTACCGAAAGGGCGTTAGACTAATCTAGCGTAATCATGTCCCCGGACTTATTAAATCTCTGGTTCGCAAAAATAAAGTATTCTCCCATACTTTATTTGGGTTTCTAATCAACCCTAATTGATTAGTGGCGGCTCCAAATTGAGTATAATTGTATGTTTAAATGAGTTAATTTCTTAACATTAAGTCGCGATTGGTAGGACTTGGGAGGGTCCGCGCCAAGTCTTCGGACTTAGTAATCCATTAACCTAAACTCTAGGATTGCCCTGAAAATTTAGGTCGCGACATTCAGTTTCTGAGAGGAAGAGAGCGGGAAAATGGCCATCTTCACGGCTGAAAATCCCTGGGTGCTTATTTTTGGAGTTCTAGGTACTTTACACACGGTATCCAACTGTTTTCTAGTTACTATCGAACAACAACCGATGACTTTGTTTTGACGAGTTTGTCAACCTTTGGATTATTGTTGTCGTAGGTAATATCATATCCATCGTGGTCTTTTTGGCCCCAGTGTAAGTTTTTAACTCTTTCTCACTCCATGCACACTAACAAAAATAAGGTTTAGGACTTATTTAATCTCCTTAGGCAGGCCAACGTTCTGTAGAATATGCAGGAAGAAGTCAACTGAAGGGTTTGAATCAGTTCCATACGTGGTTTCTCTGTTCAGCGCTATGCTTTGGCTGTATTATGCATCCCTCAAGTCTGAGTCCAGCGCTTTCCTGCTCCTCACGGTCAGCTCGGTCGGATGCACCATGGAGACGATCTACATCGCTCTCTACCTTGCTTATGCTTCTAAACAAGCCAGGGTACGTAGCTACAGCGTTGTTCGCAGAGAACACACCTAATGTATTCTAATTGTTGGAGACTGGATGCAGATGCTGACGCTGAGGCTGCTTTTGCTGAATTTCGGAGGGTATTGTTCCATTCTTCTTCTATCCCACTTCTTAGCAAAGGGATCGGCGAGGGTCCAACTTGTTGGGTGGATTTGCGTTGCGCTCTCCGTTGCAGTCTTTGCTGCTCCGCTAAGCGTCATTGTAATTTACTTCTATGTGACTCCTTTCTTTTTTCTGCATGAGAACGCATGTCTTGTATATTAAGTTTACATATGTGTGTGCAGAGAATGGTGATATGCACCAAGAGCGTGGAGTTCATGCCCTTCTCTTTATCGTTGTTCCTCATGCTCAGTGCTGTGACATGGCTCCTATATGGCCTATTCCTCAAGGACTTGTATGTCGCGGTATGCATTTTTCATCTACTTGTTAAAATCAAGATGGTGAGCTGTGGCAATATTACCTTCGTTCCCCTGAATGAACAATATTAACATGTGTACACAATATTAACATGTGTACGTGCATACATAGGGTCCAAACGTGCTAGGAGTCATCTTTGGAGTGCTTCAGATGGCGCTGCATGCCATATACAGGAAGAGAAATAAAGTTGTGACAGAGGAAGAGAAGACTGATAGCAGTGTTGGAAAGCTGAGCTCTGATATACAAAGTTGCAATGGGCATGCCATTGCCCCCAACATCGATAACGACATCTTTGACGAGGAAGGAGAAGTGCGAGAGAAGCTTCATCATCTTTATTGAAACTCCTAATAAATGACCAGTGGCCACTCCATCTGAAGTTTGACAGGCGTCTAAGTTACTCATATACCTGATGAGACTTTTTTGTCAGCACCCCTAGCTAGCTTGCTCGTTGCTTCTGCTATGTAAATAATATGCAAATGGAAGGGTCCGTGGGCGTGTGGGTGCTTGGCTAGGGGGCTGCTGACAAAAAAAGTCTGATCGGGCATATGAGTAACTTAGACGCCTGTCAAACTTCAGATGGAGTGGCCACCGGTAATTAATTTTCTCGTTCCTTCCGCGGTGTACTGTTGTTTGTAAATGTTCAATTTGTTTTTCCTCATAGCACAGTTATCAGACGCATTACTCTTTGAGAAAGAGATTCAGCTACTCTCCGTTCTTTGCTGATTGATTGATATCATCTACTTACCAGGCCATGTGGTCTGTCCGCTCATGAAACATTTTTTTCTACGTGCGGACCCTGGAGTGCTTTAACTTTGCACTCCAAAGATGACTCCTAGCACGTTTAAATAAGTCCTAAATCTTATATTTGTTAGTGTGCATGGAGTGAGAAAGAGTTAAAAACTTACACTGGGGCCAAAAAGACCACGATGGATATGATATTACCTACGATAACAATCATCGAAACGTTGACAAACGCGTCAAAACAAAGTCATCGATTGCCCTCTTTTTTGGAGTAGGCCTGCACGCATAAATGGCGCTCTCTCTCCTCCTTTCTGAAGAACGAATGCCCTTACGCTACAGCTTCCCTTCCCTCCTTTCTTTCCTTCTCAATTCAAAATTTTGGATGAGAATTCGCTCTCTACGTTGGGTTGCTTCTCTGGCCTGCTACCGGGCTAGGTCATCTCTGCTCTCTGGCTCAAAGCACGTTGCTCCTTCGCCTTACTCTGGCACTCGCTCATCTTCGCTCTCTGCCCCAAAGCTCATGGCTTCTTCGGCCTACGTCGTTGTGTTCCTTCTCTGCCTTGCTCCGGTGTGGTTTCCCAGCGCAAGATGGTGAGGAATGTTCTTGCTGTAAGTCGCAGACTCCAAGCGATAAGAAGTTCCAGCTCTCTCCGATTCGGCTTCGGATTTGCTATGCTTGCGGCTCATAATAGTGAGTGTTTTTTTTTTTTTTGGTCGGTATAATAGTGAGTTGATTCAGCGAATGCTTGCCGTGATCGGCTGCTCGTGAAGGAGATGGAAGGGGGACCGGCATGTGCAGCGACGAAGGTGGAGAGAGCGAGTGAAGGAAGGTGATGGAGGCGTCGTGCGGAAAGATGGACGAGGAGGTTGGAGGGAATGGGGTGGACGCGTCAATGAGGATGGCGGGGTCGAGGGCGATGGTGGCGGTGGTAGGGAAGGAGGAGGTGGCGGTGATCTGTGTCCCTTGGTTTTGTGCACATCCGCGCTTCGCCTCAAGCGGACCTCTCCATCTCAAGCGACACTCTGGTATAGGAAGATACTCCAGCTTCAGAAGTAATTGCACAGTTTTTCTGGGTTTTCGGGATGTAAAGGATTGCGCAGCCATACCCGTCGGATACGGCCTTGGAAAGTTCTTGCTTTGTTTCTTTTTGAAAATTTTTGTCTTCGCTTCATGTTGTCGGAACCTGCTTCCAAGCTGAATAAGGGCGAGGATCGGAGGACGAAAGGAGTGAAGAGACATTATAAAACGAGTGCTCATCCTCTTTCCCCTCTACTTCGCTGATTCAAAGAGAGAGTTTGAGATGTGCCACAACAAAGCACGGTTTGCTGAGAAGTGAGAAAAGAAAAGGCTTCATTATAGTTCACGGAGTCCTTTTTGTTTCTTGAACTTTTCCTTCTTGTGATTGTGTTGTTAAAAAACTTTGCAACAATTTCTGTGTTTGTTAGGATATAGCATTCTGTAAAACAATTGTATCTATTCGGTTTTTAAAGAATTTAATGTATTAAAGTTTACTTTTGCTCATTTGGAGAGAGCTCTTCCCATGTTGACTTAGTTCTTGAATTTCCTGCACTCCTCTCTACTTTCTCTTTTCATTATGCACGCAGGAGATCTGTATACCGAAAAGTAAGGTTGGGTCTACACATCCATTTTCATCATCTTTTCTAGTTGGGAACCACCTGTACCCTGAACTCGACATTCTCAAGTTCACCAATTGAACAAGTCCGGCATATCGTCGCAAAGTAGTAGGCTCAAGTGGACTCCACCTAATGGACGGATACAGAGATAGAATCTGTCACAAGTAGAGATTCAGCAAGTAGTCTCCAACACAATGTTGATATCGTAATTTTCAATCTTGGGATAAAAGTTCACCATTTGAGGTAATAAACGATAAACACCACAAAGCAATGACATGAAGGATCTGTCATTTTAAAACCAACTTGAAGTCAATACAATAGATTGTACTAGATGAACATTGATTAGCCCAACACTGGCCATAAAGAAACGTTCTCAATTGCAAGGCACCTATTTACATTTTGCTAGTTTACATGGTGCCAGGAGAACTTTTAAGGACTCTTCGAGTTTGGTTTCTTCAGCTCGACCACAAGCACCCTGATGTTGTTTAGGCTAGTTCGAGTTTGCCGCGAACGTAGCAAATCCGAAGCCAAATCGGAGAGAGCTGGAACTTATCGCTTGGAGTCTGCGACTTACAGCAAGAACATTCCTCACCGTCTTGCGCTGGGAAACCACACCGGAGCAAGGCGGAGAAGGAACACAACAACATAGGCCGAAGAAGCAACGAGCTTTGGGGCAGAGAGAAAAGATGAGCGAGTGCCGGAGCAAGGCGGAGGAGCAATGTGCTTTGGGCCAGAGAGCGGAGATGACCCAGCCCCGGAGCAGGCCGGAGAAGCAACGCAACGTAGAGAGCGAATTCTCACCTAAAATTTTTAATTGAGAAGGAAAGAAAGGAGGGAAGGGAAGCTATAGCGTAAGGGCATCCGTTCTTCAGAAAAGAGGAGAGAGAAAGCGCCATTAATGTGTGCAGGCCTACTCCAAAAAAGAGGAGAGGGAAAAAAGCAGCAACATATAGAAAAGGGAAAATAATATATTTTGCGCAGAAAAACTAGTGGGGCCGCGCACTCCAGCACCATCCAATATTTTTTCAGAGGAGAAAGAAAAAAGCAGCAAAAGGTCTATCAATGACAGTAAATTTTTGAATAGAAAAGGAAAAATGATATATTTTGTGCAAAAAAACCAGTGGGGCTGCTCGTGCTCACGTGGAGCCACACGTCACTTTCTCATTGGTCGGGGCGCACGCTGACTTGGTGGTCCAAGACCATCTAATATTTTTTCCTAGAAGAGAAAACAGGTAGATACCGTGTGTAAAGTACCTAGAACTCCAAAAATAAGCACCTGGGGATTTTCAGTCATGAAGATGGCCATTTTCCCACTCTCTTCCTCTCACAAACTGAAAGATATTCAAATGGAAGATTTCGAAGCTGAAAACAAATGAGGCTATGTTGTGGAAATCGTGCTCACGTTGGCCTTGCAATTTATAGAGGAGATGGAAGGCAAAAGTTATGCTACAATACCTAATGGTTTATGATGGTGGTTGAATTTTTTTTTTTTTTTTGGTCGGTTGATGGTGGTTGATTGAAGAGAGAGTTGTCCAACAAAATTTAAACCTATTGTACGGCGACCAAATAAGTCCTAAACTTTTCAATTTACCTAATGTAATCCTAAACCTTTTAATAATTTTAAATATAATTTATTAGGTCAATTTAAATAAAAAATTATTGACGTGACAGTCTAGTCAGCACCAAATGTTCTATGTAGAATAGTTGGCGATTGACATAGACAATCTTAAATGACATTATGTCATTTTGCAATTTTTCCTTTTATGAATTCTTTGCTTCTTTTTTTTTTAAATGTACTATTCATCTTTTTTGTTCGTCGGTCATTAGAGTCTAGGCAATGGTTTGTGAAGATCGTCGGCCACAGGTGAGGGCAACCTTGGCGTTGGCCACCCCTTGCAAGGGCATTACGGCCTTGCCAAATTTGGCGAGATTTACCTTAGCTCGTGGTTCGTGCCTTTTGCCTAGATCTGGCAAGGGCTATGACCCTCACTTGTGACTAGTAGAGGATAAAGATGAACAATATAATGGGAAAAGTAAAAAGCAAAAAGTATTTTAAAGAAAAGAAAAGAAAAGAAAAATTCAAATATTCTTGATTCAATGCAAAACGACGTCATTTCATATAAGATTGTCTATCTCAGCAATTGGCCGGCCATTAATAGAACCGTTATGTCAGCAATTTTAACCTAAGCTGATAAAAAGGTCAAAATGTTTAGGATTACATTAGTTAAAATTGGCAAGTTTAGGAATAAATTCATTACTACAAGATAAATTTATGACTCTTTAGATAATTTTCATGTTAATTATGTTGTGCAATACATATGAACTTATCACATCATTTAAAGTATCGATTACATGGATAACCATAATATCTTTTAATATTGCGCGCCCGTACGTGATGCCAGCAACTTATCTTCTTCTTTTTTTTGGCCCATGCGCCGGCACCTCATCATTGTATAAAGATTCGACACTTTCTAGGACTCAAAAGTCACTTTTGATCACGTAACCACTCCCGTTGAACTTAAGTTAACATTGCCTAAATGGAATTTAGATTAAAGGATTTTTATGTGCTAATTATACTAAAATCGATTGACATAATTGATATATCAAATGATGTAATGTTATATTTATCCACCGTGTTTCACTTATTTAAATGCATATTTATAATTTGCTATGTCATTTGGTATATCAATTCTGCAAATCACATTCACATGTAGCTTAGCTATACAAATATCAGTTAGATGCACCTATGATGAATAAACGACAGGAAATGAAGACCAAAAACAGATTAGAATACTGCTGGACGGACAGATTGGGACAGAGCACTGGAAACGACGTCGCATTTTTCCTGCTACTGCAGCTCCCGCTTGCCTCAAGTGGTAAAAGGGAAGCGCCTCTTGCTTCGACGTGTCATTTTTCCTCCCCAACGACGTCGTTTCTACCTGGTCGATGGTCGCAGGAGAATGAAGAGGAATTGAAAGGAAGGAGGAGGAGGGGAGATTGCGTGGCAAACTACGTTGAATCCTCCGGAGCGCCAAGATTACATCTTTCGCGAAGGTGATCTACTTATCTCATAACCTCACTCTCCACAGAGTATTTTTATTTCATGAGACATGGTTGGATAGATTATTGCCAGTACGGAGGGCAAGAAGATGATTGATCTATTAAGAGAACGCAGGGAGGCGCTACGTGGCACCCTACCATTTCGAGTTCATCTCTCATGTGAGTCGGCCGCTATCTCGTCTTTCTTCTTCTGGAGTGGAGTGGTTTGCGTGCTTTGCTTGTGATCAAACTTTTACCTGATCAAGACCCTCGTTAAGCCCTTTTTCGCTGGGCTGGCAAAACCATTGTGGATTTGTTTGCCCACGAGTTCAAAGGCAGACCTTATGAGTATTATGTAAGCATTTTCTTCATTGCATAGCGAATGTTTAGTTCTGCGTGGGACCATGACTTTTAACCATGTCTCGTCATAACATATAGGTCAGTGCCGTTGAAAGTGGACGTATGCAAGTCGAGGGGAGGGTAGTTCCTGTCTCTTACATTGTAAAACCGTCTGAAAAAAATAAGCCACTTTGTACACAGGTTGGTTTTAGCTTTGCACTTGCTATGATCTCCTTATGAAACGTTGCTTTTCAAGAGTCTAATCTAGCGATGGTATATCCCTTTGGCTGCATCAGCTTCTTTTGCTTAGATTTCCTTTCCATACCTTTTTGGTTTCTTAAGGCTTCTTTATTCTTTCTTCGTCCATGAGTTGAGAATTCTAATCTTAATTTACAGTTTTTTCTAGAAGTTTCAGGGTATTCTTTGAATTTGCATTAATCTTGATAAGGTTGTAGGCAGGAGCCTGCTGTGATAAGCCATGGTGTCTCCATCCTACAGAAAGAACTGAATGTCGTGACTGTTTATAAGCTGGCATCTATTCCAGTTAGTCTCCGTCAATTAATAGGGTTCAATTTGATCGAACAACACAATTATGTTTTTCCTCATTTCAAGTGTACAACAAAAGAATGATTTCGTGTGAATTTTGCATGAGTGCTGTAATATCACTGATGAGATTCAGACAATAAAACAATTGCAGCAGCCTTGGCCTAGTTAGCTCTAGGGGTGAGCATGGTCCGGGTTGGTCCGGGCCACCCCCTAACCCTAGGACCAACTCGTACAGTGTCGGTCCTCAATTTTTAGGACCAAGGACCGACCCTATTGAGCCTGGGACCAAGGACCGGACCGACCCAATGGGTTCGGTCCGGTTTCAGGGTCAACCCGGGATTGATCGATAATTTTTTTCGTCTTATTTTTTATATTTCCTAAAAAAGTAAACCTACAAATTCAAATTACACATCCATCGACAATGCGGCATTGTGTAACTGAACTATAAATACCAATACATATTTAGCAAATTTAAGATGACGCAATAATAGAAATTTCGTACCTGCTAACCGCTCATTGAGATATTGGACAAGATGGAAAGTTCTTGTAATCATCTATTTTTAATATCCATAACACCATATGCAAAAGCGTTTTCCTGCATTTGATCATGTAGAGTCTACTCAACCAAACAATGAACTTTACACCACTTGACTAGCAAATCACCATAGCAACTGCAGTACTACTCTACTCTTCAAAAATTTCTACCATTTGACACAAATTGAAAAGCAAAGTGCAGCTGAAATCCATTAGTAAAATACAATTAAACCATAAAAAGTTCAAAATACTTAATATAAACTATGAATATATAACTTCACATCTTGTTAATTCATTTGAACTTCTAAACACCTGAAAACAAAACAAACGACACATAATTAATACTCAACAAAAGTTTTAAATTAAAATTATTATTAGTACTATTGATAGAACATCTCAATATAATATAATATAACAAACATTTTACTTAGGTTTGAATATATAAAATAATTATAAATAATATAATATAATATAATATACGGGGTTGGTCCGGGATTGGACCAACCCAAAACTCTTAGGACCGATGATCAACCCGACAGTGTTGGTCCCGAAGTTCGGGACCAAGGACCGACCTGGGTCCCCTTGGGAACCGAACCAGACCGGCAGGTTGGGCTGGTCCAGGGTCGGTTCAGGGTCGACCCTAGACCGCTGCTCACCCCTAGCTAGCTCTGTTGGCCTTAGAGGATCTATGTTTATAGAAACTCTGACTTGTTTATAGGTGCTTCCGTGTGGTCAGTATCATAAAAACACACTGGTCAGCATCCTTCAGGCAGAGCATGGACTGGCACCCTTATTTTGTATCCTAAGTAACTCTTTCACATGCATATGCATTCTTGGCTCTATCAAAATCGGTTTGGCCATATTCTGTTTCCCTGTGATTCTTGATGGCTATCATTAACTCCTTTTTCCCTCCTCTGACTTATATCTGGTGTAGCATCCAAATTATGGATTTCATACGTCCTCACTTGATATTATAACGCAAGCTGTTCACCAACTAGATCGCCTTGTCTCTGGACTCCTTATATTTGCCAGAAACGCATCAAAAGCAGATCTTTTGAGGCAACAGGTGAGTGTCGTATAAAAAAGCGTGCTTTTGGAATCTTTACTAATGTAAGTTCATATTAGCTACTAATCAATTGCCTATATGGAAGTGGGGCTCTCTTACGTTAACAGCAAGGGTAGTGGTAGTTCTCTGAGAATGCTGCTGTGTTGGCGGCGTCTTGTTCAACATTTGTAATATCGTCACACCGTGTCATGCACATCTACTTTATGGAGCAACTTAAAGAGGTCTCTCAGTTTCCTTCTGTGATGTGCATTTCCTTTGTATATATCTTAAGTCTGCAGTGTTCTAATCCATGTCTGGTGACTATTTCTCCTAATACCAGTAGAGCCATCACGTACTATTTAGTATTTCTGCTGCTGACTTTGTTCCCTTGAGTAAAAATTATCTAAAATATCCTATTATATACCATTAATAAGGCATATTTGTGATATGGCAAGGTACACACGATACTTGGCCTAAAACTTAAGTTTGAACTGACTTTTAATATTTTCAGATTGAAGGTGGTTTGATGCAGAAACAGTACATTGCAAAGGTGGTGGGTGAATTTCCTGAGAACGAGGTATGTCTTGCTACAATCTGGTGATTTTGGAATATGCACTAAAAGTGGATAATTTACGAGCCAAAAAATCCTGCAGTCCAGTGCTGCATCAGGGGGTTTAACCCTGCAGAATTGGAATTATGAGACGTTGAAGTAGATGTACTCAATATAGCAATGTGATTTCTTTTTTTCAATTTGACTATTTTCTGTTTGTTTGTTGAGTTGTCTTTAGAAGAGGTAACACTGAAAGGACAAGTCTGCCCTTTCAAGATAGATTTTAGTAATTTTAAAACTCCATTTTAGTGGTAGAGGGTTAGCTGTTAAAAATCAACTGCACATCTTGTGGCATCCCGGAAATTCAAAGCCAAGCCTTAAGGTGTGTCAAATGTCTTTAATTAGGTGATAGAATTTTATGGCCTATGCTTTAGCCAATTTGTCTTTTAATTTGATGAATTGTGCTTGTGTTGTTGAAATTTAAATTTAATTTATTAATGCTTGGCCATATGATTTAAATTTCAATAATTAAAAAAAATAAATAATATCCCCAGACTTTGGCCAAGATGGAAATTGGAATTTAGAAATATTTATAGAAGGAATCTCAAAAAAAAAAAAAAGGGGAAAAAAGGGCTAATTTTCGGAATGGGCCTTGAGCCCATTAGCCTCAAGCTTGGTGGGCCAAGCTAGTCGGCCCATTGGGCCCAAGAGGTGGCTGTCGACCAGCCCAAGGGGAATGGCCGGTTGGGCCTAAGCCCAAGCCAACTAATTCAAAAAAATAGAAATAACAAGTGGCAAAGATGATGGGCATGCATTGGTGGGATTTTAGGCAAGTAATCATTGCCTATGATGAGCCTAAGGGGAGTATAAAAGGGGTTAGAGAGAGAGTGGCCGGTTCCCCTAGCTCATTCGGCCGAGAGAAGTGAGAGGGAGAGAGAGAATTCGAGAGGGAGAGAGGAGAAACCGAGAGGGAAGGAGGCGGAGCCGGAGGGAGGAGCCGCCCGTTCGCCGTCGCCGCCTAGTCCGACCGCCGTACGCCGCCGTGTGCTTGTTGTTCGTCCATCTTAGAGGCAAGTGGAGTCCGTAACTTCTCTTGCATGTCGGTTGTGGTAGTTGCATGTCCGGTTTTGAGTGTTATGTGTGAGAAAAACCGAGCCAAGGAGGGTTTGTTTGCATGCCATGTAACTGTTTCCGTTCGGTTTGTGGTAGACAGTTTCTTATTCGAGCTTGCATGTGTATTTGGAGTGTGATTTTGGCTTCGGTGTCTTCATGAAAGTTGAAACTAATATATTGAGGTATGACATACTCAAATTTCATGGGAAAATAAGGTGATATGAGGGGTCAAATGCCTTGTGATACGGAGGTTCTAGATCTGCGAAATCTTCACTGACCTCTTGATGATTTCTTGGTTGCATGTTGTTTTATGTTGGAAATCTCACTTTGTTGTCTTCATGGAAGTTGTAGGTAACATCCTAAAATACAACATACTCAAATTTGAAGAGAAATGAACAAGTATAGCCTAGTTAATCGGCTATATCTTTGAGACGGATGGTTCTGTTGAAGTGAACCGAGATACCCGAGATTTCAAGGACTTAAAAGAGGATCATAATTTGGTTATTTAACCTAGATATCTTCATGAAAATTGTAAAGGACACATTGATGCATAACATACTCGAATTTCAGAAGAAAGGAAAGAGATTTAATGGGTCAAATCTAAGTTTTTCGGTGATGTGTGTTCTGGACGGAACGGTAGAGGTTCCAGAAGCTTCATGGAGTTGTATAAATTAATCCATAAATAATTTGGCTTAGTGTTCTTCATGAAAAGTGCACGAAAATGTGTTGGCTATCACTCTGTAAACTGTACAATCTGGCCATTATCCGAATATTAAGTGTATTTGGTGGAAATTTGGGAAACTATGTGAAATGTAAATTTGGCCATGAAATTGTGTGAAATTGTGATTTTAATTGGTTGTTTAATGATTGTTTGATTTTCATGATTTTTGGAAAATCATAAATATTAAAGATAATATTTATTTATGGAAATAAATAAATATAATATTAAAATAATAATATAATAAAATAATAATAAAATAAAAGTGGATTATTTTATCACCATAAGTTCTACCTTTGAATTATGATGCATTGTTATATGACATTGATGCATGTATGATCGTGAATTATGATGCATTGTTATATGACATTGATGTATGCATGATCGTGAACTATGATGCATTGCTATATGGCATTGATGCATGAATGATCATGAATTGTGATGCATGTGTGTGAATCATATGCCATGAAATAATAAGTTGAAAAGGATGATGAAAAGTGAAAGTGGTATGTGAGTACGAGGTTGTGGCGGAGGTTGATGTCTGGTGGCCAAGTGGCATAATTCCAGAGATTCCCTGGGAGTTTCAGGATGCCCGGAATGTGGGGGGCCGGAAGTCCCTGTCGGAGGTTTTTGCCCGAAGGGAGTGACTCGCGATGCCAGGATTAGGGTGCGAGATCCCCGGTTAGAAGGGTAAAGACCGGAAGTCCCTGTCGGAGGTTTCTGCCCAAAGGGAGGTTCCTCGTGATGCTAGTTGAGGTGCGAGATGCCCGGAATGTGGGGGGCCGGAAGCCCAGTGGCCATGAGATGGCGGGATACCGGGATCCCCGTCTGGAGGTTTCTCGCCCGAAGGAGGATGATGATGGTGGAATTGATGAATTGAGGAAAGATAATGTGGGATCAATTGATAAATAAAAGTGAAAATGATAATATGATGTGATATGCATGGTGATGCATGGCCAATGATAATATGATGTGATATGCATGGTGATGCATGGGTAATGATGATGTGATATGCATCGTGATGCATGGCCAATGATAATATGATGTGATATGCATGGTGATGCATGGGTAATGATGATGTGATATGCATCGTGATGCATGGCCAATGATAATATGATGTGATATGCATGGTGATGCATGGGTAATGATGATGTGATATGCATAGTGATGCATGGCCAATGATAAGATGATGTGATATGCATGGTGATGCATGGGAAATGATGATGTGATATGCATAGTGATGCATGGCCAATGATAACATGATGTGATATGCATGGTGATGCATGGGTAATGATGATGTGATATGCATAGTGATGCATGGCTAATGATGATATGATGTGACATGCATGGTGATGCATGGTTAATGGTGATATATATGCTATGATGATGCATGAATACGCTTGACATCAAAAAGGTAAGAAATGCCTGCATTGTATGATGATATGCATGGTGCACCGAGTTGTTATTGGATTTCCTATCCGCCGAGTGGTTGTACTCACCCCTTTTGGGGATAACATTTCAGATTAGCACTATGCCGCTACCTCCGCTGTATCGCGTGGCGTGTTTTACGGTATTCCGTCCGACGTCGAGGTGGAGATGCGAGATAGATTGTCCCTCGGTACCGGGTTGACTTTCATCCGAGTACGATGCCTAGTTATGTATGATATCGGCCGTGGGGCCCCTGTCATACAAGAGTTTTTGTCCGTGCACATACGACGGGATGGAGTGATGCGGGGGATGCTGCCGCCTCCACCACCTGACGCACTGGGATGGGTGTGAGATCGCGCGCGAGGAGTATGAGCTAGATCACTTTTTGGTATAGATAGTTGACGCTTGTGATGGGAGGGTTTTCGTGCTTATGTGATGTTAGAGGTCGGAGCTCTCTTTTTGAGATTTTAGGAAGGACATGGCAGAGTCCTTACCTTTTTTTGTTTCTTTTGTACCGACCTAGGAAAAACCCCATCTCGCTCTATGTATGTAAGCAAAGCGTCAATGCTGTTTATAAAAATCGTGCTGTTAGTTGGTGTGTATTTGTATCATGGGTTAGAAGGGAGATAGATGACGATGTAAATTTTGCTTCCGCTATGAGTCGCGCATGGGACCGCTTTAAAAAAATTTTTAAAAAAAAAATGCCTGTAATCCGGCAAGGCTTAATTTAGCGAAGAGATAGAGATGGTAAAAGATGTAACATCGGCACTGTTAACGACCTGCGAAGGGTTCGGGGTGTTACAGTCGCCCTTTGTGGTATCAGAGCGAATGGTTATAAGTGGAGTGATAAGGAGCCTCATTTGGAATTGAGGAACATGATGACAATACACACCATAGGATGTAAACGAAATAATTGAATAACGGGTGATGAGTATTCACTCGTAGATCCCTAGTAGTTTGTCTTGAGTTTCCAGTAACATGTATATGTTACTTATGTGATAGTAGTAATTGCTTTGAGTGGAGGCAGTAAGTCTCTGATTATTCCTGAGGCAATGCTTGGAAATTGCAGGAGAGTCATGGTGCGAGCTGGAAGTGCTCATCCATCGAGGATGAAGCCCTCGCGAGGGCTGAACCCGAATGGAAGATATCCTGCAGACATTAGCCAATATTGGAAATCTGATGGAGAGGTAGGCGCAGCAACAACCCGGAGCAGAACGCCGTACTCAGGGACTAGTGGAGCAGTTTTTGAAGCTGAAGCCACTTAAGTTTAATGGAATAGGAAGTCCCGAGGAGGCAGAGCAATGGATTGATGGAATGGAACGAATTTTCCGGCTGTTGGACTGCACTGATGCTAAGAAAATAGTTTTAGCAGAGTACCAAATGGAGGGAAATGCGAAGTTTTGGTGGAGAGCTTCAAAGGACATAATCTTTCCACCAGGTACGATGTTAATTGGGAGGAGTTTGTTAGGGCCTTTAATAGGAAGCATTTCTCGATCGTGCTAAGGATAGGAAGATTACCGAGTTTGTTCGGCTAGAACGAAGGGATTGACTGTAGATCGGTATGAGGCTAGATTTTCTGAATTGTCTAGATATGCTCCTAGATTGATTGAGGATCGGGAAGAGAAGGCTAAGAGATTCCTGAAAGGGCCGAGGACCCGACATTAGGAAGCAAGCTGGTGCCTTTGAGCATAAGAGATTATAATGAGATTTATGAAAGGGCGCAGTTAGTGGAGCAGGAGTTGTTGAGGGAAAGGTCGGAATTTAAGAAACCGGTGAACTTTAGTGATGTGAGAAAAGGGAAGAGACCTTATTCTGGTCAAGGTCAGACCTAGAATGTGAAGAAGAAGGGAAATTTTGGAAATTTTGGAGGAGCAAGGAGTGGTCTGAACATAGGGAAAGCACCCTATCAGCCTGGACAGCAGAAATGTTTTGGCTGTGGACAAGTGGGACATCTTAGGAGGAATTGCCCGCGAGAGAGGTCGCAAGTGAGTGTTGGCTCAGTGCGACAGGGATACCAGAGTGTTGTTAGGTCGAATCCGCAAGGAAATCCTCAAAGACCACCTGCACAAGGAAGGGTGTATGCGATCACCCAGGAGGAAGCGGAAGCTTCCAAGAATGTTATCTCAGGTACGATTCTTATTAATGGCGAGAAGGCATATGCATTGTTTGACACGAGTGCAACGCATTCGTTTGTGTCTGAAAGATATAGATGTTTGAAAAAGATAGAAGTTATGCCTCTTGAGACGCCTCTTTGTGTTTCCACGCCTTTAAAGGATATGGTATTGTCTATTTGGTGTGTGAAAATTGTAAGATCTCAATGGGAGGAAAGGATATGGAAATAGACTTGGTTGTAATGGCTATGTATGATTTTGATGTTATTATAGGAATGGACTGGCTTCGTAAGTATCGGGCTAGAATGGATTGTTATAGAAAAGTGATTCAATTTGTTTTACCTGATCAGTCTAGTTGTGAATTTTTAGGAGGCCAAACCCATTTTCCTGTAGCGCTTATTTCGGCAGTAGAAGCTTGTAAGTTACTTGACCAAGGATGTCGATGGTACCTAGCCATAGTTAGAGATTGTGCTAGAGAGGAGTCTAATCTTGAGGAAGTTTATGTGGTTAATGAATTTCAAGATGTATTTCCTGAGGAATTGCCTGGATTGCCGCCAGAGCGGGAGATTGAATTTGAAATTGAATTAATGCCTGGAACGGGACCAATATCAAAAGCTCCATATAGAATGGCTTTAGTTGAATTGAAGGAGTTGAAAGTGCAACTGCATGAATTGCTTGATAAAGGATTTATTAGACCAAGTGCTTCACCTTGGGGTGCGCCGGTCTTGTTTGTGAAAAAGAAGGATGGGTCAATGCGCTTGTGTATTGACTATAGGCGATTGAATCAAGTGACCATAAAGAATAAGTATCCTTTGCCTAGAATTGATGACTTGTTTGATCAACTTTAGGGAAGTTCGGTCTTTTCTAAGATTGATTTGAGATCGGGATACCATCGTTAAGAATTAAAAAGGAGGACATTCCTAAGACCGCATTTAGAACTCGTTATGGACACTATGAGTTCCTTGTTATGCCATTTGATTGACTAACGCCTCGGCTGCATTTATGGATTTGATGAATAGAATATTTCAGTCTTATTTAGACCAGTTTGTGATTGTCTTTATTGATGATATTCTGGTGTATTCGAAAGGACCTAAAGAGCATGAGCAGCATTTGAGAATTGTTTTGCGAGACCTGCGAGAGCACAAGTTGTATGCTAAGTTTAGTAAGTGTGAATTTTGGTTGGACCGGATAGTATTTTTAGGACATGTGGTGTCGGGAAAAGGAATTGCAAAAGTAGATCCAGCAAAAGTTGAAATGGTAGTGAATTGGCCGAGACCAACGACACCTACCGAGATACGAAGTTTCTTAGACTGGCCGGTTATTATAGAAGGTTCATTGAAGGATTCTCGCAAGCGCGGGACCTTTAACTAAATTGACTCGAAAGAATGTGAAATTTGAGTGGAATGGAGAATGTGAAAAGAGTTTTCAGGAGCTCAAAAGGAAATTGACTTCAGCTCCAATTCTGACTATACCTACTGGACCTAATGGTTTCACGGTGTATAGTGATGCATCTCACAAAGGACTAGGATGTGTGTTGATGCAGCATGGCAAGGTTGTAGCCTATGCATCCAGACAATTGAAACCCCATGAGCTGAATTATCCGACGCATGATTTAGAGCTAGCAGCTATAGTGTTTGCTTTGAAGATATGGAGACACTATCTGTATGGGGAGAAGTTTGAGATCTATACGGATCAGAAGAGTTTGAAGTATCTGTTCTCACAAAAGGAGTTGAACATGAGACAAAGGAGGTGGATGGAGTTGTTGAAGGATTATGATTGTGAAATAAAATATCATCCAGGAAAAGCGAATAGAGTAGCAGATGCTCTTAGTCGAAAGTCGGCAATGGAGATTGCTAGTTTGAGAATGGCGGATGGAAATTGTTAGAATCGTAGCAAACTCTGAATTTAAATTGGAATTGGATTGTCTTCTTGGCGTGCTTAGTGCATTAAGGATTGAGCCAGAGATTATCCAGAAAATTAAGGTTTTGCAAGAATCTGATCCAGAGATTTTGAAAATGAAAGATGCTGTATCTTTAAGGAAAAGATCAGAATTTCAGATCTCTGATGATGGGTTAGTAAAATGTCAAGGACGACTTTGTGTTCCCGACAATGAGGAATTGAGGAAGGAAATTTTGTCGGAAGCACATAAGAGTAACTATAGTATCCACCCAGGTAGTACAAAGATGTACAGAAATTTACGTCAGCAATTTTGGTGGAGTGGGATGAAAGCAGATACGGCTAGACACGTATCTCAATGTTTGACGTGCCAGCAAGTAAAAGCGGAACATCGAAAACCCGCAGGACTTTTGAGACCATTGGACATTCTTGAATGGAAATGGGAACATGTAACGATGGATTTTGTGCAAGGATTGCCAAGGACATCAAGGAATCATGATTCAATTTGGGTTGTAGTGGATCGTTTGACTAAGTCGGCACATTTCTTAGCGATTCGCATGGACTACCCAATGGATAAGTATGCGGACATGTATGTAAGTCAAGTGGTACGCTTACATGGTATTCCAGTGACTATTACTTCAGATCGAGACCCGAGGTTTACATCGAATTTTTGGAGGAGTCTCCAAATTGCGTTAGGATCTAAGCTTTAGTTTAGTACAGCTTTTCATCCTCAGACAGATGGCCAATCAGAAAGAGTGATTCAGTGTGGAGGATATGTTGAGAGCTTGTGTGATTGATTTCAAAGGAAATTGGGACGAGAGATTGCATTTGGTAGAGTTTGCCTATAATAATAGCTTTCAGAAGAGTATAGGTATGGCACCTTATGAAGCATTGTATGGGCGGAGATGTAGGACTCCTATTTGTTGGAATGAAGTAGGTGAGAGGAAATTGACAGGACCTGAACTGGTACAAGTTACCACTGAGGCTGTTGATGTTATTAGGGAAAGGCTTAAAGCAGCTCAGAGTAGACAGAAAGGCTACGCAGATAAGCGTAGAAGGCCTTTGGAGTTTGGTGTAGGAGACCACGTATTCCTTAAGGTATCTCCAATGAAAGGAATATCTCGATTCGGGATAAAGGGTAAGTTAAGCCCCAGTTTGTTGGACCTTTTGAAATTCTTGAGAAGATAGGAGATAGGGCTTATCGTTTAGCATTACCTCCTAGATTAGAAAATCTGCACGATGTGTTTCATGTATCGATGTTGAGGAAGTACCAGCCGGATCTTGGTCACATACTCGATCATGAAGCCATCAAAATGGACGAAAGTTAGGTACATTGAAGAGCCTGTGCAGATATTGGATCGAAAGGAGCAAATTCTTAGGACTAAAAAGATCCCATTAGTCAAGGTGTTATGGCGACATCATGATGTGGAGGAAGCCACATGGGAAAGTGAGGATCAAATGAGGGAAAAGTACCCTTATTTAATTCAAGAAGGCGTGAGTAGTGCTTGAATTTCGAGGACGAAATTCTCTAAGGAGGGGAGAATTGTGGCATCCCGGAAATTCAAAGCCAAGCCTTAAGGTGTGTCAAATGTCTTTAATTAGGTGATAGAATTTTATGGCCTATGCTTTAGCCAATTTGTCTTTTAATTTGATGAATTGTGCTTGTGTTGTTGAAATTTAAATTTAATTTATTAATGCTTGGCCATATGATTTAAATTTCAATAATTAAAAAAATAAATAATATCCCAAGACTTTGGCCAAGATGGAAATTGGAATTTAGAAATATTTATAGAAGGAATCTCAAAAAAAAAAAGGGGGAAAAATGGCTAATTTTCGGAATGGGCCTTGAGCCCATTAGCCTAAAGCTTGGTGGGCCAAGCTAGTCGGCCCATTGGACCCAAGAGGTGGCTGTCGACCAGCCCAAGGGGAATGGCCGGTTGGGCCTAAGCCCAAGCCCAACTAATTCAAAAAAATAGAAATAACAAGTGGCAAAGATGATGGGCATGCATTGGTGGGATTTTAGGCAAGTAGTCATTGCCTATGATGAGCCTAAGGGGAGTATAAAAGGGGTTAGAGAGAGAGTGGCCGGTTCCCCTAGCTCATTCGGCCGAGAGAAGTGAGAGGGAGAGAGAGAATTCGAGAGGGAGAGAGGAGAAACCGAGAGGGAAGGAGGCGGAGCCGGAGGGAGGAGCCGCCCGTTCGCCGTCGCCGCCTAGTCCGACCGCCGTACGCCGCCGTGTGCTTGTTGTTCGTCCATCTTAGAGGCAAGTGGAGTCCGTAACTTCTATTGCATGTCGGTTGTGGTAGTTGCATGTCCGGTTTTGAGTGTTATGTGTGAGAAAAACAGAGCCAAGGAGGGTTTGTTTGCATGCCATGTAACTGTTTCCGTTCGGTTTGTGGTAGACAGTTTCTTATTCGAGCTTGCATGTGTATTTGGAGTGTGATTTTGGCTTCGGTGTCTTCATGAAAGTTGAAGCTAACATATTGAGGTATGACATACTCAAATTTCATGGGAAAATAAGGTGATATGAGGGGTCAAATTCCTTGTGATACGGAGGTTCTAGATCTGCGAAATCTTCACTGACCTCTTGATGATTTCTTGGTTGCATGTTGTTTTATGTTGGAAATCTCACTTTGTTGTCTTCATGGAAGTTGTAGGTAACATCCTAAAATACAACATACTCAAATTTGAAGAGAAATGAACAAGTATAGCCTAGTTAATCGGCTATATCTTTGAGACGGATGGTTCTGTTGAAGTGAACCGAGATACCCGAGACTTCAAGGACTTAAAAGAGGATCATACTTTGGTTATTTAACCTAGATCTCTTCATGAAACTTGTAAAGGACACATTGATTCATAATATACTCGAATTTCAGAAGAAACGAAAGAGATTTAATGGGTCAAATCTAAGTTTTTCGGTGATGTGTGTTCTGGACGGAACGGTAGAGGTTCCAGAAGCTTCATGGAGTTGTATAAATTAATCCATAAAGAATTTGACTTAGGGTTCTTCATGAAAAGTGTACGAAAATGTGTTGGCTATCACTCTGTAAAATTTGGGAATTTTCGGAGGTCATATGGGTATTTTAATTGAATAAATCCGAAAAATGTACAATCTGGCCATTATCCGAATATTAAGTGTATTTGGTGGAAATTTGGGAAACTATGTGAAATGCAAATTTGGCCATGAAATTGTGTGAAATTGTGATTTTAATTGGTTGTTTAATGATTATTTGATTTTCATGATTTTTGGAAAATCATAAATATTAAAGATAATATTTATTTATGGAAATAAATAAATATAATATTAAAATAATAATATAATAAAATAATAATAAAATAAAAGTTGATTATTTTATCGGCCATGAGTTCTACTGAATTATGATGCATTGTTATATGACATTGATGCATGTATGATCATGAATTATGATGCATTGTTATATGACATTGATGTATGCATGATCGTGAACTATGATGCATTGCTATATGGCATTGATGCATGAATGATCATGAATTGTGATGCATGTGTGTGAATCATATGCCATGAAATAATAAGTTGAAAAGGATGATGAAAAGTGAAAGTGGTATGTGAGTACGAAGTTGTGGCGGAGGTTGATGTCTGGTGGCCGAGTGGCATAATTCCAGAGATTCCCTGGGAGTTTCAGGATGCCCGGAATGTGGGGGGCCGGAAGTCCCTGTCGGAGGTTTCTGCCCGAAGGGAGTGACTCGCGATGCCAGGATTAGGGTGCGAGATCCCTGGTTAGAAGGGTAAAGACCGGAAGTCCCCGTCGGAGGTTTTACGCCCAAAGGGAGGTTCCTCGTGATGCTAGTTGAGGTGCGAGATGCCCGGAATGTGGGGGCCGGAAGCCCGGTGGCCATGAGATGGCTGGGATACTGGGATCCCTGTCGGAGGTTTCTGCCCGAAGGGAGGATGATGATGGTGGAATTGATGAATTGAGGAAAGATAATGTGGGATCAATCGATAAATAAAAGTGAAAATGATAATATGATGTGATATGCATGGTGATGCATGGGTAATGATGATGTGATATGCATCGTGATGCATGGCCAATGATAATATGATGTGATATGCATGGTGATGCATGGGTAATGATGATGTGATATGCATAGTGATGCATGGCCAATGATAATATGATGTGATATGCATGGTGATGCATGGGAAATGATGATGTGATATGCATAGTGATGCATGGCCAATGATAACATGATGTGATATGCATGGTGATGCATGGGTAATGATGATGTGATATGCATAGTGATGCATGGCTAATGATGATATGATGTGACATGCATGGTGATGCATGGTTAATGATGATATATATGCTATGATGATGCATGAATACGCTTGACATCAAAAAGGTAAGAAATGCCTGCATTGTATGATGATATGCATGGTGCATGATGATGCTGAGTTGTTATTGGATTTCCTATCTGCGAGTGGTTGTACTCACCCCTTTTGGGGATAACATTTCAGATTAGCACTACGCCGCTACCTGCTGTATCGCGTGGCGTGTTTTACGGTATTCCGTCTGACATCGAGGTGGAGATGATTGAGATAGATTGTCCCTCGGTACCCGGGTTGACTTTCATTCGAGTACGATGCCTAGTTATGTATGATATCGGCCTGGCTGGGGGCCCTGTCATACAAGAGTTTTTGTCCGTACACATACGACGGGATGGAGTGATGCGGGGGATGCTGCTGCCGCCACCACCTGACGCACCGGGATGGGTGTGAGATCGCGCGCGAGGAGTAGGAGCTAGATCACTTTTTGGTATAGATAGTTGACGCTTGTGATGGGAGGGTTTTCGTGCTTATGTGATGTTAGAGGTTGGAGCTCTCTTTTTGAGATTTTAGGAAGGACATGGCAGAGTCCTTACCTTTTCTGTTTCTTTTGTACTGACCCAAAAACCCCATCTCGCTCTATGTATGTAAGCAAAGCGTCAATGCTGTTTATAAAAATCGTGTTGTTAGTTGGTGTGTATTTGTATCATGGGTTAGAAGGGAGATAGATGACGATGTGAATTTTGCTTCCGCTATGAGTCGCGCATGGGACCGCTTTAAAAAAAAAAAAAATGCCTGTAATCTAGCAAGGCTTAATTTAGCCAAGAGTTAGAGATGGTAAAAGATGTAACATCGGCACTGTTAACGACCTGCGAAGAGTTCGGGGTGTTACACATCTTGTGTGACATCTTCAGTTATTATAGCTGGAAGATCCAGTTGTGGTTTCTTGTATCATTTTATCAAACCCAAGGAAGATCCACTTATTTGTGAACACAATCAATTAGTCCTTTTCTTCTAGGTCCTCTCTTGAAGACCGGAGGCTCGTTAGATAGTGCGAAAAAGTTCTAAGGATGTGGTGTCGAAATGCATTCTTATTAGTTATCATCTGATCATGTGTTCTGGGGTTTCTTGTTAGCTGGAAGTCAATGTCAACATCAATTACAATGCTCGAGAAGGAAGGAGCACAGCGGAGGTGAGTATCCACTCAAAACCTTGTTATTTCAACCTTGTTCTGATTTTTTTTTTTTTTTTTTTTTTTGGGTTGAAAACCTTATCTGAGTTTACATGGATATCAATTGCCATTTTATATGAGGCCATGGAAATGAAACTGAGCATCGGGGTGTTGGAGAAGTGTCTTCAAAAGATGGCTTTGTGATAATGCTTTTCGATGAAAATCATGTCATGCCTCCCTTGTGTGTTGATTTCTTCTTCTTTCTTTCTGATTGCTCTCTTTCCTTCATTGAGTAAGGTTTTTGTGACTAATTGATATGAATTCATTGTGGGATGCAATTTTGAATGTTATCAGAGTGCTATAAATGGAAGCTAATGCCCTTTCTTAACATTCTTAGGGAGGCATGTAAAAATAATTATATATATATATATATATTATTATTTTTTTGTAGATTTCCATTTATGATGGCCGGTCAATAATTTCTAGGAATATGCATATACTTATGAGCCACTGTGGACCATTATCTAGGTAATGCACAGCATACTGTTTGAAATGGAATTGAGAAGTAATGTGTGACGGTAAGCCAAACTAAATTTGTCAGAAGTTAGAACTCTGAGCTGGTGACATAGTGCTGGCTGATGCAAAATCTGTGAACCTTGGTATATGAATCGGCAGATCTAACTACTGCCAGCCAAAAGCAAGAAGCCACGGTTCCATTATTTATTAGCAGATATGCTGCCTCACTTTATGAGCTCATTCTGATGTAATAGTAAGTGAATTGGTCAGCTCCAATGGAGTTCATAGCTTTGTTCTCTGTGAACCCGTCACTGGAAGAACTTCATCAGGTAAGGCAATATGATGCTAAAGGATGCAAACATAACGTTGAGAGTCTGATGCTTCTTTAATCTATTCCATAAGCAGTGAACCTTCCTCGGTTGTTTTGGCTTAGTGTAGCCAAGATCCATTGCATGCATCGATGTACCCACACATACATGAAGGACATTGTATTTACTGTTGACTTTGTGAGTTAGGTGAGCTTTATTTTCTGCACTCGTCCCTCCATAAACCCTGTCTTGCTCATGTTGTAAGATACTTTCGGATCCTGCTTATTATATACCTCTCTTCATTTGGCTAGGTCAGCCTGTATTTTATACCTTTTAATTTGTGAGGTTTATCTGATATATGCTAATACTTGCAGTACTTTCTTCTTTCAACCCTGCTCTTTATGTGCAGATACGCGTCCATTTGCAGTTTAGTAGCCATCCAATTGCCAATGACATGCTTTACCTTTCTGAACAAAGGGCCAATTGTTCAGCTGAAGGAATGGTTGCTGATAAAGCTGCTGGTTTGTCATCAGAATCCAGTGTTTCTGATATTGGGCAGAACGAATAGGAAGAGGAGCCTTGCATTGAATTTAGTACTGACCCTATGTGCACGAATTGTCTAAATTTAGGTCCAAAATGGTGAGTGTTCCCTTCCTCTTTCCCATCTTGGGCACTTGTCTTTGCACATATTCTTGCCTGCATACCCTTGCCTGCATGCGGACAACAGAAAACCTAAGATTTAATTTCGGAGTTTCTGCAAAATGCAGATATGATGGGAATGAGGAGGGACTGGCTACTCTGCATACAATATTCTAGCAAGCCTCGAGCTCGCTAACATCCGGTGAGCCGGCCGAGCTTGAGGCTTGCCTATGGCCGGCCGCCGGCCAAAGTCGTGGCCGGCAGCCGGCCAAAGAAGAAAAAGAACGAAAAATAAAAAATAAAAATAAAAATAATATTAAAAAAAAATTAAAAAAATTTTAAAAAAATTTAAAAAAATAAAAAATAATTAAAATTCGATTTTTTAAAAATAATTATTTTAAAAATTATAAAAATTTTCCATTAAATTTGTGTTGTATAAAACTATTTTAGCAATACCATTTATATATATATAAGCTTTCCTAAGTTTAGTTAAATAGGTCGGGTATAGGTTGGGTCGGGTATGTATTGAAAAATTTATATTAGGCATAAATGGGTTATGAGTGGGTTAATGGGTCAATTTGAGTCAGACCATTAATGACCCGACCCGACCCGACCCGACCCACCCGTTTGACACATCTATCGTTTGCTGACTTGCCAACGAACCAACACCAATCTTTCGAACCAAAAGCAGTCGCATTTCGGTCAGTAGCTTCACGGACTTGCCAAGGTATGACATGTTTCTTAGAGCTACTCCTGCCCTTCAATACGTTTAAACTCGACACTATCTTCGCTCTCTTTCCCATGCCATATCTTTGATTTCCGTTTCCACGAGTTCATCAAGTCGTGGCTTTACATCTTCCTGCTTGCTTGCTCTCACCATTGACTCGACTTTCTTTTGCTGATTCAGATGGAATGATCCAACAAGGCCCCTTGTTGAACTGAGACGAAGCAGAGAGACGGGCACATGACAGTGATCGAGAAGAAGAAGACGGAAATGCGGGAAGAGGAATTGGTGGATGTAAAGTTCAGATTGTTCGATGGATCGGACAAGGGTCCCTTCCAGTACTCATCGGTGTCCACCATCGATATGTTGAAGTAGAGAGTCATCTCCGATTGGCCCAGAGGTTCTATCCACCTCTCCTTCCTATGTTCGTTTCAGTATTTGATTTGTGCTGAATAACCTCATAATCCGATATCTTCATCTTGTTCACATGTGGTCTGTGAGATTGGTGATATAATTAAAAACAGCTCAGCAGGGTCATACGCGCATCCTAGACTATATGAACTTTTTCTTGTTCTAAGCCGACTTCAACAGCTGCTTTCTTCTGGAACGTCGGAACTGTCTAGGAGCTGAGATCATGTCTAATACTGGGCCCTTTCTCAAGTTAGTGACGACCGTGCATTAAACTTATCTGAAATTGCATCATTGCGACTGTCGGTGAAATCAAGTATATGACTCATGCACTATCATGAAGAGTTGTGATCGTCTGTTTGCGTACACGAGCAACTTCCAAGGCCCAAGATCTTTCCCATCTTCAAA
Source organism: Eucalyptus decipiens (assembly GCA_014182575.1). NCBI lineage: Eukaryota > Viridiplantae > Streptophyta > Magnoliopsida > Myrtales > Myrtaceae > Eucalyptus > Eucalyptus decipiens. Next base: position 33,270,078 of record CM024619.1, on the reverse strand, counting down.
AAAATTCACCCTTATTAAAAAATCATTCATAAATCCATACAACGAGTTTGCACTGATAATACCTATGAATTTTTCAATCACAAATATTCTTCACTATTCATTACAAATGGCATCCTTCATGAGTGCTCCTACACATATTCCACCCAACCAAATGGTGTTGTCGAAAGAAAACATCGTTACCTCATAGAAGTTGCTCGTTCCCTTAAATGTCCAGCTTTTATTCCAAAATGGTTCCAGGAAGACTCTATGGTCATGGCAACATACTTAATCGATCGGATATGTCTTGAGTCATCAATGAAAGAATCCCCTTTGAATTGCTTTTTGATAAAAGTCCAAACATTTGCCGCCTTTGTGTCTTTGGTTGTTTACGTTATGTGCCTACCATGGCCCCTAAGAACAAACTGTATCTTCATGCTGTTAAATGCATATTCATGGGATATCCTACTCTTCAAATGGGATATTTGGTTTGAGACCCATCCACTAAGCGTTTATTAGTCAGTAGAGATATTATATTTCATGAAGATGTTTTCCCTTTCCAGCACTAGTTGTCTTTTCATCACCAAATTAATACAGCTGCTGATCACCACGCATTTTTCACTGAAGAAGTTTTTATCACCCTTTCAACCAATGATGATTCCTTATATGTCATTTCCCATGGCATCCTCAACTCCTAAATATGATGCAGCCTTATTATCAGGTACATATAATACAATTCCTAGTATTCCACAAGAAGTCACATCAGAGTTCCCTACAACTTCTCAATCACCTACTTCTCTAGGTGATATCCCTCTTGAATCACATTGGATTTTTCCATCAACTGCACTAGTTCCTCCTCGACATTCCGATCGTACTACGTGATTGCTCACATGGTTGACAGATTCTATTTGTCCTACCTTAGAGTTATCCAATACACAATATCCCATCTCATCATATGTCAGCTTTGCTCGTCTTTCACCTAACACATGTGCTGCATTAGTAGAATATTTGATTATATTGAAACGTTCTCTCCCGTAGCAAAGGAAATCACCGTCCATTTCTTCTTTTTCATTGTTGATTTTCATGATTGGCCCATTCATCAAATGGATGTTCGTAATGCATTTCTTCATCGGGATCTTAAAGGTGAAATCTACATGGACCTTTTGTTGAGTTTACGCAAACAGGAAGAGAATATAATACGTCATTTATGTAAATTCCTATATAGACTTAAACAAGTTTCCCATCAATGGTATGCCAAATTCGCCATTGCATTTACATCTACAAAATTTCGGCAGTCTAGACACAATTATGCCTTATTCACATTGAGTCAAGGTACATCATTAATTTACTTACTTATATACGTTGATGATATACTAATTATAGGTAATAATGAAAATACCCTGAAGAAATTTAGGGAGTATCCACACTCTACGTTTCTTGGGATAGAGATTACACAATTAGATAAGGGGAATTTGCCTCAATTAATGCAAATTTGTCCTAGAACATATTAGAAGCAGGACTATCGAGATCCAAGTCAATTGTCTTTCCAATTGAACAGAATGTTAAGGGCCATCACACCTGAATGACAACCCTTTGCTCAGAGACCCTTCTTCTTATCTAACCATGACTAAACCCGACATATGATATGTTGTTTAGATTCTCAACTAGTTCATGCATAATTCGAAGCAATCCCACATGAATGATTCACTAAAGGTTGCAAAGTACTTAAATGGATTTCTAGGTTTGGGAATACTACTCTCTTGGGGAAAGCAACATGGAGATGATAGCATATAGTGATACATATTATGCTACTTGCCCTATGAATAAAAAATCTTTCACTAGATTCTACTTCAAATTGGGCAACCCATTACTCTCTTGGAAAACAAAAAAATAGTCGATTTCTTTCTTATCGTTCGTCAAACCAAAATATCAGGCAATGGGCAAGACTAGCTTTGAGATAGTTTGGATTAGAGGATTACTTCAAGATCTTGGTGTATGGGTAAAAGAACCAACCATCCTAGTCTATGATAATGGTGTTGCACTTAGACTTGTAGTAAATCTAATTTTCCATGAAAGACACAGCATATAGAAGCTAATTGTCATTTCATCATAGACAAAATTCAAGATGGAATAGTGAAAATAAGAGAGATAAGAATGATGGAACAACCTGTAGACATTTTTAGTAAAGCCCTATGTGAGAGGTAACATGCATATATATTAAGCAAGTGAAGCATCCTTGATGTGTATAAACCACCAGCTTAAGGGGGAGCGTTAAAGATACTATTGCTTAGATTGATTGATCTTGATCCAAATACTAATTCTAATTGATGATGGTTAGTTCAGTGATGGGAACTAGAATATTGTGTATTAGGAAATTGATTTTTTCCTTTGTTCTGCATATCTCTTTTTCCTTAATTAGTTTGACCCTATGTACTATAAATAGGACTATAATTGTACAATATTAATATGAGAAAGCAATATAATTTTTCCAATTCTCTCGACAATTTCGTTGAATGAAATAATTAGGCATCATTGTTAATTATCTATCTTGTACTTATAAGTCCATCAATACATCTAGAGATTATAAAAGATGTTATCTTTAAAATTTGGGTTGTAAGGTCATAAGTTAAATGGCTACAGAACTATCAATTTTAGTTCCTATGCCATTGGATCTCAATTTGACATGTCTTTCGTATAGGAAAGGACTTACTGAGGTTATTTTTTTTCGTTTACTTAGATAGATGGTTTGACAATACAAATATAAGTTTGACTGAGAAATTTTCTATACTTGAAAATGGTCCTATCTAAGAGCATATGCATCCATGCTCATCATCTCATGACATGTGCTATGTCTAAAAAAATAGAATTAGCAATACCCATTATTTCGTAACACGGTATATATAAAAAGAGGACTTAGCTATCGCTGGTCTATGTTATTCATGAAGAATTGTTAGGTGTGCCCGTATCATCTATTAAAATCAACGTGGACTGTCTGTTAGGGAAATCCCTTATGATGTTTTGAAGATGACAAAATAAATCAAAGGCTACTAACATGTTTGATGGTTGAGTAATAGACCATGCAGATGATAGAACATGTAAATGATATGATCAAAGTCAGAAGACGGCCAGAAGACTGAACGTAACATATGTCCAAAGTATATTCGAAGATTTCCGGACTTCGTGTCAAAGTCTGAAGACTGCCAGACTCAAGACTCAAAGTCTGAAGACTGCCAGACTTTAGTGTCAAAGTCTGCTCTACATCAGAAGTCTGCTCACTCTGACAAATTCCAGACTGAACGTGAATGATGAACCAGAAGACAGACTATGTTGAAGCTGAACCAGAAGACAGACTATGCTGAAGCTGAACCAGAAGACATACTCTATGCTGAAGCTGAACTGGGTACAGACCTTAAAGCTAAATCTGTTCGAAGCAGATATGTTCAGACCCAGCATTGTAAAGTCTACGAGACCCAGCATTGTAAAGTCTGAGACTCGGACTTTACATCCAGATTCGATGAATCGTAACTCAAGCCCAATCATACAACGGCTAGTGATCTGGTTTGGATTCCACATCAAGATTGATTTGATTGATTCAATCTAATTGATTGACGATTAGATCTTGAAGACAAGAACTTTCTATACAAAGAAGCTTTACTTATGGAAACCAAGATTTCTTTTGTATGGGCGATCGGAATCAATTTGGGATTTTACCTTTGTTACTCAACGGCTACCAAATCTTATAGATACAGAGCTGTCCAATGGGTATATTGGAAGACGATTCTCCGAGATGCTGTCCAATGGCTAGTTTGGAAGTGGAGGAGTATTTAAGGAGATCATGGACCGATGAGCAAGTAAGAGACGGAGCGTAGAATTTATAATTCCAAAGTCGAGCGATCTTCGATTATATACTTGTCTTTGGAGAGCTTAAACGTTTGTAATCGTGAGAGAAATACCAAAAGAGTGACTTAGTGAGATAGTGTGATCTACTACTAAGTGTTTGCACTCGAAGTTGTAATCTCTTGTTGATTGCATAGTGGAATCTAGCCAAGAAGGCTGTTAGCGTGGGAGAGTGGACGTAGGCTTGGATTAAGCCGAACCACTATAAATCTTGTGTTCTTATTCTCTTCCCTAACTCATTTATTTTGTTCATACTAGCACTCTCAATTGGTATCAGAGCCAAGTACTCAGTTTATAAAAGTATTTTTACTTTTGAGCTAAAGATTTTTTATCGTTAGTATGTTGGCACCAGGACTTATGGAAGGGCAAAGCAACACAAGGCCACCATATTTTGATGGAAAGGAATATGACGTGTGGAAGAACAAAATGAAAGCATTCCTAAGATCCAGAGAACTCTTACAATGGGATGTTGTGGAAAGATGAATCAACCCCATTGCTGCGTCCACATCAAATAAGAATGGCAAAGACAAAGAAACTAAACCCCCCGCTCCTATGTCTTGGATGGAGATGTCCAAAAGAGAAGCGCTTGATGCAAAAGCCATTTATTCTTTATATTGCACTTTATCTCTTGCTGAATATAACAGAATCTCTTCATGTGAAACAGCAAAAGAAGTTTGGGATAAACTTTATGTTACATATGAAGGGACCGATCGTGTAAAAGAGACAAAAGTAAACTTCTTGCTTGGCCAATATGAATCATTTAAGATGAAGCAAGGAGAATCAATTGGAGATATGTTTAGCCGTTTTACAAAAATTGTAAATGGTTTAGCATATCAAGGTCAGCAAATTTCTACCCCGATGAAGGTCAACAAACTCTTGCGAGGTCTCTCAAAATATTGGAATCATGTCAAGACCTCAATCCGGGAGACTCGGAGGATTATGCCACTCTCCGTTGATGAATTGATTGGCACTCTTCAATCCTATGAAGTGGAACAACTTAATGACGAAGATCCCGAAGGTAAGAAGTCCATTGCTTTAATATCTAATGCTGTTTTTGACGAAACAGACTTAGAAAATGACATGGACGATGAAGAACTTGCCTTTATGGTCGAGAAATTTAAAAAGCTGAGTAGAAAAGGAAGGAAATTCGATGGAAGAAGTCAATACAAGCATAATAGCCATAAAAGAATCATTAAAGAAAATGATGATCAAGAAAATATATGCTTGATGACACATTCAAAATCTGAGTCTCCGATTCGGACACGACGACTCGTAATCAAAGTCGACTCGGACACGATTCAGAATCCGATGAGGAAATCGAGGTAAGCAATTCAAAAATTCCTCTAAAAGTTTCAAAGTATATAAATGAGATTTGTTCAAATCTCAAATCTTCTCTTAAAAGGATTTTCGAACTTAAAAGGAGAATTCTCGACTTAGGCAACAAGATCTTTCTCAAGTCCGGAGACCTATTAAGAAAAATTGGATAAAAGCAACATATTCTGCTAACTCTCATGGACCCAAGAAAAATGGGTACCAAAGAAAAAAATAAGTTATTTTTGCAGGATATAAAGAAGAAAGAAGAAAGAGGATTTGGTAAGGAATTTTTTATTCTCAATTTGATTTGGGCAATAATTCTCATTATGCTTGATATTCGATATATCCTTGGTTGATTGAGATTTTATAATGATCATATTTTGCTTTATGGAAGAAAGAATCGTATGATTTGTTTTTGTGATTTGTGAGTTAAGATTTGATTTAGTACGTATGATTATTTGAGATAATTCAGATTATTTTGTCTAATTTTATACTCTCAGATATAATCATATTTTGCAAAATGAAAATCTGTTTTACGTGATGATGCAAGATATTCTTAGATATTCAAAGATTTTATTCTCTCTGTTTTTATCATACTTTGACTAAGTGAGAATTTATTTTTCAAAATATCATTGTGCATAATATTCTTTCTTTGAATACTCTGTTATGATGAATTAAGAAATAATATTTTATTATGGAGATTTTCTATTTTACTCTAACGTCAAGGAATGATCCAAATTGGTGGATACCAAAAAGGGAAATGAGTTGATTGCAGGAAATTCAATAAGGCAAGAATGATTACAAATCTACGCAGATTTTAGTGCAATCAGAAAATATCTCCTATGAAGATTGGGGAGAAATCAAATCCAAAAGAAAAGGGAAAGAATCGTGATCATCTCAAAAGGCAACAAATTGAGGGGGAGCTTTGATTAATTATGGAAAAATCTTTTTGGATTGATCGTGATCTTATTATGAATGAAAGGAAAGGTAAATGTGTCAGAATTTATCTAAAAATCCGGTTAGTGCATCTTTTATTACCTTTTGTCATTAATAAATCTTGTATTGATATTATCATTTTATTATGACAAAAATGGTACGTGCAAGTTATGATGCATCCGTGATTTTCATTGGATATTTCCTGATATATATTATCGAAGTGAGCTATATTGCATATCTTTAATATTCGACTTGCTTTATAAAAATGCTGATTTTTGGAGATTGTGATTCATGCAAGATATTTATTATCATTCTCTACGTGAATCTATTGTTATCGCTTTTTGATTATGACAAAAAGGGGGAGAGCTGATTGGTTTGATATTATTGCATAATATTGAGCTGCGATTATTTTTCTATATATTCTTATGCTCAATCTATTTGTTATCTTCTGATATCCTTTGATTTAAAAGTATGTTTACAAATCTGCATATTCAGAGATTGTTTTGTCATCATCAAAAAGGGGGAGATTGTTAGGGAAATCCCTTATGATGTTTTGAAGATGACAAAATAAATCAAAGGCTACTAACATGTTTGATGATTGAGTAATAGACCATGTAGATGATAGAACATGTAAATGATATTATCAAAGTCAGAAGACGGCAGAAGATTGAACGTAACATATGTCCAAAGTATATTCTGAAGATTTCCAGACTTTTGTGTCAAAGTCTGAAGACTGTCAGACTCAAGACTCAAAGTCTGAAAACTGCCAGACTTTAGTGTCAAAGTCTGCTCTACATCAAAAGTCTGCTCACTCTGACAAATTTTAGACTGAACGTGAATGATGAACTAGAAGACAGACTATGCTGAAGCTGAACCAGAAGACAGACTATGCTGAAGCTGAACCAGAAGACAGACTCTATGCTGAAGCTGAACTGGGTATAGACCTTAGAGCTAAATCTGTTCAGAAGCAGATATGTTCAGACCCAGATTGTAAAGTCTACAGACTCAGACTTTACGTCCAGATTCGATGAGTCGTAACTCAAGCCCAATCATACAACGGCTAATGATCTGGTTTGGATTCCACATCAAGATTGATTTGATTGATTCAATCTAATTAATTGACGATTGGATCTTGAAGACAAGAACTTTCTATACGAAGAAGCTTTACTTATGGAAACCAAGATTTCGTTTGTATGGGCGATCGGAATCAATTTGGGATTTTACCTTTGTCACTCAACGGCTACCAAATCTTCTAGATACAGAGCTGTCCAATGGGTATATTGGAAGACGATTCTCCGGATGCTGTCCAACGGGTAGTTTGGAAGTGGAGGAGTATTTAAGGAGATGAAGGACCGATGAGCAAATAAGAGACGGAGCGTAGAATTTATAATTCCAAAGTCTGAGCGACTTTCAATCATATACTTGTCTCTTCAGAGCTTAAACGTTTGTGATAGTGAGAGAAATACCAAAAGAGTGACTTAGTGAGATAGTGTGATCTACTACTAAGTGTTTGCACTCGAAGTTGTAATCTCTTGTTGATTGCATAGTGGAATCCAGCCAAGAAGGCTGTTAGCGTGGGAGAGTGGATGTAGGCTTGGATTAAGCCGAACCACTATAAATCTTGTGTTCTTATTTTCTTCCCTAACTCCTTTATTTTGTTCATACTATCACTCTCACCGTCACCTTGGTGAAGTCCATATGATCATAAGAAACCAACTTTTTAAAAATGTCAAAAATCCTTTTAGTATATATAGAGCACTCACCTAATAATTTCTACTATGTGACGAAGGGGAAATTGTCCAAAAAATCCTAAACTTATTGCACTTTTGCCAATTGAGTCATAAACCTTTCAACTTTACCAATTGAGTCCTAAACCTTTCAACATTTTGCCAATTGAGTCCAATTGGCCAATTTTGGCTAGAATTTGCTGACGTGGACGTCGATCATCCTATGTGGCACTGCCGGCGCTGACATGAACAAAATTTATTTATTTATTTATTTTTTGTATTTTAAATTTTTATTTTGTCCTTTTTATTTTGTCCTTTTCTTCCTCTAGCTAGTCACCCAATCTTCGGCGACCAGCTAGAGGCCACGACTGATGAGGGTCGGCCTCCCCGACCTTGGGCTAGGTCACCCTCGCCGGGATCTAGCGAAGGGCAACCTCGCCGTCCTTAAGTGAGGCTCACCCTCACCCAAGGCCTGCGAGATCAGCCTTGCAAGCCTCTGGCGAGGCTCGACCTCATCGGCCTTGAGTGATCGCTAGACTTGGTGAGGTCGAGGCTTGCCTAAGGCTGACGAGGTCGCCCCTTGCCAGATCCCGATGAGGGCGACCTTGCCCAAGGTCGAGGTGTGACATCCTGATTTAATGATTCTGTTTTCGATTAGATGAGTTAGACTTTTCATCGACGCGCCTATAGTTCTTTTCTCTAAGCTAATCACTCATGAGATAACTAATCTATCAAGTGAAGCCGTTAGGGAATCTAAACACAATAGACTTGAGAATTCGATCAAAAATCGATTGATTGACCGTGCTAATCTACAAGGGTCAATATAGCACTGTCAAAATTGATCAGAGATCAGAGATAAGTCAATTCGATTGAGGTATGTGATTAAAGTGTGGATGATTTCACCTAATTATAAAATTCTCATCGAACGGCACTAAATTAATTTTTCTGTCATTTTTGTACCCTGTGCTCATATTTGAAATCTCGAGATTTTCACGACAACCAAAAGTCGCTAATGAGTCGAAAATATACAATGTGGCTCGAAAAATAATCAACCTTAGGTCAAATGTGTTAAAAATTCCTAAAAGCTACTCGGTACGTTAGGTCACGGTAAAATCGCGTTCCGTTGAAATTAACTGCGAAATTGAACCCGATTTCAGAAATTGAAAGTTCTGTCATGTCATGATCTATTTTAAGAATGTTGACTCATCCTTCAAATATTTTTCTGCAAACCCGAGTTTTTGGTGAAATTCCAAAGTTAGGCGTTTTTTGACCGAGAAAATTAGAGGGTCGTTTTTTGTTGCATTTTTGGCATTAAAATGGGTTCAATTGGTAAGGAAAAATGTGGAATTTGATGTGAGCACTTACCTTGGCATTGTGGCACTTCAATTAGATTAATTTGAAGGTTGGAATTGAAGGAGAAATGTCCAAATTCATAGGCCAAGGTGGGCAGCAACTTTTGGACCATTTGGGAGGCTTCTTGAGGAAGCTTTGTGTAGGAAAATGGCTGAGGATAAGGCAGCAACAAGTGGGAGGCCAAGTGATGAGTGTTTGGATATTTTGTGAAGACTTTGTGGCATTTTAGTGGTCCCCCTTCAGTTGTTGTCTTCTTTTTCTTCTTCCTTGGCTTGCTTTCCCCATTGTTGAGGTTATTTGAGCTCAAGAAATCCAGAGAGAACCAGCCAGCACCCCCCTCGCATCATCAACCATCCCTGCCACCCGCCATCCAAGCAGCCGAGCATTGCCAAAGCCCCGTACGGGTGCTGTCCCTACATACCCAGGCCGCCATCGAGCCCTCCATCCAACTAGCAGAGACACCGCCATTGTCGTTCCAGCCGTCCAAAGCCCCACCGTCGACCATTATAGCCGCCTAGTCGCTCGCCTTGCTATTTTCGCGCTAACCGATCGCTCAGCCAGCTCCTTCAGGCCTTGGACAAAACCAAAGTTCTAGTTGGGCCGTGAGGCTTTGTGAGCCTTTTCTAGGCTTGTTTGGACTTCATTTGGTGTCTCCGCAGGCTTGTGTGTCGCTCGCCTTCGCGTTATCATTGCCGTGAACTCACCGGTTCGCTAATCCGGAACCTTGCTTATGAGGTTAATGATGCTTAAGGGTTGATTAGATTAGGCTAAGTATGGCTTATGTGGTTAGTTAGTTATAATTAGTGATTTAGTTGATTAATTAGGATTGTTAGGTGGTTAGATTAGATTAATTAAGGGTTAGATAGATTGTACTATTTATGTGGATAGGTGCATTATTTTTCTAGGCCCGTTTAGGTGGTTAAATTAGCATTTCTGGCTTAAGTATGCATTTATCTAATTAAATTGCATTTATTTAATTATTTTTGCTAGTTATTTAATTATTTAATATTTTCTGAAAATTATACCCGGATAGCCCATAGCCGGAATTTTGTCGATTGCGGTGGTGTGCTTAGTTTATGCAATTAATTGTTAGATTGTGCAATTGAGTGATGATTGTGATTTTCGAGCATTTATTTCAAAATTATGAGATTTTGGTATTTAATTAGAAAATAACGGATGTCGGGTTTTGACCCCAAAAATGTTTTTAAATACTATATCAAATAATGAAATTTTAAAAGGAATGATATCAATTTTTAAGATTCGATCTGACCGTATACCCACATACGATTATTTTCGCCAAGTGTTTTTAATACAAAAAAAATAAGCCAAACACATTATCTTAATTGAGACATTTGAGTGCAATGTATGTTTTCCTTGGTTGAAATTGAATGATCGTGTGATGGTTAAGAGTACCCGTCCCCGATGTGCGTTGGGTGGATGTTGCCCCTATATAGGATGCGCCTGGACAATGGATGTCGGTCGTAGTAGATTCTGGATCGATGCTCCTTCGAGATTGCCGTCTAGTATCTACGTTGACGTGCTCAATGGGGTGAGACGACACCTGGCTACGCTAGAAGACCGTCGAACGTCGAGTAGGCCGTGCCCTGGGGGCCGTAATAAATTGGAACATGTGATTGATTGAGATAGACGCGTCGGATTATGGGACAAAATTGTGTGGCAAGGTATGGGACGTGTCATAACGATTTGGTCCTATAATCGGGACCACTGTGATTGATTGAAATTGAGTGAGACGTTCCAATTGAGTATATAAACTATGTTAACATGTATGAATGAATTGAGGCGAGGTGAGTCTTGATTGATGTGTGGTTAGACTACCTCTAGGTGTTTTTCCTTTTTAATCAGGGTTAGGGGGTAAATTTGCTAAGACATTGTCTCACCCCGTTGTGGGCTTAACTTTTTAGGTCCTTAGATTGTGGTACCTCCAGTTCGTTTTTGATAGCCTCGGGTGAGATAGCTAGTATAATCACCTAGAGGGGGGTGAATAGGTGCATGTTGACACCTAAATTTTTGGGGATTTAATTTTAAAAAAAAAAAAAAACACACACACACACCTGGCATAGCATATAATTTAGAAATTTTTTTATTTTTTAGTTTATGTTAGGCCACCGGTGAAGGGAAGATTTTTCACATATTCCATTTAGATTTTTCATATTTTTAAGTAATATATAATGGAGGTGTATTTTATGCAAAAATGGAATTTTTCTAGATAGAATATGCGAGAAATACAAAAGGGAATATTGCGCGGTATATATGTTTGAACGACATATCTAGAGATATCGTGCACAAGCCAAAAAAAGGAAAAAATATATGTCGTGAGGATGCATTTTTTTGACCTATAAAAGACATCGAGCGCAAAGTAAAAAGGGGGCTCTTTCGAGAAAAAGAAAAGTGAAAAGTACACAAAAGGTGAAAAAGTTGAAAAGTGACGTGAGAAAGAGAGTAAAACCACTTAACCAAAAAAAAAAAAAAAAAAAAAGAGAGTAAAACCAAAAAAGAAAAGAAGAGAAAAAGAAAAGTCCCACGCATTGTTCATCGTCTTCTTCGTGGGGGTGTCCCCGCCGGTGCCGCCTGCTCGCACCGTCGCCGTCTCGCCCACTGCCGCTGCCGTGACTCAGCCGCACCCGCAACACCGGACCGCCGCTCCGGACCTCCACCCGCGAGCCCGCGACGATCCGAAGCCCCCGCTCCGTCGTGCTCCGCCCGCAACCGGTGACTCGACGCCACGAATCCAGCGACCCGACGACCCGGGGTTGCCCTCCGCCTTGCTCGTGACCGACGCCAGGAGATCCGAACCTCTTGCTCCGCTCGCGACGTTGCTCGTCGATCCCGCCGTGCCGCCCGCCATGCTCCCTGCTGCCTGCGAGCCTGACGCCGCCGCACCTGCTGCTGAGTCCTTCGTTCGCGACGCCCGCACCAGATCCGGCGCCCGCAGGAGCCCTCGTCGGAACCCTAAGCCCGAGCTCAGCCCGTCCGCCTCGCATCCGCCCGCTGCTCATCGTGCCCTTCTCGGTGCCCGCCGGAAACCCTCGCCGGCAATTTTCCCCAAAACCAGCGGCCAAACCAGCTTTATTTTTTTTCCTCTTTTTCTTTTTCAGGAAAAAAGAAAAGGAAAAAAAGAGAAAAGAAAATAAAAATTTTACTAGGTATTTTTGCTTTACTTTATTAAGCAAGTTTAGGTTTGTTCTCTAATTTTTTTTTATCATTATCTTTTTATGTGTTGTTTTCTTTGATTGAAATACCTATCTATGCATAATTGGAAATCCCAATATGTCATCTAATTCGCAACCGCGCCAAGTTTTTTTATTTCATCTATAAGGCTCTAGATGAAATAATTAATCAAGTGGGAATAAATTTGATATTTTGATCTTTAAGGCTTAAGATCAATTTATTGATTTTACTAGCGAAATATCCTCTCTTGATCTATATGATGTGTGATATTTTCTTGGTAATTTTGGATAGTCTTGATTGCTTTATTTATCCTGAAATATGTTTGAGTTATAATATCACATGTTTTAGGGTTTATTTATTTAGAATAGGAATTTTATTTCGAATTTTAAAATCAAAAATAAAAAAAATCAAATCAATCAATTTAGGTTGCTAGATTTTTAATTTGGATTGCATGTTTTATTATTTGGTAATTGCTAATTTCGAAATAAGAAAAAGGGAAAAAAGGGAAAACACAAAAAAAGTCATTGTGCATATGTCATGTAAAATTAAAGCATCTTTTGCACGTCATTGCATATTAAGGTGAATTGCATTTAGTTTAACTTTAGATGATTTTTTTCTTAATTTGTTATAAGTTTAGGTATTTTAGATATATTGCATTTTAGGATTATTTAGGTTAAGATAATGTTTTAGTTTAAATTAGGATTTGGTTCAACCTAATTCCTAATATAAATTAATTAGGATCTTAATCTAATTAGGAAATTCTCACATTTCACTTAATTTCGAATTTCACGAAAAATACAAAAAAAAGTCACATGATAAATTAGTTTTATTTTAGGAAAAAATGCATTCTTTTAGGAAAAGAAAAAATGTCATATGCGCGTCATTAGGGTTAGATTCATTGAAATGCATGTCATTTAGTATTTTTGCTAGGCCCATTAGAAATTACATGTCATTAGGATTAGGTCATATCGTATTGCATATTGCATGATTTTCATTAAAAAGTGAAAACAAAAAAAATAAATTGCGTGTTAATTAGAAACCATATCTAGGGTTGTTGATGTGGATTTTAATTTAACATTGCAAATGCTTTCGTTGTTTTGAGGTAAGTCCTGCAATTTATTTTCTACTTTACTTGAGTGTTAAATTGGTGGTTTGCGCACCTGCATGAACACCTCACATGTTAGGAAAATAAATTTAAAATCAATTCAAATTGCTTGCCAAACATTTTTCAAAATAAAAAGAAAGGTACCGAAAGGGCGTTAGAGAAATCTAACGTAACCAAGTCCCCGTACCCTTAGTCTCTGATTCGTAGGAGTAAAGTAAAACTCCCGTTACTTTACTTGGGTTTCTAATCGACCCACCAAAAATAGATTAGTGGCGATTCCTAATTAAATCAATTGCATGTTAAGAACTTGAACCGAAAGTCGTGAATTGGTATGGGCTTGGGAGAGTCCGAGTTAAGTCTAGGCTTAACAATCCATTAGCCAAACCCTAGGTGGTTCATACCCCAAAAAATTGGTCGCGACAGTGCATAAACATTTTATCGAGATACGGAAGCAATACTTGGCAAAAAATAGAAGTGAAATTCTTTCTTGATTAACAAAATGAAATACGATCAAAGTAAATAGAGTAAGGAAGAGAAAATTGAACACGGGGTTTATAGTGGTTCGGCTTATTCCAAGCCTACGTCCACTCTTCGCGACGAGCCCTGCGGCTGGATTCTACTATGAACAAAAGAGAAGTTACACCACAGTTCTTCCTTGATTCCACAGCGTAGATGTTCTACTACACCTTCTCAAGGTCTCTTACAAATATTGACTCTCTTTTGAATACAATGGATAGCTCAAAGAGATTGTCTAAACAACAGGAAGCTTTTAGACTTTGGAATTTTTCTATCGCGCACACCTTAAACAACTTAGAATGTCTTCTTTATATACTCCTTCATGCCATCATACCCGTTGGCACTTACCAAAGGAATTCCTCCAATCTACCCGTTGGACGGAATCAATTAAGAAAATTAATCAAGCTATTAAAAGAACGTGTCGATAGCCCATCAATCCTGTTCACCCATACAATCAGGATCTCGGTTTCCATAAGTAGAATCTTCCAAGAATATCCAGACAATCATCGGATTTTCAATCATCGAGTCAATCTCGATCAATCAAAGGATTCCGTTATGTCTTCTCCAGCCACGAGATCTTCTCCAGTTGATAAGGACATCCCCTTAATGAATCATCCAGATTTGGATAACCTTTCTTCAATGGATTAGAGATTGTCAATGAGGATAGACTTTGAGTCTTGAGTCTGGCTGTCCGGAGGTCTTCAGACTTTAAGTAGTAGAGTCTGCAAAACCTTCAGACTAGACTGAAGGAAACGTTTTGTCAGCTTCAAAACACTTCAAGAAGATTTCTCCAACAATCTCCCCCTTTTTGATGGTGACAAAACTTTCCTGCAGATTTGGACAACTTTGACCTACAAAACATATCTCAAACATATGTGCATATCTTATAGAGATAAATGGCTAACACTAAAATCTGCAACCACAGAAAATAGGTTAGTCTTGAATATGATAAACTATCCATAAGATATTAATAGCAGTCAATAGCAATTATCTAAATTCAAATCCAGACAAAAAGACACAAAGTTTAAAGTCAAACATTAATCCAAATCAAACAAACCAAATAGAAAAAAAAGAAGTTAAAGTTGTTAAAGTTGTTCAAATCTCTTGCATCTCTCCCCCTTTTTGTCAGCATTGAAAATGTTGAGATGAAAATGAAATGAAGTCAAGATTTCTTGGGAACACGAACAAGCTGGAAATCTTCCATTGACTGAAGGATCCCTTCCAGCCTTTTCAAGTCTTCTTTCAGTTGAGCAATCTCCTCACCCTTGGCATTGGCCTGAATCTGAACAGAGAGGGCTTGGATCTGATCTTGTAAAGACACTGAAGAAACTTGACCAGCATTCTGCAAATTTTGAACCTCGCATCCCAAGGCATAAATTTGACCATGCATCTCCAAGAGAATGTCGAGAATTCTGCGAAAATCGGCTGAGTTATCAGTCTGCGTACTAGCTTCAGCACGTTCTGCAGATGATGGCATGTCAGAATAATCTCGCAGGTTTGGCATTGAAACCTCATGACCTTCTTCTGGAAATTGAGAGGCATAAACATCCTGCAGTCCTGCGGGAGAACGGCGATTCCTTCATTTGAGTCAGGATATGAGGACTTCCCTCCTTTCTCTTGATCTCCCCCTGTTTTCATGCCTATAGGTGGAGAAGAGTGTTTCTCAGGTTCTCCTTCTTCTCTTCTTTCATTTCCAGGTCTTTCCTCCTCTGCTTCGCCAACTGCTCTTTCATCTTCTTCTTCTCCTTCTTCTTCTTCTTCTCTTGCTTCTTCTTCTTTCTCCTTTTCTTCAATAATTCTTTCCTCTTGGCCTTCTCTTTCTCTTCCTTCTGTCTCACGTTGTTCTGTTGAGTCTGGAACATAACGACTTAGCCTTTTCAAAGCTATTGCCGAAATGGTAAGATCATCATCTTCTTCATCTTCCACAATAAGAGCTCTTCTTTTCTGCTTTGAAGCAATCATTGGCTCCTTTCCTTTCCTTTTTGAAGAAGAGATTTGATGAGTTACCGAAGTCTTCTCCTTGAATTTCTCCAACTCCTTGTTCAGTTCCTTCAGACGCATTTTGGTCACCATCTTCAGTCCTACCACCATATGATCGCACGATCGAACACAAAAGATTTGCGGAGGCTGAATATTTAGATGTCTAAACAACTTTGTCACAAGGCTTGGATAAGGTAGTTGACCTCTGTCCTTCATCATTGCTCTATACATGTGGAACATGACAGTGTGAGGAAGAGAAAACCTTTTTCCAATGAGGATGGCATACATCAATTTTGCTTCTGAACTAGAAACATCAGTTTTTGAGGTTGATTTGGGTCGGAGACAATTGATCACAATCTTGTGAAGCAGGATGTTGAATGCATTCATCCTTGTATAGGTGATCTTCTTATCTGTTCTCCTATCCTTCACAAGTTCTAGAGTGGCCTGAGCAATGGAAACTTTGATCAGTTGATATCTTCCTCTTTCAACTCCTAACACATCCGCCAGCATATTCATATCCACAACATAGTCTTGATCTTTGACACTGAAAGAAAATCTATTTGCATCCAAAAAGCTAAGATTTGAATAGAAATATGCAGTCAGTTCAGGATATGCCTCAGTAGTATCGGAGCAGAACGTCTCGAGTTGAAGGTAACTGAATTTCTCCCTCAAATTCACCTTTACAGCATCCAGAAAATCAAAATCCACACTTCTAGGGTTTATAACCCCACACTTCAGCAATTTCGAGTACAAATCCTCTTGTTCCTTCGATCTGAACACTTCTCCCCTTTTTCCTTGACTATTAACTGCAACACCCATTCTCGGTTGAAATTGGCTGTACAATTTGTCATCATCATTTCCATCTACAGGATTCAGTCCCCAGTCACGAGGATCACTTTGGATATTCGCAAGGGTTTCCTCAGCCACCCGTTGTCGAGCAATTCCCAAACTTTCCATTATTCGCAAAAAGATATATTCGTTTCCATATCCTTTGTCTTTAAGAAAAGCATCGAAATAGTTCAAGGGAGTACGAGTTTCTTTTAAAGCGCGATACAGCTTATAAATAAAGGCGGGCGTTTGAGTTCATACAGGATCTGCATCCTCAATGATTTCTTCCTCTTGTTGATGATCAACGCCTTGAGGACTAGATGGATGACTCTACCGAGAATGTTGTGGGCTCGGTTGTTGTTCTAGAGATACATCTTCTTCAGTAAGATCGAAGTGCGTAGGCCCTTCATTCATTCGTTGTGGTCCCCTGTTAGCGATTCTCGATGACTTTCTCGAGGATGACATCTTTTTCAGTTTTTGGAAGATTCCTTGCTTGACTTTTCTCAAGAAAGATGACAACTTTTTCAAGGATTAAACAAGTGAGAAAAACGGGAATGGAGGATTGATACTTTCTAGGGTTTTTGAGAGTAAAGAGAAGAGGAGTAAACAGAGCACTATAAAGAGAGATAAACGAACCGTCACAATGGAAGGTAAAAAGATGCCTTTTTAAAATAACTAACTTTTTCCGAGAAAATATTCATTTAAAAAAATAACTTCTTTTTCGAAAAGGAAACGATGCAATAATTAATGCGATTAAAGATAGCAATAAACCACGATTGATAATCGTACCTTTTCAAGATAAAATTCAAGAGAGAGAGAAAGACTAACTTACGGTCGATGATTGTACCAAGACTAACTTACGGTTAAAGTCTTGTATGTCCGAGTACGAGAGCCTTTAGACTTTGATCTCCTCATACCTTAAAATGTTGAGTCCGGAGCGAATTGTTTCAAATTGATTTTTCTCCGAGGCTTTGTGAATATATCCGCCAATTGGTTCTTTGAATCAACATATTGAATTGAGACATCTCCATTTTGAACATGATCTCTAATAAAGTGATGTCGAATCTCTATATGCTTTGCTCTTGAGTGGAGAATTGGATTTTTGTGAGATTGATAGCGCTAGTGTTGTCGCAGTTGATCTCCGTGCATGAGTCTTCAATTCCAAAGTCTCTTGGCTGTTGTTTTATCCACAAAATTTGCGAACAACTTCCGAGAGCTATATACTTTGCTTCTACTGTAGAGAGAGCTACTGTACTTTGCTTTCTTGAAAACCAAGACACTGTCCTGCCTCCAAGAAGTTGACATGTACCCGAGGTACTCTTTTTATCAACTCTGCATTCAGCAAGGTCTGCATCGAATATCCAAGAAGAGTAAAGTCTCCCTTTTTGGATACCATAGACCAAAGCTTGAAGTTGATGAAATATATTTGATAATACGCTTCGCAAAGCACTCAAATGAGATTCTTTTGGGTCGATTGAAATCGGCACAAATGCAAACACTAAACAAAATGTCGAGTCTAGAAGCGGTAAGATAAAGAAGTGATCCGATGATACTCCTGTACAGCTTTTGATCGACTTTCTTTCATCCTTCATCTTTGTCTATCTTCAAGGAACTTGACATTGGTATATCGGCTGTCTTGGTTGCCCGGTCCAAACTTTTTAACAAGATCATTTGCATACTTTTCTTGATGAATGAAAGTTCCTTCCTCCAGTTGTTTTATTTGAAGTCCAAGAAAGAATGTTAACTCACCCATCATGCTCATTTCAAATTCATCCTGCATAGTCTTAGAAAATTTCTTGCATAGATTTTCATTAGACAATCCAAAAATAATATCATCCACATATATTTGAACAAGCATAAAACTTTTGCTTTCTCTTTTAATAAAAAGAGTAGTGTCTACTTTACCTTTAACAAAACCATTTTGTAATAAAAACTTACTTAATCTTTCATACCAGGCTCGAGGTGCTTGCTTCAAGCCATATAGGGCCTTTTTTAATTTGAATACTGAGTTTGGTTTCCTTGGGTCTTCAAACCCAGGTGGTTGTTCCACATAAACTTCCTCATGGATAAATCCATTTAGGAAAGCACTTTGGACATTCATTTGGAATAACCTGAAATTTTTATGACAAGTAAATGCAAGTAATAAACGAATTGCCTCTAACCTTGCTACCGGTGCATAGGTCTCATCATAGTCGATCTCTTCTTCTTGTGTGTATCCCTTGGCCACGAGTCTTGCTTTGTTTCTTACTACTTTGCATTTTTCGTCCATCTTGTTTCTGAATACCCATTTAGCTCCAATGACAGATTTACCTTTTGGTTTTGGAGTCAGTTCCCAGACATCATTAATTCTGAATTGTCTAAGTTCTTCTTGCATAGCTTCAATCCAGCTTTCATCGGATAAAGCTTCTTTTATGCTCTTGGGTTCTGTTTCAGAAATAAGAGCCACATCACTAGACTCTTCTCGCCTTTTGGATCTTGTGCGAATTCCTTCATTGATATCGCCAATAATAAGATATTTGGGATGACTGGACTTATGTTTCCAGTTGCTGGTTAATGTATCAGATTGATGGTTACTTCCTTCACTGGAATCTTCAACGATCACTTGTTGCTGGTCCTTCAAAGTTTGAGCTGCTTCTTGAGATTTAGACTTTGTACAGTCAGGAGCAGGTTCAGTCTCTTCAAGATGAGTCTGAATGAACTCATTTTGTGCAGAATCTTGGAATTTGACATTCATTGATTCTTCCACTGTTTGAGTCTTCTTATTATAGACTCTGTATGCCTTGCTTGTGGTTGAATATCCAAGGAAGATGTCTTCATCGACTTTTCTTCAAACTTACCAACTCGATCATTTGCATTTTTCAATATGAAACATTTGCATCCAAATACATGAAAATATGAAACAATATGCTTCTTTTCTTTAAATAGTTCATAGGGGTTTTTTTTCTAGAATAGGTCTTAGAAAAACTCTATTGATAATATAACATGACGTTGAAACTGCTTCAGCCCAAAATCGTAGAGAGATATTACTTTCAATTAAGAGGGTTCTTGCCATTTCTTGAAGAGATCTATTCTTCCTTTCCACAACTCCGTTTTGCTCTGGAGTATATGGAGAAGAGAATAAATGCTGAAAACCAGATTCTTCACAAAATTTGGCAAAATCTTGATTTTCAAATTCACCTCCATGATCTGTTTTTATACTAGAAATAACATATCCCTTTTCATTTTGAACCAACTTAGCAAATTTTTTAAAGTAAGAGAAAATTTCAGACTTACTTGCTAAGAAATATACCCAAGTAAATCGTGAGTAATCATCCACAATTACTAGGCAATATTTCTTACCTCCAATGCTCTGCGTTCTTGTTGGTCCAAAGAGATCCATATGCAAGAGCTGCGCAGTACACGGTTAGTGGAAACTTGATTTATTGATTTAAAAGAATTTCTTACCTGTTTTCCCAATATGCATGGTGTACATAGATCAGACTTTTGATATGATAAATTGGGTAAACCACGAACAAGCTTCTTTGCTGAGATCTTGGCTATCTGCTTCATGTTAACATGCCCAAGCTTTATGTGCCACATGCTTGCTTCGTCTTGGATTGAGATTAAACATTGCGACTCATCTGGTTTTAAGTCCAAGAGGTAGATATTTCCATGTCTTCGACCCATAAATGACTGAGTAAAGTCTTTACTGGTTCCTGAACAAATACCTTCTTGAAAGTTGATCCTAAAACCGGCATCACACAGCTAACTGACACTAAGCAGATTGTAATTGGTTCCTGAACAAATACCTTCTTGAAAGTTGATCCTAAAACTGGCATCACACAGCTGACTGACACTAAGTAGATTGTAATTAAGCCCTTCAACTAAAGAAACATTACTTATTGTGAGGTTCCCAATCTTCACTGTTCCAAAGCCTACTATTTTTCCTTTGCTGTTTCCTCCAAATGAGACTTTTCCACCATTCACTTGAATAAGCTTTATGAAGCAATTTGAATCTCCTGTCATGTGTCTCGAGCATCCACTATCCAGGTACCATTTCACTTTTCTCTTGATAGTGACCTGCATTTAAAAAGAGACTCAAGCTTTCTTTGGTACCCATATTTTCTTGGGTCCTTTTGAGTTAGTTTGATAAACGGTTTTTGCCTAGACTCTATTGATAGGTCTCCATACCATAGGACATTCTTTCTCAAAATGATCTGCACTATTGCATTTTGAATATCTAAGAGCATTGCGACCTACTGGTTTTACAAAGGTCCTTTCAAAATGATTTTTGTAAGCATTTCTTGAGGGTCTTTGTTTGATTCTTTCTTTTACTTTAGGAAAATCGATTAAAGAAATAGTTTCAACAAGTCATTCCTAAACCAGATTTATTGAAATAAGGTCTTTGAACGAGAAAGTATTTTTTCAAGTTTTCAGATCCTAGAGTAAATCTTTTGGAAATATTTGAAATGTCATTTTCAAAAATGCATTTTCTTTTAAAAGATTATCTTTACTTTCATTGAAAGAGGAAACATTCTGGTCTAAGCATTTCACTTTTTCTTCTAAAACATTCTCTTGATGTTTTAAAGCAGAATTTTCCTTTTTGAGTTCAGAAATTCTTTTCAGAGAGGTCTTAAGACTAAAACATAATTCATCAATGTATTTTGAAACTTTCATAGGGATTTTGAAGTTACTTACCTCGAATTCACTTTTTGAATCTGAATCGGTCTCGGAGTTTGATTCTGAATCTGATTGTGCCATTAGACGTATGTTGGCATAATCATCATCACTATCTTCGCACTCCGTGTCACTCCAAGTTTCTACTTTGAGAGCTTTTCGATATTTTTCAGATTTTCCTTTCTTCTTCCTTAGAAGAGGACAGTTGGGTCTGATGTGTCCCATTTTTCTTACATTCAAAGCAGACTATATCTTTGTTTGATTCATCATCTTCAGAGACTTGTTGTGTTGCTTTTGAAAACTTTGTTTCTTTGCATTGAATCTTCTTCCATTTCTATTAAGCTTTCTGAACCTTCTTATCTTGAGAGCAAGTTCTTCATCATCCATGTCGTCTTCAGAATCAGTTACATCAGAATCATCATTAGATTTTAATGCAATAGATTTCTTACCTTTAGGATCTTCGTCTTCATTGATTTGTTCCACTTCATAAGATTGAAGAGTCCCAACCAACTCATTGACAGACAATGGCATGATTCTTTGGGTCTCTCTGATTGAAGTCTTTATGTTATTCCAATCCTTAGAAAGTCCACGCAGTAGCTTGTTCACTTTCATGGGCTCAGAAATTAGTTGACCTTGATTTTCAAGTCCATTCACGATTTCTGTAAAACGACTAAACATGTCAGTTATCGATTCTCCCAATTTCATCCCGAAGGCTTCATATTGACCGAGGAGTATATTGACTCTGGTCTCTTTCACTCGATCGGTTCCTTCATAAGTAATGTGTAATCTATCCCATACTTCTTTGGCTGTATCACAAGAAGATATTTTGTTATATTCAGTAGGTGATAAAGCACAATATAAAGAATAGATTGCCTTTGCATCAAGAGCCTGTCTCTTGATTATCTCCTCTTGACTCATTTCGCTGGACTCAACAGTGTCATTTCCTCTTTCTGAGACAGATGCAGCTTTAGGAATGATTCATTTTTCTGCAACGTCCCATTCCAGAGGATCTTTTGATCTTAAAAATGCCTTCATCTTGTTCTTCCATATGTTGTAATCCTTTCCATCAAAGTAAGGTGGTCTCGTGTTGCTTTGCCCTCCTACAAGCCCTGGAGCCAGCATACTAGCCATGGATCTTTTACTCTGAAGTAAAACACTTCAAACAAAGTGAGCACACGAACTCTGATACCAATTGAGATAGCTAGTATAATCACCTAGAGGGGGGGTGAATAGGTGCATAAACACTTTATCGAGATACGGAAGCAATACTTGGCAAATAATAGAAGGGAAATTCTTTCTTGATTAACAAAATGAAATACGATCAAAGTAAATAGAGTAAGGAAGAGAAAATTGAACACAGGGTTTATAGTGGTTCGGCTTATTCCAAGCCTACGTCCACTCTTCTGCACTGACAGCCTACTGGCTGGATTCTACTATGAACAAAAGAGAAGTTACACCACAGCTCTTCCTTGATTCCACAGCGTAGATGTTCTACTACACCTCCTCAAGGTCTCTTACAAATATTGACTCTCTTTTGAATACAATGGATAGCTCAAAGACATTGTCTAAACAACAGGAAGCTTTCAAACATTGGAATTTTTCTATCGCGCACACCTTAAACAACTTAGAACATCTTCTTTATATACTCCTTCATGCCATCATACCCGTTGGCACTTACCAAAGGAATTCCTCCAATCTACCCGTTGGATGGAATCAATTAAGAAGATTAATCAAGCTATTAAAGGAACGTGTCGATAGCCCATTAATCCTGTTTGCCCATACAATCAGGATATCGGTTTCCATAAGTAGAACCTTCCAAGAATATCCAGACAATCATCGGATTTTCAATCATCGAGTCAATCTCGATCAATCAAAGGATTCTGTTATGTCTTCTCCAGCCACGAGATCTTTTCCAGTTGATAATGACATCCCTTTAACGAATCATCCATATTTGGATAACCTTTCTTCAATGGATTATAGACTGTCAATGAGGATAGACTTTGAGTCTTGAGTCTGGCTGTCCGGAGGTCTTCAGACTTTAAGTAGTAGAGTCTGCAAAACCTTCAGACTAGACTGAAGAAAACGTTTTGTCAGCTTCAAAACACTTCAAGAAGATTTCTCCAACATCGGGGAGTTACTAAGTGGAGTATAGATGTCCCTGTCCCCGAGAGTCACTGGGTCTATAAGCTTGTAGTGACCATTGTTTGGGTTGATAATGGCCTACCTCAGAGGATACCTCATCAATTCAGGACGTGGTTTTGACATGGGCTCAATGGATATAGGGTAGGCCTCCTTCAAGGCTTTGATATCCCTGTCGTGGTGGTCAACACCGCTCCAGGCGAGGGTGCAGCTAACCCTCCTGATGGGGTTGTGCAGGACCCGAAGCCCCCGGAGCTTGTCGAAGTAGAGTCCAAAGGATTGGCGAATGTGTCTGACTAGTAGATCTAGGACATCTTCTTTTTTAGAGTCGATCTTTTTGTAAATAGACTAGTTTGTTTATAAAAGTGTGGTTTGTGAATTTTCTTGTCCTGCTTTTCTATCCCAATTGAGTGTTATCCGAGGATTTGTTTATATGCTTCCGCAAGTGCAATAAACCAATTGATGTCCTGAGATGTCACAATTCTATCGACACCGAGGGATGTGCATGTGCTCGAGGTTCGGGGTGTGATACGGGGAGGCCGACCCTCGCCGATCGTGGCCTTTGGCCGGTCGCTGGAGGCTGGGAGATCGGCTAGAGGGAAAAAAAAAAAAGAGAGAAAAAAGAGAAAAAATTAAAAACATAAAAAATAATTTTAAAATTAAAAAAATTTGTTCACATCAGCACCATCATCCACATTAGCAAATTCTGGCCAAAATTGGCCGAATGAACTCAATTGGCAAAAAGTGAAGAAGTTTAGAACTTAATTGATAAAGTTGAAAGGTTCATGATTGAATTGGCAAAAATGTAATAAGTTTAAAGACTTTTTGGACAATTTTCCCATGCGAAGAATTAGTTTCGCATGTTACTATTTCAAAAATGAAGCATCTCAACAAGAGAGACCTTAGGAAGTTTTCTTGACGTATATATATGTTGTATAAATACTTAAACGATTCAAAGAATGCTCTAGATGATTGAAAATTAAAATAGGATCACATGATGCGCAACATCATTTTCAAATTCATGAGCTCGTAATGTCGGAAAGCATGGCATGTGTCGAAAATTGTTCAAATAAGAATGATGATTAAGACAGGGCATAAATCTACCTTGACCACAAGGCAAAATTTTGCCATAATGTAATCTAGGAGAGGTGAGATATAAATGTTTTATTGCAAATAACATAAACATTGGAATAATATATAATAATGAACACATACTGCGAGGTTAATTAGTGTATTGAAAATCGCAATACCTCCTTATGATCACTTAGCAAGTGTCCTTGGAGCACTTTTCAACAAAAAAAACAAAATTCCCCTTGCAAAGTAGCATCACGATAATTCATATATGTGGATAATTTACCAAACTTGGGAGACAATGCCCCCGCACTTTATATAGGCAAACAACATATTCACTACTAGAAATGAAATATTATGTATTGGAGAAACTAACCTGAAGTAGCACAAGAATTATTAAATACATTTGGCAATTTATCAAATCGATTGGAATATGGCAACCTCAAATTTCAAAAGCAAGCACCATATTTACCAATTGATAACTACTAATCCATTGAGAAATTACTAAGATAGAGTAGTGCGTTAATTGCAAATATATTTTGTTGACACCTAAATTTTGACGACCTGATTAGTTATTTATTGCATTAAAAAATTAGGGGTTAATTTTATCTCTGAAAAAATAATTAATTGCATAGCATATAGATTTAGGTGCATTTGCATTTTTTGCATTTGTTTATTAGACCGGTGGCGGATGAGTTCGAATTGGTGGTTCTGAGTTTTAAATTGACAGGCTATACTAAGCCCACGAAGGGAGCCAATTAGCCCAAGCCCGTTTCTTTTTATGATCGAAAATTATCTCGTGAAAAATAGAGATTTCAAATTTTTCCGGGATATGTTGGGGGATTTTTCAATATCTTCGGATAGGGCAAGTGCTACAATAATATTGTGAGCTCATCTTTAAAATATTCAGAATCCGAGAAAATTTTATTACGATCTCGAACTTTTGGCAATGTTCGATCAATCGTGGGTTGGTATTTGGAAAAAAAG
This sequence comes from Eucalyptus decipiens, assembly GCA_014182575.1. Taxonomy (NCBI): domain Eukaryota; kingdom Viridiplantae; phylum Streptophyta; class Magnoliopsida; order Myrtales; family Myrtaceae; genus Eucalyptus; species Eucalyptus decipiens. The sequence continues at coordinate 33,244,404 of CM024619.1, read as the reverse complement.
AATTTTTTGTTGATCTTGTGAATGTAAATGTGCGGACAAAGACATCGAGAAGGGCAAGAAGGATTAGCATTAATAAAATATATATTCAATGAGGATATATGGATCCGCAATGCGCACAAAGGAAATATAAACCCTCGCAAAAGAGGGAAGTCAGTACGTGGACTTCTTTCCTATATTCAAATTTCCCTTTTTGTAGTTCATATTCGGCCAGTATAAAAAGCATAATGTTCGAGGAAAAAAGAAAAAAAGGCCACACAATTGAGATACACGGCCATAGGAGAGAACACGCGCTAGAGAGAATAGAAGGGAGAAATCATGGGGTTCGGCAATTCTATTGAGCGATACACGTAAGAAGAAAGAGAGAGAGAGTCCACGGCCGAGTACTTCGCGTCCAAAAATCTCAAGGCTGTGCCTCCACCGATCCTCACCACCGTCATTAGAATCCTCGCTGTCACTCACTGCTGCCTTCCGAAGCTGAGAAGTTGCTGCCTCGCTGAAGATCTCCGAGCACTTTCTGTCGCAACTGTTCGTGAGTGATACGTGCATGGTGGTGTTCACTTCAACAACACACCCTCATGGTCAAAGTTTGATAATCAAGGAGGTTTATCACAAGACCTGCAGAATTCGCAAAGCACTTGGGAACTAGCTAAGTTTGTCATTGGTCAAAGTCTCCCTAGCGTCCTTTGCTACCTTGTCGAGAAGCCCTGCACAGCTACATCATCTCCATACGAATAAAGCTCGGGCCCAACTAACGCGATGGTTGACGCTGCTCCCTGTCCGAGACCTTGATATTGGAGCCCCGCCGCACTGCTGTCCGAGCCCTGCCGATGAGCTAACACTTCTATTGATACCGACATCGCCTGCTTGAAGCTGCTGCCATTGCTGCTTACGTCCACAAACCGAGATTCAGCAAATTCCCGACAATGCTGTTGCTCCCCCAACGTTGCAGTTTCCTCGTGTCGCTGATCAGACGACGTTGTCATCCAAGACCCCGTCGTGAATAGCAAAGCCATCGTTCCCATTCACATCCAAACCGAGTTGATCCCGAAGCTCCTATTTTTTGCAGGTTCGTTGACCGTGAGCCCACGGTCATCCTTTACCGAGGAGCAACATTGTGCCGAGCTTCATTCACGCACCGCCGTCTCCCGTTGAGCGGATTCCATCCGGTTCAAATTTTTTAACATTATTTACGAAATTAGGTAATTATCTTATCTAAATTTGATTTGAATATTTTATTGCCTAATGCATGCTTTTCAATATATTACATGATATTTGAATTATCGGCGTGTTCCCAATTATGATTTATTGCCCAATTCTCAACCGCACACGAATTTTTTATTCCGTCTATAAGGCTTTAAATGGAATAATTAATCACGCCGGAGTAAAATTGATATCTTGATCTTTAAGATTTAAGATCAATTTATCGATTTTATTAGCAAAATAATCAAGTTTGAATTTCAATTCGAATGGTGGATAGCATTTTTGATGATCATGGATGGTTTGATATTTATCTCTTAATCGTTTTGTTTATCCTAAATATACAAAAAAAAAAAAAAATTGCATTTGCATATCATGTAAAATTATGGTATCCTTTGTACGTCATTGCACATTAGGATAAAATTGCATATTTCATTTTAAGTGTAGATTGATTTAGATAGACTGCATCTTAGGTTAGAGATTGCTAAATTAAGATAATATCTTGATTTAAATTAGGGTTTAGCCTGACCTAATCCTTAATATAGGTTGGATAAAATCTTAATTTAGCTAGATATTTCACATTTTTGTAATTTCGAATTTCATAAAAAAGTACAAAAATGCCTTAAGATAATTTAATTCCATAGATTGCACATTTATTAAGAAAACACAAAAAATATATTATGTGCATGTCATTTAAAATTAGATTCATGAAAAGCATGCCATTTAGTGATTGTTGCTAGGTCCATTTAATTAGAAATTACATGTCATTAGAATTAGGTCATTTAGTTATATTACATCGCATAAAGCATGATTTTCATTAATTAAATAAAAACAATAAGAAATTGCATGTTAATTAGAATCATATCTAGGGTTATTGATGTGAATTCTAATCTAACAATACAGATGCTTTCATTGCTATAAGGTAAGTTCCGTAATTTATTCATTGCTTGTTAAATTGGTGGTTTGTACACCCGTATGATCACCTCACATGTTAGGGAAATAGATTTAAGATCAATCCAAGCTGCCTGCAAAATTTTTTTTGAAAATAAAAAGAAATGGTACCGAAAGGGCATTAGAGAATCTAGTGTAATCAAGTCCCCGGACCTAAAGTCTCGATTCGTAAGAGTAAAATTATTTTACTTAGGTATCTAATCGACCTACATCAGTAAACTGATTAGTGGCGACTCCTAGATAAAATCCATTTGTATGTTAAGAAATTTGAACTTAAGTCGCGAATTGGTATGGGCTTGAAAGAGCCCGAGTTAAGTCTAGACTTAATAATCCATTAGCCAAACCTAGGTGGCTTACACCCGAAATTTTGGTCGTGACATATTTGCTTACTAAATGTACTAGACAGCTATATGTAACAATCAATTGAAAAGGTTACTAGCTTAAAGTAGTTTGATGAAGGCAAAGAGAGTGGTGCACATCAAATAGTTCAATGGGCAAATTCATAATAAATGGAAAAACTTGTCTTAAAAATCACAAATCTTTCGATTTTATCAATCGAATCATAAATTTTTTTTCGCAATTTATTAATTGAATATATCTGTTTAGTTTTGGTAGGAAATCGCTGAAGTGGGAATTTTTAATTATATTTTAATATTTTTTGAATTTTTCTTTTTTCTTGTCTTCTCTCATTTTATTTTATTTTTCCTTTGTTCTTCTTTTCTTTTTCTTCTTTCTTTTCTTCGCCAACCATTGCCAAGCCTCGTCAATGGTCAACAAAGGTTGCCAACCTCAAGCGAGGTCCACCAGGCCGCCGACCTTTGCCTTTGCTAGGCTATTGCCTACCAAGGCGAGGGTGAGGGCTTCCCAGCCCAAGCTCCAGCTTCCTTCGCCCAAGGCTAGGCCGGCCCTCACTTAAGGCTAGCAACCTTTGCTGACCATCAACGAGGCCCCATGGAGGGGAAAAGGGAAACAAAAAGAAAAAAATGATAGAAGGAAAAATATTAAAATATTATTAAAAATTATTCACGTCAATGTCAATTATGTCAATAGGAGAGTTGATGTCCACATTAGCAGTTTCTGACCACAATTGATCGAATGAACTCAATTGATAAAACGTGAGAAGATTTATGACTCAATTCATAAAATTAAAATGTTAATGACTAAATTGGTAAAACTACAATAGTTTTAAGAATTTTTGGACAATCTTTCCATAAGAATTGTGTATAGGATATGGTAACGAAATATATATATTTTTTTTTCCCGGCTTAAGGTGAACAGAATAACTGTTTGGTGTTGTTAAATCTATCACACCATGACAACTACAATACATTTTCTTTTCTTTTCTTTTTTCTTTTTTTAATAAACGCTTGTCTGTTTTTCAAACGACATGGCTTGATGCAACTTTCACGTAACAATTTTAGCTGTGAAAAAGAGGCTGCAACTTTTAAAGATGTTCGACAAGCACCTCAACTGCACCGTCTCCAAAACTATAGTAACCTGTAGCAGATTTCAGAAAGCTGCTTCACCCACCTTTAAGGTACTACAATTCCAAGATGTAAATTTCCAAATATATGAATCACTAACACTTCACAGTACAACTATATAGAACAATAGAGATATAATTCAGTCATAACTATAGCAAATGGGATCTAAATAGTACCCACAATGCTGAACCATTACATAAGATAGCCGGATTTTGATAACATTGGTCCGTTTGGTCAGGCAACAGACCACCATGAAGAACGACAGTTTTAATGGATTATCCTTACTAATTTACCAAACCTAAAAACTGAAATTTTGACGGGGAAGATTAAAGCGTGACCGAAGTTTACAGGTAAACGACATAAAAGTTTTTTATTGGAAAAGTGAGCAGGTTCAATTGCTCTACTTCCTTTCCTCGGTTGGTTCAAAAGGTCGAAACCTTTTCCTAAATGCTAAGTCAGGGCAATAACACGTCCTAGGATTGCACACGCATGCATTATAGAAATCACCTGAGCTACAGCAAATATCTAGCCAAAGAGAAGTACTGCGTGCTCATGTTAAAGGGATCTTAAGTACACAATATATCATAAGACATCTGCTGAGCTAATCATAGCATTCGCGTCATTAGACTTCAGAGCACTTAGAAAAAGCAAATCTTATCACTTCAGTTTGTCATATATATTCCAAGATCCACTACCACTTTAAAAAATTTTGGGGCTTTTAGTAACCGACGGTATAAAGAATGATGGAGAGCTAGCGCAGTTTTTCTATTCAGTTTTATAACGAGGCGAATTCCAAGCACAAAACCTTAAAGTGAGATGATATCAAATGATGGATCCGGGGCAAGCCCTTTTAATATCTGCTCTTCCATCAGAGTTAGATACGTATAATTGTCACGAGATCAAATGTCGCCACCTGTCCAATACGGGGAAAAAGATGTTACACTCATCCTACGCACTCGTGACTGTCAAAAAGGCTGTTGCAGATGGAGCGCAATACCATCAGTTCTCTAACATTATATTCATTAAGCCGAAAAGATTTGCCATTCATAGCTCAAGGGACGCGCGAACGTTGATCAGGAGCCACCTGTCGTCCATTCATGTGGGAGGCACAGAACGTTTGTGCCGTGATAGGTCGCTAAGCGGATGGATTCGCATTACCCTCTCGACGTCTGCGCATGCCAAAACTGATAAAGAGTCTTAAACGACAAACGTCTAAAAACCTACGGAAAAAGATATGAAAACCTTAGTTATTTAAGAAGCCCGAATGAATGGTAGGATGTTCAGGTGAAATGGGAAGAGAAAGTCTGTAATACGTAAGTCTGGCAGAAAATATTGATAAACATAGAAATTGTTAAAAGTCTGGTAGAAAATATTGATAAACATAGAATTTGTTAAACTATGTCTCGAGTTTGAGCCGTTGAATGAACTCGATCTGAATTGAATTGCGGATAAAATTCAATAACAAAATTAGTGTTGAAATCGGCCAAGCAAAACAGAGATGAAAATACATTGTCAGAGTTAAATTCGGATTTTTCTTTAGACGATTATTGGAAAGTCCAACGTGAATTCGAATTGGACAGTAATTCGGTCAACTTGGGCTTATTTTGCTGACCGATTTGGACTTCTATGGGGGTGGCTCTATATACAGAATTAGGGGTTTGTCCACTTGTGACATCCCGATTTTCCAATTCTATTTTCAATAAATTGAGACGGGCATTTCGTTAGCACGCATATAGTTCATTTCCTTGAGTCGGCCACTCATGTGAAAACTAGTCTATCAGGTAAAGCCATTAAGAAATTCTATTGCATCAGACTCGAGAATTTGACCAGGAAGCGATCTTTCGACTAAGCTAATCTGCAAGGGTCATTACGGCACAATTAAAAATCGATTAGAGATCGGAGATAGGTCGACTCGATAAAGGCATGTGATCAGGTGTGGGTGATTCCACCAGATCGCACAATTCTTGTTGATCGACACTGGACCAACTTTTCTGTCGATTGGGTGGCAGAGTGGCCTTGCTGCCACGATCCACTGAGATTCAGCCCTTGTCGCTTCGATTCGTCCCTCCCCCCCAACTCCTAACTCCAAAACCAACCAACAATTTCATTATATATTGTCCATGTGGGAATCCTTATGGCCAATCAATGCCTGAATACAGCTTTATGTTCTTGATATAATTTGAAATAGTTCATTGCTATGATTCAATATCACACTCTATTGTCGATCCAATGACTTCTTAACATCAGTAGAAAGAGCAGCCTCTACTGTGACCGGCATCCACCGCATGGGCATCCCATATAGGGGCAAGTCCGGCTCAACAGCCCAGGACGATTCCTCTTAATTATCACACAGCCAAATCATACTCGGCCCAAAGGCACTTTGCATTTCACTCAATGCTTCTACTTAAAATAGTGATCCTGACCATTTTTCTTCATATTAAAAATATTCTAGAAATTGCTCACGTGTAATTAACTCAGTCGATTATATGTCATTGAGGTCATCACACGGTCATTCTGACTATTCATTCTTGACCCTCAAACACAGCCTTACAGGCAAATCTAAATTTAGTGGTAATCACGGCGCTTCATTTCCGGGACGGTCACATTCATGATTAATAGCAATTTCAAAATCAATGGGTAGTTTAATCACTTGAAATGATTTCATATTCAAAATACCGATTAATGTTCCAAAACAATTTTAAATTAAAGGATAAGAGTATATGAGTTAATATTTGAAACAGATATCATTACCACTGATTTAACAGATGAAGGCTCTCAGAAATAAGTTGAAAGCACTAACGACTGGCGAAATTTATTAACTATGGCATAAATTATTATTTAAATAAAAAATGTTAACGACCGGTGGTAATGACTATATTGACAAAATTGGTGGTACAGAATTTCTGGGTTTGAGTCTAACCTTTAGTGTAAATAAAAAAAATGTGCCTCAAGTCAAGTTGTTGGGAGTGGTAGTTCATCAAATCTTTGGAAATTTGATCAAGATGCTAGCAGAAAAGAATTAGCGATTATGTTTATTCTTAGTGAGTTGCCCTTTAAGTTGGTAGAGCATGAGGGTTTTGTCGATTTGTGAATAAACTCTAGCCAAAATTCTTAATCCTGTCACGCAACACATTGAGGCATGATTGTTATGATTTATACATGAAGGAAATAAGCAAATTAAAGATATATTTCTCTGAGACATCTCCTAGAGTATGTCTAACAACCGATACATGGACATTTTGTCAAAACTTAAGTTATATGTGTCTAACTACTCATTTTGTTGATGCCAATTGGAAATTGCATAAGAATTTATTAAATTTTTGTCAGATCTCAAGTCATTCTGTTGAGATAATAGGAAAAACAATTGGGAAATGTTTGACTGATTGGGGGGATCCAAAGTGTTTTTTCTATCATTGTAGATAATGCTAGCTCGAATGACTTGGGAGATCAATACCCGAAAAAGATACTTAACTCTTAGAACTCTCTGTTATTGAGAGGTGAGTTACTCCATATAAGGTGTTATGCACATATATTAAGTTTGATTGTTAGAGGGGGTTAAGAGACAAACGATTCAATTGCTAGAATATGGTCAACCGTACCTTATGTGAGATCTTCCCTTAGCAGGCTAAGAAAGTTCAAGGGTTTACTCGAACTATTTGACTTCATCATTTAGTAGACTGTTTATGTAATTCAACTTTACCATACTTAACATTATGTAATGTGAAAAATATCCGCCATAGATACTTGACTAGGGACTCCTGCCCAAGCTCGTTGCAATCCTGGTGAAGGCTGAACTGACGAAGATATGAGATCAGTTTCATCGGTGGAGGCCCAACAGTGACTATATCTCGAGGTAAACTGGCCCAACAACCCACCATTAGGGCCCCCCGCTTTAATCGCTAACAACGCACAGGCATATATTTCCTACATCTAGATTGAAGTAAATCATCTAAGCATCAGCCTCCTTTCGGAAAAACTCAACTATCACATGCATCCTCCCCAACCTTTGTGGGGATGGCAAAGCATTGTCTTGGGAAGAGACTCTATATCTCCACAAGTTATGTGGTCCATTGGCAATGGTCAGAAAATTTCGATAAGAGAAGATAAATGACTGAAAAGTGGACTCATTGGAGGCCCAGCAACAAGAAATGAGCTAGACGTCCGAGCAAACTTCTTGATGACACATGTTAGGTGGTCGACGGTCCTTGTTTTTGCTGGCTGGCGAGGCTCGACCTTGCCAAATTTGAAGACATGGCATAATTTTTGCGATGCACATAGCTCAAAATTGGATACTTGCACTAGTCACTTGATCTGAAATAGTACCAAACCCACATGGGGGGCATGAAATGACGTTTTCTTTGGCCAAAATAAAGACCAGAAAAGGCATAGTAGAGAATCTTTAGGGCCTGTTTGGCAACATGCCAAACAGTGCCAAATTCTGATTTTTTATTCCCAGAATTAGTTCAGCATGGACTATCAATTACAACAAATTTAATTGTTTTTAGCACGCCAAGAAGACAAGAAAAATTGTTGTTTCCAACAATCTGACAAGACAATTAGCAAAACATGCATCACAACCTCATAGCGAAGAGGACAAACGTCGAACGACTGTTTTACACTTGTTGTTAGCTTTATCACGATTGCAGCATAGAAAGAATTTGCTCGATTGTGTGGCAAAGGACAGGTAGGAATTTGGTTGGAAAGCAACACTTTTGATCAGGTTTCTTGCATTTGTTTGTTGGAGGTTTTTCTATATATTGGGCCTTTTAAGGTTGGAAATTTATGAATGTGTTTGGTTGAAATTGGGCGAAGAGCAAGAAAAGGCAGAAACAGATCGCCTGCCGGCATTCAATAACTTTATAGTAATTTAATGTTGGTGTCTATTTCAAGATATAATTTTTGAACGGAAATAGTTTTTATTTTTCTTTTTGTTCTCATGAACAATTTTTTAGTATAAGAACGCGCTTGGTAATTGCAAAAAAATTTTACTCCAAGAATAAAAATGTGTTTGGTAAACTTGTATAATTTGTTATTTCTTTTAGTTTTTCAATGTTTTTTAATTATATTTTTCTTCTTTTTTTTTTCTTTTTTATCTTTCTTTCTCATTGCAGCCGGTCGTCAGCCACGGCGGCGGCTGGCAACTAATTGGGCGAGGCTCCAACTCGACCTCACCCAAGCGGCACAAGGTTAGCTCGCCCTGGCTCAGTGTTTCTAAGGGCCAGGGGGAGCTGTACTTGTTGAGATGGCACTACCCATGCCCAAAAAACGAGCTAAAATATTTGGACCATTTCCTCTCTCTGATAAGGGATCAGATTTGTGCGTATCCCTCTTTCTTTGGACAAATGGAAGATCAAAGTTGGTGCAGGGATCCAGCGGCACTTAAACAACACATAGGGTCTTTCTACAGGAACTTATACAAATTGGTGGGCCCTAGAAACTATCAGCCAATTCTAAACTAGTGTTCCAGACCAGTAAGAGAAGAAATAAATGAAAATCCGATGGCAAATATCACCCTTGAAAAGGTGAAAGAGGCGGTTTTTCAGCTGGGCTTTTTAAAGGCTCCTGGGCCCAATGGATTAAATGGGCTTTTTTATCAATAGTCTTGGGAGGATATTAAGCTAGATTTGTTTCAGATAGTGCACAATTTCTTCGAAATAGGTTTCATCGACCCCCTCCTTAATGAAACACATATTTCCTTGATACCAAAAGTAAAAAACCCAAAAAAAATATAGCCAATTCAGACCTATTAGTTTGTGCAATGTCAGCTACAAAATTATCTCAAAAGTCATGGCAAACAAACTCAAGATTTGGCTTCCAGAGATTATAGAACCTGAACAGGGTGCCTTCGTTCAAGTGAGGTAAATTCAAGATAAAATTTTAATAGTTCAAGAAGTCTTGCATCATTTGAGAATAACAAAAAGGAAGAAAAAGTTTCAGGCAATATTGAAATCGGATATGCAGAAAGCCTACGACAGAATCGAATGGGACTTTTTGAGGGATTGTATGCTGAAAATGGGTTTCTGTGAGCGGTGGGTATCTCTAATCATGCAATGTGTTTCGACGGTATCCCTAAGTGTGAAGATAAATGGGGAGCACCGGAGCCCCCTTTCGCTTACGCTAGTCGGGGTCACACAGCCCGCCGGTGGATACCAAATATTCTTATAAGAAAGTAACAAATACAGGTTACTCAAATAAAAATTCTAATGTGATACACATCCTACATCGGTCTCCCCCACTGAGAAGAGCTCTGCTATTGACGGGCTTCCCAATGCATCTCTTTTCTATGTGGAGCACGAAGTAAAAATTTCATTACATACAGGAAAATAGGCGTGTAAATTCATAGGCAATTTCATTGAAGAGTTGAGATTGATGTCATTTTTTTCCGGCCACCCGTCTCCAACCGCTAGTCGTCGGATGCCAAGCTCCCACGGGTTGTTGGTTGCTCATCGCCAATCGTTGGATGCCAAAGGCTCACCACCAACCACCGGATGTCCACCGTCGACTGTACTCTGCTCGCCAATGGCTGTCGAATGTCAGTTGTGTTAGGGAAATCCCTTATGATGTTTTGAAGATGACAAAATAAATCAAAGGCTACTAACATGTTTGATGGTTAAGTAATACACCATGCAGATTATAGAACATGTAAAGGATATTGTCAAAGTGTGAAGATGACCAGAAGACTGAACGTAACTCATGACCAAAGTATATTATGAAGATATCTAGACTTTTGTGTCAAAGTCTGAAGACTGCCAGACTCAAGACTCAAAGTTTGAAGACTGCCAGACTTAGATTGTAAAGTCTACAAACTCAGACTTTACATCCAGATTACGATGAATCGTAACTCAAGCCCAATCATACAACGGCTAGTGATCTGGTTTGGATTCCACATCAAGATTGATTTGATTGATTCAATCTATTTGATTGATGATTGGAACTTGAAGACAAGAACTTTCTATTCAAAGAAGCTTTACTTATGGAAACTAAGATTTCGTTTGTATGGGCGATCGGAATCAATTTGGGATTTTACCTTTGTCACTCAACGGCTACCAAATCTTCTAGATACAGAGCTGTCCAATGGGTATATTGGAAGACGATTCTCCGGGATGCTGTCCAACGGGTAGTTTGGAAGTGGAGGAGTATTTAAGGAGATGAAGGACCGATGAGCAAGTAAGAGACGGAGCGTAGAATTTATAATTCCAAAGTATGAGCGACTTTCGATCATATACTTGTCTCTTGAGAGCTTAAACGTTTGTGATCGTGAGAGAAATACCAAAAGAGTGACTTAGTGAGATAGTGTGATCTACTACTAAGTGTTTGCACTCAAAGTTGTAATCTCTTGTTGATTGCATAGTGGAATCCAGCCAAGAAGGCTGTTATCGTGGGAGAGTGGACGTAGGCTTGGATTAAGCCGAACCACTATAAATCTTGTGTTCTTATTCTCTTCCCTAACTCCTTTATTTGAAGTTTATTTTATTCCGCATATACTTGCCAATATTTATTTTAAACACCTATTCACCCCCATCTAGGTGTTCGTACTAACACTCTCAATTGGTATCAGAGCCAAGTGCTCTGTTTATAAAAGTGTTTTTACTTTTGAGCTAAAGATTCTTTATGGCTAGTATCTTGGCACCAGGACTTATGGAAGGGCAAAGCAACACAAGGCCACCATATTTCGATGGAAGAAAATACAAGCAGAATGGCCAGAAAAGAACAATGAAAGAAGATGATGTGCAGAGAAATATATGCTTGACGACACATTCAGAATCTGAGTCTGACTCAGACACAGATTCACAATCAAAGCCTGATTTAGACACAGACTCAGAATCAAAGTCTGATTCAGACACAGACTCATAATCAAAGTCTAACTCGGACACAGACTCAGAATCCGATGAGGAAATCGAGGTAAGCAATTCAAAAATTCCTCTCAAAGTTTCAAAGTATATAAATGAGCTTTGTTCAAATCTCAAATCTTCTCTTAAAAGGATTTTCGAACTAAAAAGGAGAATTCTCGACTTAGGCAACAAGATCTTTCTCAAGTCCGGAGACCTATTAAGGAAAATTGGATAAAAGCAACATATTCTGCTAACTCTCATGGACCCAAGAAAAATGGGTACCAAAGAAAAGATAAGTTATTTTTGCAGGATATAAAGAAGAAAGAAGAAAGAGGATTTGGTAAGGAATTTTTTATTCTCAATTTAATTTGGGCAATAATTCTCATTATGCTTGATATTCGATATATATCCTTGGTTGATTGAGATTTTATAATGATCATATTTTGCTTTATGGAAGAAAGAATCGTATGATTTGTTTTTGTGATTTATGAGTTAAGATTTGATTTAGTACGTGTGATTATTTGAGATAATTCAGATTATTTTGTCTAATTTTATACTCTCAGATATAATCATATTTTGCAAAAGTGAAAATCTGTTTTACGTGATGATGCAAGATATTCTTAGATATTCAAAGATTTCATTCTCCCTGATTTTATCGTACTGTGACTAAGTGAGAATTTATTTTTCAAAATATCATTGTGTATAATATTCTTTCTTTGAGTACTTTGTTATGATGAATTAAGAAAAAATATTATTTATCTGTGGAGATTTTATATTTTGCTCTAACGTCAAGGAAGGATCCAAATTGATGGATACCAAAAAGGGAAATGAGTTGATTGTAGGAAATTCTTTAAGGGAAGGATGATTGTGAATCTACGCAAATTTTGGTGCAATTAGAAAATATCTCCTGCGACAATTGGGGGAGAAATCAAATCCAAAAGAAAAGGAAAAGAATCGTGATCATCTCAAAAAGGCAACAAATTGAGGGGGAGCTTTGATTAATTATGGAAAAATCTTTTTGGATTGATCGTGATCTTATTATGAATGAAAGGAAAGGTAAATGTGTCAGAATTTATCTAAAAAAATCCGGTTAGTGCATCTTTTATTACCTTTTGTCATTAATAAATCTTGTATTGATATTATCATTTTATTATGACAAAAATGGTACGTGCAAGTTATGATGCATCCGTGATTTTCATTGGATATTTCCTGATATATATGATCGAAGTGAGCTATATTACATATCTTTAATATTCGATTTACTTTATAAAAGCTGATTTTTGGAAATTGTGATTCATGCAAAATATTTGTTATCATTCTCTACGTTAATCCATTATTATCGCTTTTTGATTATGACAAAAAGGGGGAGAAGATATGAATATGCATATGTGTTGATTGATTGATATTATTTATTGCATAATATTGAGCTGCGATTATTTTTCTATATATTGTCATGCTCAATCTATTTGCTATCTTATGATATCCTTTGATTTAAATTAATATTTTTAAAAAAGTATGTTTACAAATCTGCATATTCAGAGATTGTTTTGTCATCATCAAAAATGGGGAGATTGTTAGGGAAATCCCTTATGATGTTTTGAAGATGACAAAATAAATCAAATGCTACTAACATGTTTGATGGTTAAGTAATAGACCATGCAGATTATAGAACATGTAAAGGATATTGTCAAAGTGTGAAGACGACCAGAAGACTGAACGTAACTCATGACCAAAGTATATTATGAAGATATCTAGACTTTTGTGTCAAAGTCTGAAGACTGCCAGACTCAAGACTCAAAGTTTGAAGACTGCCAGACTCAGATTGTAAAGTTTACAGACTCAGACTTTACATCCAGATTACGATGAATCGTAACTCAAGCCCAATCATACAACGGCTAGTGATCTGGTTTGGATTCCACATCAAGATTGATTTGATTGATTCAATCTATTTGATTGACGATTGGAACTTGAAGACAAGAACTTTCTATTCGAAGAAGCTTTACTTATGGAAACCAAGATTTCGTTTGTATGGGTGATCGGAATCAATTTGGGATTTTACCTTTGTCATTCAACGGCTACCAAATCTTCTAGATACAGAGCTGTCCAATGGGTATATTGGAAGACGATTCTCCGGGATGCTGTCCAACGGGTAGTTTGGAAGTGGAGGAGTATTTAAGGAGATGAAGGACCGATGAGCAAGTAAGAGACGGAGCGTAGAATTTATAATTCCAAAGTCTGAGCGACTTTCGATCATATACTTGTCTCTTGAGAGCTTAAACGTTTGTGATCGTGAGAGAAATACCAAAAGAGTGACTTAGTGAGATAGTGTGATCTACTACTAAGTGTTTGCACTCGAAGTTGTAATCTCTTGTTGATTGCATAGTGGAATCCAGCCAAGAAGGCTGTTATCGTGGGAGAGTGGACGTAGGCTTGGATTAAGTCGAACCACTATAAATCTTGTGTTCTTATTCTCTTCCCTAACTCCTTTATTTGAAGTTTATTTTATTCCGCATATACTTGCCAATATTTATTTTAAACACCTATTCACCCCCATCTTGGTGTTCGTACTAGCACTCTCAAGTTGCCCGCCACCAGACTCTAGCCAATGGCCACCCACCGCCAAACTTTGAATGTCGAACATTGGACGTTGAACTTCGAACGTTGGATGCTGGTTGTCAGTCGTCGGACTTTGGACTTCAGCCACCCACCGTCGTTCACCGGACACTGAACGTCGGTTGCCGGACGTCGGACTCCGACCATCAAACGTTGTTCATTGTTGCTCCTAGAAATAAAAATTTTATTATGTTATCAAACGAATTTTTTATTTTAGAAATAGAAATTTTGAATTGTTATCAAACACGTTTTTTTACTCTCCCCGTCCCTAGTTCCAAAAACTTTTCTAACCCAACGAGGAGGCTCCTTTCATATTTTACCCTTTCTTCATTATTTTAAACGTTTTTAAGGTCTCTCTCTCTCTCTCCCTCATATGCTTTCTAGGTTCTTTCCACAGACCAAGGAAGGACACCATACGTGCATGTGTATGGGTATGTATGTATGTGAGACACTCCATGGATGAGTTTCAGTTTCTCGCACTTTCAGCTGGGTTATGTGGCAAAGGGGATTTGAAAAGTGGTGCCAGTTGCGAGCCCTCGATGATGAATTTCTCGAGGCCGCTTAATCAGACGACCAGGTTGGACAGGAATTTGAAGGTGATGGAGAGGGAGAATTGCTTGTATTTTTAGAGATTCACGTAGTTGTCCTTTTTGGGGCTTTTGATTTTATTTGTGGGTAATGTAAGTTCAACAACTTGTTGGTTTCGAAGAATTTGGTGCATTTGACCTGTAAACAGTTCTTTCTGTAATTTTTCGCATTCGAAGATGTAGATGTAGCAGAGTCAACTGAAATTCTTAAATAGGTGGGAGGATTGGATTTGGGGCGATGCTTATGACTTAAGGGATTGTCCCACAGGTTCATATTTCAAAATTCGGGTCAGGTCGGGTCGGTTCGGGTTGGGTTTCTGGATTTTCCTCTACACAAAAGAGAGGATTTATCAGCAACTAATCTAGGAATCGCAAGAGCACGACATAAACGAAAGGGAAAAACACGTATTCAGATTCAGTTCAACAATTGATGGAGTGGACATAAATCAAACCTTAATCTGAAGAGATAATCGATTATGCAAAAATTCGTTCAACACTTCTCATGAGCAAATCATCGAACAAGTGGTGTGCACTTTTATATGAGTTTCAGACTCAGGTTTAATGCTAAGATTTTATGTAGCACAATATCTTCTCTATAGGATGTCAATAACATCAATAAAATATCTCCAGGATGCTCGCCCATTATTGTTTCCATTGCTACCACTCCAAAACTATACACGTCGCACTTCTCATTGATGTCCAAAGTATATGTGAGCTCTAAAAAAAATACAAAAGGCATCATAAGTTCTTATG